>PVIW01000249.1:500610-649295 GCA_004026585.1 Noctilio leporinus
AAAAAAAGAAATTACCAAAAAAAAAAAAAAAAAGCTGAATGGAAAAACTGTGGTACACCCACCCAATGGAATATTATTCAGTGATACAAAGGGATGACCTATTAAGCCACAGAAAGCCATGAAAGAACCCTAAATGTACGTTGCTAAGGGTAAAAAGACACTCTGAAAAGTCTGCATCCGGTATGATTGTGACTATGAAAGACGTTCTAGAAAAGGCAAACTAAGGAGAGGGCAAAAAGGGTGGTCACTGTCAGGGGCCCAGGGAGCATGGAAAAGAAAGAGGAATAAACAAGTGGAAAATGGGGTGTTTAGGGCCGTGAAACTCTTCTATATGAGAACGTAATGGTGGACAAGGGGCATCATACATTTCTCAAAACCCATAAAACTATAGCAAACAAAGTGTGACCGAGAATGTAAACAATGGATTTTAGCTAATAATGATGTATAAATATTGGCTCATCAATTGCAACAAATGTACCACATTCATGCAAGATGTTAATAGAGGAAGTCGTAGGAGAGGGAACATAAGGGAAGTCCATGTACCGTCCGCTCGATTTTTTAGAAGACCTAAAACTGCTATAAAAAATAAAGAAAGACCACTAATTGAAAAGAAATTTATAGGAAGAATCAAGCCCTATTTCTCTGGCATCACCATTTTGTCTGGTGTGGGAGTGAAGGCAGAGCACTGGAAAGCACCTAGCCCCGATGCTGCTATGCTGGTGAGCCAACAGATCCTCAGCATTCCTCCTCACTGTGTGAGACAGTAACTCCCTGCAGTTTAACCCACCTGGAGCTCACCTGGGGCTCTACACTGTTTGTGGACCGAAGCATTTTTACTGATACTGCATCTAACCTCTGACTAGAACTGGGAAAAGAAAAAAAAGGAACACCTTCAATAAGCAGAATGGATTTTATTCCGCCATTAGCACAATAAATCTCTTCTCCTCTAGGTAAATGAACTGCTGAACCTTGACTTAATGATTAAGAACTCGATGGCTCCACAATTAAAAAGTAAATTTCAAAAGTGAATCAATAAGAGATACTGAAGCATCGGCTACTCAAAAAACAGCAACAATACTTCTGTAGTCACTTTAAATGCTTAGATTTACAAATACAACTTGTTAAATATCTATTAACTCTTCTAACAAACACAGAGAGATTTAAATCCTGCTTCCAACTCTTGCTAGCTGTGTGAACTTACAAAACCTAACCTCTTTTGTGGCTCAGTTTTGGTTTTTTTTTTCTACAATGTGTAAAAAAGGATTAAAAATAGAACTCAAACATATAAGGTCATAATGAGTTAATAAGATAATCCATGAAAATGGCTTACTGCCTTAACTAGCACTTAGTGGGACTCATTAAGTATTAGCCAGTACTCCAGCTGCTGAAATTTGATATAACATGAATTATGTTTAATTGAGATTATCTTGAGGAACTTACTTGCACAGTGATTGGTAATAGTAAGTACTCAATCAATGGTGGCTGTTATTGGTGTTGTCATTATCAATGTTAATAATTACATAACTGTTTATTGTTACCAAGTAGCATATATGCTTAGGATATATGGCCAGGTAGGGGTAGCTAAGATAGTAATTTTTAGAATAAAAAGAATTTTCAGACTGTTCCTTTATTAAATCAAACAAAACCCAATACTGCTTACCTAGAGAGATTTACCTAACTTTATTAACAAAGGTTGTTTCTTAGCACTTGGGGTTTTTTAAAGACTGAAATAGTACATTTCATTACATATAAATTCCCCAGAAACAACTGAGGAGTTTAATTTCCCTCCAATATGTAGAAAAATCTCCAGAAACAAATTCCTGTGATTTTTAAAAAAGTTCTAGGTAGTTCAGTAACCATATCCCAACATGACCATTTCCCCTTACACAAAGAAAAGTAAACACAACGGCCTGCGAACCCAAAGGTGTCTGGTTCGATTCCCCAGCCATTAGGGTCACATAACCAGGTTGCAAGCCAGGTCCCCAGTCAGGTCTGTGGCTGGAGCCAGGTTAAAGGCAACCATACATTGATGTTTCTCTCCCTTTCTGCCTTTCTCCCTTCCCCACTCTCTAAAATTAATAAACAAAATCTTAAAATAAATAAAAATAAAAGTAAACAAAATTGCATATATATTCACTTCCTATAAATAATTTCCAATCAACTTTAACGTGGTGAAGTAAGGGTGATCAACTGAGTAGCAAGTCCTACCCGGAGGGAACACTTCTTGACACCTGCTATATTACCAACAGGGAGATACTTACTTGAAAAGAGAATTTTTTGGCCTTTGAGGTTTCTTCTTGGCAAAAAAGGCAGCAAACTCTCGTCCGGTACTGGCGTAACTTAGTTGAGCCGATGGTTCAGAGGCTGTACGAGTATTTTTCATGTCCAAGTACTCGGTCAACAGCATCTATAAAATCAGATAAGCAGTTTAATACATATACTGATGATGTGCTTTTAGGAAAAGCAGTTTTAAACCACAAAAACCTAATTCTAAATCCTCATCCTTGACATCCAGCAGTATATTAACCTAGCTATTCATATTTCTAGTGGTGGATCTGGGGAAAGGGCCATTGCATCCAGAAAGCCACCTATTTTCCTGTCTATTGCTAAACTAGGGGAAGGGTATGGTGGGCATTTGAATACAGGAGTAAAGGAGTAAACATTTTTCTCAATAAAAGTGTATTTGAGCCAAACTGACACATACACTGGGGAGCAAGATCTCAAATGCTCTGAGGGAAACACTTTTATTAAGGGCCTACTGTGTGTCACTCACTGTATTGAGTTCATCAACATTTCCCTCTAGCCATAATCTAATCACCAATTATTCAAAATGATAGTAGCATCAGCAACAATGCCATAATATTTACTACAGGCTTGCTATGTTGCAGGCAAGGAGCTAATCCATTTAGAATTATTACCACATTTACAAAGCACACAAATTCTCCGATTCCACATAAATTCTCAGATCACAGATGAGAGAATGAGGCTCCGTGGAGACTCACGAGACACAGTGAACCCTGGCTGACTGACTGGCTCCAGGAGCTTCCAGCACGGCGGGTAAGGCCCCAGACGAACCTGCTCAGAGCTGCCACGGGCCACCGCAGGCGAAGAGCTACTCATCTACAAAGAATTTCTAGGGCCACTACTCATCTTAAATGCTTCAAAATGACCAACAAACAAAGCAGCTTTTTGATCCCTACAGCCAGTGGGTCCTGCTTATAAAATCAACCCACTTTAGAGCCTCTGGGGTGGAGTTGGGCCAGAATCATGTGTTGGACAGTTTCTAAGCCCAATGCTCTCAAAAGTTCCTGCCACCGTCAAAGGAAGCAGGTCTGGGACAGATATCGCCATCGTTCCTAAGAATATCTAACTTGGACTAAAGTATATCAATGCATTTCCATAATCACCACACTTAAATTTTAAGATACTCATGTCATATAGTACCTACTCTATCCAGGACTTCTGTAAAAACTTTTCAGAGACCTGGAGATCCCGTGCAAGTATTCATTGATTCATTGATTCAGTCATCCAATGAAAGTCTCACATATTAAGCATTATCATCAAAAAACATTTATAAAGCACCCTATAAACATAATGCTTCCCTCCAAGTCAGTTTTAAAGCAATTACGTCCCTCTCTAATGTAAGCACATGCCCAGTACAGAGTACTTAAGAAGTATCAAGTATTTTAAAAACATGATCTTCCTCAATCATGAATCTATGAGTTCAGAGTTACTAATTGCATTTTATAGAGGAAAACATGGAGCATTAGTGGTATTTAGAAACTAGCCTAGAGGCATAGGGGGGCGCAGAGGTTAATGGGAAATCTCTATTGCCCTCAGTTTTGCTATGAGCCTCAAAATGCTCTAAGAAATAGTCTTACTACAGAAGTGAAACAAACCTGAGCTCATCTAAAGACAGCTTAGGGGGCCTCACCAACTTCAGAGCCTTGCTCCTCCCCAGAACACTTTTCTCACTATAAGCATAAAAATTGCCCAAGAGAATGGCTGTGAGTGGCAGTAAATGGACTCTAGTTCATTTTCTGTGTAATAAAATATTTTATTGGCAAAGTATAAAAGATTAATAAATTAGTCAATGTTTGTTTGTTTTTTACAAGACCACTGGAGTATTATTCAACATGCTGATGAAGCAAGATAATGACAAATACCATCTCTGTGAATATATCACCCAATCGGCCCAAGAGTCAGGCAGAATACTGAATTGGGTCTCTAGTAACTCAACTGAGGGACTCGATCCACGGATTTGACACTGATGCTAATAAAGTCTGCAGGAACCTGAGTAAAGCAAAACAGAATGGCCAATTGATATAACACAGAAAGGTGTCTACAAATGCACTGGTTTCACTGGTTTTACCACCAATATGAGAGAGACAGTTCTACCAAAGTATGAAATACACTAAACCGAGTAATTCCTCTGAGGTACTTACTAGTCCTAGAATTCAGTGACTGGCCTTATACAATAAAATGCTAACTGACCAGGGTCTAACTAACCAGCTTCCTTAAAACCGTAATATCTTAAAGTCACTGTTCTTTTTCTCCACATCAATAAAAGTCCCTCAATTACCACCTCTAAGCATTGCTATCTATTCCTAGCCACTAGCTCCTCCCTTTCTACCTGGTCAACAAAAAGCTTGCTTTGGTTCCATGCTCTAGGTACACCCTCATTTCCCTTTTGTCCATAGGTTCTAAACTTCAAGAACTGCCTTCACGTATATTACTTCCTGATGTAGTTTATTCCTGATTTCTCTCTCAAGCGGACTCGGAATCATTTATTTCACTGACATAGTCACATATTTCCTGGTAAAATCAACCCTGAAATTCTGAAGCCTAAATCATCCTATAAATCAGTAATTCCTCCCATCTCCTTTGTTTGTTGTTTTGTATTCTCCCTGCTCTGCAGACTTAAAACTTCAGAGCTGCCTTTTGATACATTCCTTTATCCTTTGTATCCATAAACTAGTCACTCCCCAAATCCATTAATCATTCTTTCTTGACTTTATTACTTTGCCCCTTCCATTCTGACAATAACCGACTTTGTTCAACCCATAGTTTTTCCTATTTAATCTTCTGCCTCTCACCTCTTGCTCATCTAGCCCTCCCCATACACTACCAAACACTGTTGTCACTATCACATAAACCTACTCCTCTCATACAGAGCAAACGTCTGATCTCAGTATGTATGTCCAATCGCATCTTATTCTCCTTAACAATGAACCCAACACGCCAACCAAACTAACCTACATTACTCTCCCTGAATGTGCCTGGGCCTTCTCACTTCCAGAATGCCTGACCTCTGTTAGCCTCTCTCCTAAATAAACCCTAACAAATGCCTCCAAAAATTATCCCACTGTTTTCTCTTCAATGACTCCTTCCCCGGCTACTCTGGGCCAGCTGCTGCCTTTTCTGAACTCCTAAACAGTCTGTTTTACAGCATCATTCTGGGGGCATTTACCAAAGTCTGCCTAATATTATTATTTAATGAAAAATTGCCTGACCATGACAACTTAAATGCTATAATCCTTAAAGCATTTTATTTCTTTACTCCCTCCCCAGAGCCATGCACCAGAGAATTTTTTTAAGTGACTCACTGATTTTTAAACACTATGTGTGATAAGAAGCCTTGATGTACTGTATATGTTATTATATACAAACTAGAGATAGTCTCCAAAATTGGATGAGCCCTATAAATGAGTCCTCAGTGCAAAAATCTATAAAAGTGAAATAAAAAAGAGAAAGTGTAATTTTAATCATAGGCTTTGCAGTGTTTATTTCCTTGATGTATTTTCGCTTCTTTTCCCTAATACCCTGTACCACCAGCTGGAAAATATTGCTTTAAAACAATAAACTTTTATCTTGACACCCAAATTGATAAAAGTGGATTTTTACATATCTCTAAGAACAAATAAGCTCCTATTTCTAAGATGATTTAAATTTGACTGAATTAAGCTAAACCTTCTACTACAAAGTCTGGACACAAACATCAGAGGTTTGGTATTAAGGCATAACCATATAACTTCTTGGTGATACTACATCATTGTGGATAATGTGCTGCATCTTCTCAATCATATATCAATATCCTAAGCACTCAGTTATGAGGACCTACCTGGAAGAAATTATTCAAGACTGGCATTCTGGGACAAAGGGCATTACATATAATAATACCAAATACCCACTGCCCAGAGAAAACCCACAGAAGACAATCCTGTGTTCTTGCTGGCTCTAATTTCTTCATATCTCAGGCACTCATTTCTTTTATCGTTTTAAGTACCAGAAATTGTTACTTCTTACTGATCAAGAGTTTAAAAAATAAAACTCCAAATTTATGGGTATTTTATTAGAGTTTAACTTAAAAGGTATTAATCTGTAAAACTAAAGACAAGAAATACGTTCATGGTTGGAAAGCACCTGAAAAATCTACATATCCCTATAAGATCATGATTCACTGTATTTTTATTTTTTGAGTACCCGGTATATTTACTGTAGTCCAAGTAAAGAAATATTA
This sequence comes from Noctilio leporinus, assembly GCA_004026585.1. Classification (NCBI taxonomy): domain Eukaryota; kingdom Metazoa; phylum Chordata; class Mammalia; order Chiroptera; family Noctilionidae; genus Noctilio; species Noctilio leporinus. Next base: position 507,131 of record PVIW01000249.1, read on the forward strand.
TGCTTAAAAATAAGAGCATACAAATTAGGGTGGTCAGGCATCTCCTCTGCTATAATATTTAATTAGTAGTTGCTAAGATGCTAGTCTAAAAACCTCATGATGCATAAAGCAGGGCCATGATTCTGAGATTTATAACTTGATATAACATTGGTAACATGAGTCTGAATAAATTCATCATTCACCATTTAATTCTCTTTAACACAATGCCTGTGGCTGCTTGTTATTATACACAGTTTCCTAAAAATATGGGAATTACAGACTTAAAATGAGCACATCACCTGTCTTCAGCTTCTCTGTTTATCCAAGTAGCTACTCACTGAAACACTGAGATCTTTTGAGGTATTTAATGAGGTTGATCCACACAGTAACTTCCCAGCTTACAAAAATCCTCTCCTCATCTAAGAACTGGTCGCCAACCACACAGTGGATTCTGAGAGCCAAAGTTTTTAGCCTGTGGTCCCACCCTCTCAGCCAGACCCTAGTCCATCAGGGGGTCAATCACTTCTCGATCAGCGAATCAAATTCACTTCCCAAGAAATGTGTTAGTGGGATACAGTCTCTAATGGTCAATATAGGGGAGGAGATGTAGATTCTTTGAGGCAACTATCTTTTACCATGTAGGTGGAAAATCCAACAAAGCCAATCTGCACAGAGAGAATAAAGAATGAACTAGATGAGCAGAGAAACAGATATATAGGAAACCCATACAAGAGAGATTTAAAGGTTGCAACCTGTTTTCCACAGCTTTTCATGTTTCAGATCCAGTTGCTGGTAAGGTGTTAGATTTTCTACTCTTTGGTTTCACAATATATACTTTAGCTTTTCATACACTTTCCTTATTTTCCCTTATGAGAGCTTGAATAGGTGTTTCTTCACTGATAACTATAGATAAATGAATATATACTAACATGCATCTAGTGACCTGTATACCACATATAGTACTTCAGCTCACAATATGAGGTAACGCAAAAATCTCTCATGTGAAATATCTTGAATGGGCCTGCATTAAATGGCATGAATTTTAATAATTTGCCCTTTTGAAATTTGAAAATGTAGATATCCAGGAGCTATGTTCCAGGCGCAGCAAAGTACCTTCCATTAAACTAGCCCTTATACTGATCATTTTAAAAGCTGAAGGAACATGTACAAAAATAAGACTTGAAGGCCCTAGAGAGGAACCAAATCAAACAGAAACCCGGGGCTACGATCCAAGAGAGGAAGCATGTAGGCGAGTTGTTCTGGCCTCTGCCCAGACCACATGTGTCTGTCTCCATGCAGCAAGGGCAGGGCCCAAGCAGAAACTACTATCTTGCCAGATGGAGGAAACAAGGCAGGTGCAGGGGTTCACAGGTCCAGAATTTGGGAGGAGAGGTCCAGAGAAGGGTGAGGAGCAAAATCAGTGAAATTATAACCCTCAATCAACCACCTCGATTCCAGAAAATATTACAACAGAGAGATTGGAATAGCGTAACAATATTTTTAGATGACTAATAACTATCAGATTTTCCCCACAGAACTGCCAGTGAGTGAAATATTAAAGACAAAGAAAAAACAGAAAGTTATTTTTTAATATAGCAGTCTCATTTCCTCATTGGATAAGGACTAAAATATTCTGCAGTAAGGAAATCGAGAGAAAAATAAACAATCATTTTGAAAATAGAATGGCTGCCTGCTTAATTATACTCATTATCAACGGCAATTGTATAATTAAAACCACTATTAGTACGGTCTTGTGAGCAGCCCTCACTTTAGTCTTCACAGTAAAACAAACCTCAAAATGCCAAGAGTCCATGAGTACTTTCTGGTCCTGCCTCAAGTTCTTCACCACGGAAGCTGAGATCAAGCTGCTCATGTTTAGCTCTCCCCCCAACTATCTCAGCGGGAGGGCTTTAAAGAAAGCCCAGTTTTTACAGCTTTCAAAAGAAAGTGTTCATTTATTATAAACAAACCTGTATTTATTCAATGCATCAAATATGCAAGCTATTGTGCTGGAATTACAAGCAAGGCTAAAGAAGAAGAATCCTGCCTTAATATCAAAACAAGTGAATTTTGCTGTATGTAAGGAAAATATTGTAAGTGAATTAAAAGCCCTATCCATCAACCCATCAATGCATCCCTCACGATGCTCTCTAGTGACGAAGACGGTGCAGGGGAGAGGCTGGCATCAGGACAGAGTCCGCTGGGAAGAAGGGCAAGATACCTCCTAACTAGGATGATGAAAAAAATGTTTCAAGATCCTGACACTACAGGACATACATGTAACCTAGGGAAATAGAGGGTGTCACTAGCAAACAGCAAATAGCTCAGGTAACATAACAAAGAAGGCTGAGAGGGAAGCCTGGAAAGGTGGTAAATGGAAAAATGCAGCAGGACCTTTAACACCACACTCAGGCAATGAAGTCAAATACAAGGTGACAAGGCAGTAGCAGGTTTTGGGTAAATAAAGAAAATGCTGATAAGTATACTTTAAGTGATCTGCCAGAATATAAAATAATAGATTAGAAGGCAAAAGGATCGCAAGTAAAATAAATGAGTAAATAAATGTTGACAAATATACTTTAAGTGATCTGCCAGCATATAAAATAACAGATTAGAAGGCAAAGGGATTGTGAGTACAATAAATGATTAAGGAAAGACTATAAAGGAAGGAGGACAAAATGAGAAAATCTACCCAGATAGTTCAAGAAAAGAAAAAAATTATTTTAAACTAAAGTGGTGTTAATAAGATTATACATTATGGGATACATTTGAGAGTCAATGCTGAGGAAAAATACAAACCAAATTTAACCAGTTATTCCACAAAGTAAATAAAAGGAGAAATAAAAAATGGCTAAACCATTGCACATCTGAAAAACTAAAGCATTGTGGTTCAGGGAACAGGAACCAGGAATGCAGGGAGAACGGGACACTGAATTTACTTTGGCAGATGTTCCCCAATATCGATATTCAGGTGCACCCTCAAATATGTAACTGTGAAAGGGCACATCACACTGATAATACTCCTGTGATTTATACATTAATTAATTTTCATTAGGACTGTTGAGTGTATGTCTACCTGGTCTTTGAAGGACACTGTGAAGAACAATGTCTTTGAATGTTTCTAACTTGATTTGAATATTTTAAAAACAGCTTTGCTGCAGTATAATTTCAATACCATACAATGTGTCCACTGTTGTGTCCAGTCCCCCCAGAGTAAGTAAATACGTGCAGCTGTGTGACCATTACCACAATCACTTTGGAACACTTACAACATGTCCAAGAGTCCCCCAGTGACATTAGCTGCAGGATTTTCAGTCTTCTCTTAGACTGAGAAAGGTGCTTTCTAATACCGGTTCACTGAAGGTTTTCCTGTTTGTTTTCTAATCATCAATGGGTGTTCAGTGCTTTCCCGTGTACTGAGATGATTATGGTGTAGTGTATTCATTGATTTTTGACAAATCCCACTTAATAATAATACATAATACAGTTTATATGTTGATGGATTCAATTAGGTAATATTTTATTCAAGGTTTATCCACCTATGTTCATGAGGAAAATTACTGTTTCCTGTGCTCTCTTTCACTTTTTTACCAAGGGTAATACACACCTCAGACAATATGTGGGAAAAGCTTCCTCATCTCTATCTTCTGAAAGAGTCTGCAAAGCATTGATATTATTTATTCTTTAAATGTTTGACCTTGGCTGGTGGCACAGTGGATAAGATGTCGGCCTGTGAACCCAAAGGTTGCTAGTTTGATTCCCAGCCAGGGCACATAACCAGGTTGCAAACCAAGTTGCAAGCCAGGTCTCCAGCCAGGTCTCCAGCCAGGTCAGTAGGCAGGTGAAAGGCAACTATACATAGATGTCTCTCCATCTCTGCCTCTCTCCCTTCCCCTCTCTCTAAAAATAATAAATAAAATCTTCAAAAAAAAAGTAAAAAAAAAAGTTGGACAGAATATTTGTATGCGTTACATATTTTTTATTTCTTATAGGACAATTCAGATGTTCTGGTTCTTCTTCAATTAGGTTTGGTATTTTGTGTACCACACTTGAGAACTCCAAGATGAGAAAGGAACTCTGCAATATAGAAAGTCTGTTTGAAAAAATCAGTCCTGTCACTTACAAGCCCTGTGACCTCAGCAAGTTACTTAAGTCTCAATAAGCCTTATTTCCCTCATCTCTGAAACAAGAACAATAGAACCTATTTCCTATAATGTGAGAACTGAAATAAATGACATGGAAAATGCTTAGCATATAACAGGGTATGAGTAACTATGTGAGTGAGGTTCTGCTGGTGTTCGCTTTTTTTAATGCACCCCAGGAACCCAGATACTGCCACTTTTCCTCTCTGTGCCTTGGAACCTTGCTTCCCACATCTTTAAAACAGGAGCAATAATATTTCCTAGCCTGTTTGACGAAAGTGAGTAAGAGAATGCTGTAAATCATCCAGAACACTGCTCAGAGCATAGCAAGCACTTCATGTGTTATTACAGAAATAAATAAAATTCTTTATACAGCCTAATCATCTTCTCACTATCATTCTCCTCTCTACATTGAAGACCTCAATCGCTAAGGCCAGGCTTCTGCTAATATCCATTCTCTGAACTTTCAGAATGTTTTCTTTCACTTCAGTGGTTCAACAGGATAGTTTCCTTCCTATTTGAATACCTAATACCCTTACCATTTCCTCTTCTAAGTATTCTCATTCCTACACTCATCCCTCTAAATCTGAGCCACATTACCTTTCCTGCAGCATAGTACAGCAGTCTGTCAACTGGCCATCTGCACTCGCATTTCGCATGACAATCTGCCCCACAACCTGTTACCACATTAAGCTCACTCATGCAGAGTTCAATGCCATCCTCCTTCTGCCCAAATTCTTCAGTGGCTTCCCCCTAGCCCAAAAAATAAACCTCTATCTCTTCACTGTTAGTGGCACTTCCTACAACCCCAAATGACTTCTGAAGCCTTAGTTTCTATGGCTTTCAAATAACTAACATCTGAGGAAACGAGATTATTCCTGTTCCTTAAGTCCTGAGGTTCTTGTGTCATGTCTGAGCTTAGGCTTTTTCCCCTACCTGTGTCATGACCTCTTCCATCTATCAGGAGCAGGGGAATGAAATCAAGAAAGTGACCTTAAGTGTAACTTGGCTGACTTAAACAAACTGCATGTTCTCCATTCAGATGTTACGAATCAGGGCCTGAGTGCCCAAAGGAGATGCCAGCCCCCTGGAGGAGGAAGCACAGGTAGCTCGACCCCCATGAAGTTTCATCTTCTTGAGGATGTGTTGCCTCTATCTTTTTCTGTTGCAAGGCCTTTTATTTTTAATTGTTGTTCTATTACATCCATCCCCCTTTTCCTCCCCTCTTTCCCCTTCCCCGCCCACCCACTTCCCCACAAAGTCAATCCCACTTGTTGTCCATGTCCATGGTTCTTTTATGCTAGTTCCTTGACTAAACCGCTCCCCTTGTCTCCTCCTCCCCGCTCCCACCTCTCCCCTCCCCTCTGCCCACTAAAGATCTATTCATTGTATTCATGTATCTGGTTCTGTTTTGCCTGTTCATTTGTTTTGTTCATTAGTGTTGTGTAATGGGATGCAAGGATGGTACATTCACAAATCATTGAATGTAATACACCATATAAACAAAATGAAAGACAAACACCATATGATCATATCAATAGATGCTGAAAAAGCATTTGATAAAGTACAGCAACCATTTATGATAAAAACACTCAGCAAAATGGGAATAGAGGGAGCGTACCTCAACATCATAAAGGCCATCTATGAGAAACCTGAAGTCAACATCATACTCAACATGCAAAAAACTAAGATTCCTAAGATCAGGAACAAGACAAGGCTGTCCACTTTCTCCACTTCTGTTCAACATCGTTTTGGAAGTTCTAGCCATAGCTATCAGAGAAGAAAAAGGAATCAAAGGTATCCAAATTGGAAAGGAGGAAGTAAAACTGTCATTATTTGCAGATGAAATGATAGTGTACATATAAAACCTGACTGACTCCACCAAAAACCTACTCAACCTAATAAGAAAATTTAGCAAAAATAGCTGGATAAAAAGTCAATATTCAGAAATCAAAAGTATTTTTGTATACCGATAATGAAACATCGGAGATAGAAGCTAATTTGCAAGGTCTTTTGCAGTGGTTTTTTATGTCACTTAGCCTTTGTTTTATGATAACACCTAGAGGCCTGGATCATCACAACAGACATAAAGGTGTAACGAAATTTGCTGGGTGGGATAGACCTTTCTTATCCTCCTTAGTACCTGGAGTGCAACATCCTACCAGTAGGCTGACACACGAATTGAGACTATCAGACAACCAGTGTCTGTATCTCGCCAAAGAATGCTTCAATTTTTTTTCTGGCTCTCACATCATTACTGTACCCATTTTAGATCAACACCAGACATTAATAATTCATATCTCATTTATAGAAGCAAAAGATGGAAAGGGCATATATGTAAAGATTGTAAAAAATACTTCTGATTAATTTAGCTCATATCTCATTGTTACATGTATAAATATATATACACGTTTATTTGTTCGTATAAATGTGTGTGCATAGGTATGTATGCGTATATGTGTATATATGTCAAGAATAAACATCAATGAGCACACTGTGTGGTCAAGTCATAGCCCTTGTTCATTATGCTATCACACTCTCATTAAAACCCACGTGGCGGTTTGTACCACTCAAGGGTTTTACCTTGTAGTTATTTGCCTTTCTCATGCTTCTCAGTTCAGGCCATGCTTTGTGTTGTATCTCTGCTAACATCTAGCACAGCATCTTGAACAAAGAAGGCTCCCTAGTAGGTTACCTAAATTGAAAGCAAGATGCTCTAAAGGGCAGCTACTTATTGATGTTTTACATTCACACATGAGCTCCTTGGAGCAGAGCTACAGTACCCGTGGTGAAACCTGAAACTTTTTGATATATGTTCATTGCAGGAATACCGTTTATTAAATTTCTGCTCCAATGAGATAAGTGCTACCCTAATGACATGAAAGAGTTAATGCATCTTGGAAAAGACCCAAATTACTCTCTAAAGACCGTTTATTCAATTAAGTGGCTACAACCCAAATTTTTCAATTAGCAGTTCCGTTACTAAAGACTTCTTCATGCTGGTTATCTGCAATCTGTGAATGCTGACACGCCTACACAAACAATGTTGGCTTATAATTCATTCAAAATGGAATCTACAGAAATAATGAGTGCAGGTTCAGATCCAATTAATGCTTATGTTGTTCCCACTGAGTACCAGGTTCTGGGTTATGTGCATTCCCATTAGGCTTTGAGGGGGACACCATAAAGACGGGGAGAAAACAGGGAGACAACAGGGTTTGGAGGCACTGAGGAAACAAAGCACAAGGACACAGGGACAAATAAAGTGGCTCCATCCTTTAAGGAGCCCACACAGAAGCTCTTACCTGAATTCATCTAAGGCTCTTCAGAATCTAGTTTCCATCCATCTAATCACCTCTTACACCTCTTACACTCTTCTGTATGAATCGTGTAGGTGACAGACTCAGTAAGGTACTCTCTGTCACAAACACATGCACATCACCCCTCTCCAGAACAATCTTCCCACATGCCTAAATCTTAGCCCTCCTTAATGAACCAGTTCTGCTCCAAACACAAGCACAAAACCTCTGATCAACCTAAGGTCATCCTTTAAAGTCCCACAGACCCACAGATAATTAGCTGGATTTGTCAATTAACCATATGCTGCTACATATTAACTCTTCCTGTAGTTATCTCTTGAACTCCTAACATGACAAAAAGGCATTTTGTCCAACATTTCCCTGTATTACCACAAATTCATCTCACACTGAAACACCTTATGTAAAATACTTTATAACTGAAGCAGCACCTTAATATTACTCATTTCTAGACTTTGTCATCTTTTACAGACACAAGATGTTATCTATAAGTACAATTATACCATCCCAAGGTGAAAATACACACACACACACATATATATTCTTTTTCTCTGGAAAAGTCAAGCCATTATAAATATAATGAAAACAGTTTGCATTATACTGATTTAACCTGATAGCCAAGGAGACTGGATTGGAATGTGCATGTGTGAACAATGATGACTTCACTGTACTAGTCATGGACAGCAGACACCACCAAGTGAGCATGTGTACTGTGTGGCCATTGCACTCAAAATAACTAAGCAAGTAGAGCAACGGATCTGCATCGGACTTTGTGTAAGCTTGGACATTCCTCCATGGAAACTACTGGGATGATTCAGGAGGCAGAGGCTATGGGCATCTGGTGATTGGCAGCCTCCTCATGACAACACACTCACTCACGTACCACATCCCACGCAGAGTTTTTTGGTAAGACATCAAATCACCCAGGTAACTCAGCCCCCCTACAGTCCGATCTGGCACCCTGAGATTTCTGCCTTTTCCCAAAACTAAAATCACCTTTGAAAGGGAAGAGATTTCAGACAGTTGATGAGAGTCAGGAAAATACGTCAAGACAGCTGATGGCTACTGGGAGAACTGTGTGAGGTCCCAAGGTGCCTACTTTGAAGGGAACGGAGGTGTCCTTGTCCTATGTACAATGTTTCTTGTATCTTGTATCTTCTTCAATATATGTCTTTATTTTTCATAGTACATGCTTAGGTACCTTCTGGACAGACCTTACATATATCTCCTTTGAGTAAGATACTAAACTGATGGAAAATACCTACTTATTGGCAGCTTGGTTAAGCAAGAAGGGATCCTATTTTATCTATTTTGTTGTCCAAAAAAAAAAAAAAATCCAAATTATAATAGGTCTGTAATTATATACTCTTTCTACTAAAAATGGTGTATGTTATAGTCTGGGTAGTGGAGCTCAGTGGATTGAGTGCAGGGCTGCAAACCAAAAGGTCACTGGTTCAATTTACAGTCGGGGCGCATGCCTGAGTTGCAAGCCAGGTCCCCAGTTAGGGGCATGAAAGAAGCAACTGATCAATGTATGTCTTGCACAGCGATATTTCTCTCCCTTTTTTTCCTCCCTTCCTTCCCCTCTCTCTGAAAATAAGTAAAAATAGTTTTAAAAAATTTAAAAATGGTGTATCTTAACTCACAATGTGAAATTAAACTATTTCATATATCAACTGCACTTAAGGTTAGCCAATAATTTAAAAGGTTAAACAAATTCACTGTACTGCTGGTCTAAATACATTTATAGTAAATATAGAACTCCAGGGTCCAAAAACGGAGTACTAGTTCATTGAGATTTCTGACATCAGGTTTAATTCTTTTCTTTTTTTTTTAATCCTCACCCAAGGACTTTTTTCATTGCTTTTTTAGTTAAAGAAAGAGGAAGGGAGAGAGAGAAGCAACAGTTGGTTCCCTCCCACATGCTCCCTGACAGGGGACAAACTCACAACCTTTTGGTTACGGGACAATGATCCAACCAACTGAGCCACACCAGCCAGAGCCAGATTTAATTCTTTTAGATCAGTTTCCCTATTTAACTTTACTTTTTTTTCTAAATACTTCTTTGTTCTATTTTAATCTTTTATTTGAAAGTAACATATGATCAAATAAATTTCAAACAGTAAAGAAACATATCAAGATTCAAATTTTTTTTTTTTTTAATTTTTATTTGTTGATTTAAGAGAGAGAGGAAGGAGGGAGGGGCAACGGAGAGAAAGAGACACCAATGCATTGTTCCACTTACTCATGCATTCGTTGATTGACTCTTGTACGTGCCCTGCCCAGGGATTGAACCCACAACCTTGGCATAGCAAGATGATACTCCAACCTACTGAGCTATTCAGCCCATTTGTATGTAATATATTTTACTGAGTGGCCTTTATAAATACTTTGTTTCATTATTTTCTCTCATCATTTCTGTACCTAAGAAATGCATCATATGTGCATCTATCGGAAAGCCCTATTCTACCAGCAAGTAGGGAAAAACCACCTGCCAAATGGGCAGCATGGGGTCCAACAGGATTCTTAGGGACTTCAATTATTTACCCCCCCCCCATTGTCCATACATCACACCACAACTTGCTAATTATTGACAACCTCCACCAACCTGTTCCAACACATTTAACTTGACTCTTCTACCCCCAGGACCCAAGGACAATGTCTGCACAGCTGAAATGCCTATCAGTCTAGAAAGAAGTTGCATACCCGAATCATCTGTCAATGAAATCTACATCATTTACTTTCAACTCTCAGAAAGACTACCACACCCGGCAGAGATGCAATAACTGCAGTGTAGCAGCATGACTAGCCTGACTCCTTAGTAAGAGAAAGGGAACGTTGGTAAACAGGACTTCAGAACACGAGAGGGAGGGGGAAACTGAGCCAAACTCACCTACTTATGCAAATTGCCACAGCCCCATCTAATAACTGCCCTGGGTGCTGGTGGACCTGTCCTAACAAGCTCATACCATAAAGCCTGTCACAGAGCAGAAGACAGCATGCTATTTAAATACCAACCATGTTAACTGGGAACCTTACAGCACAATTCAGGTACCTCTGTTCTCTAAATGCTTGGGCACCCTTCTATGGGGCGAAGCTGCAACAGTAGCCAGCCCCGGACTTCCTGAAATGCCAGCTCTCAACAGCAAACTCCAAAAGGGTCTTAATTGCATTTACCAGGATCTCATGAACTTTTAAAGTTGTTAATCAGACTTCCATGTAAATGGAATGACGATTAAAGGTTAAGTACAGGTTTCTAAAATTTCAGAAGTTGAGAATATATTGCCCTTCACAAGGAGAAAGAAAAAAACCTCTATCAGCCTTGACAGGAACTAAACATCTTAATTAAAAATGCAGAAGTACCATGCTCATTTTTACATGAAGTTCTATTTTCAAATGTCAAAGTTAATCATGCACTTGACTAAAAATGTGCACTATTCACTCTGCCTGGGAAGAAATGTCTTACTATTTATTCTTCTCTGAGACAACACCTGCAGGTCTCCAAAAATGCCTGGTGTGCCTCGACCAGGTCCCTGCCTGCGCGGCAGGGAACCTGGGAACCGCAGCAGAATGCCTTCCACCGACAGATCTTAACCGCTCTCCATCTGGGGAGTAAACGAAAGCCACGCGTCTTCAATCAAGTCTGCTTCAGATTTATGTGACTCAGGAGAAACACCGGGTGCTTCCTCCAGAAATGTGCTGCACCTGTGTCCCTGGAGTGACATGTTGACAAATCAAAATGACATCTTCTCAAACGCCAGTAAGAATTTATAATTCTTTGAAAGAATGTATTTGATCAATTGCAGTGCCATCACAGTGGAAAAGCAAAACCATGTCTTTGGAGTGCACTTGACAAAATTTGCAAGTGCTTGTATTCTGCAGCAGGATAAATGACAGGTCCCAAACCCCCGACTCGGGTCCTCATTCCGCCTTTAATACTCCATCTCAGCTTCTCCAGCTTAAGAAGAGCTAGGTATAACAGCCGCTGAGTACAATAATGACTAAGATGAATAGCAATGTAGTGCTCTACACAGAATACCAGCAGAACGCAAAGCCAGAAAATATTTGGCGTATAATTCCGAGCTGTTAAAAATAAATAATTATACTGTGAATTCAACAGACATGCTCATGGAAGAAAAGAAAAGTTTCTTCTGCAGCCCTACTGTTTTTCTGCTTTTGTCTCTGATTATACTTCTACCTCTCCTTTCTTGGACTCCCTGCAAGGGAAAGCTCACTGTGTGCTTGCTGCAAGGGTCTGTAAAAGCCAAGTAGGGGTTCCTAGTACTAGGCCAGAGTTGCAGCCACCACTGCTGGTAGCATCTGTCAGCAACTGTACCACTGGGGCGCAGTTTGGCGACAGAACAAACCAAAGCCTGGGAGATTTAAAGAAATCTGTCAGTGGGAAAGTAGGACAATATCATGGCTAGCCAACAGAAGCTGAAAAAAGAGGAACAGGGAAGAATTTTTCAAAGATTCTTTTTGGAAAACACCTCTGGTAAGTGCTCACAGTCCTTTCAGCAGCACGTGTGGTGGCCCCGCCAGCTGGCATGACAGCGGGATATGCCAGGTGGAAAAGAGAAGGGGTTCCCTCTTCCTCAGGATCAAGCTGCGGTTTTACATTTGGTTTGATCCACCAGGCATCGACCAGCTCGCTCTTAGCGACCTGACTGAGAGGACAATCCCACACCAGGCCCTGGACACTGTAGGAGACGGGCATGAAAAGCTACCACGCTTGCTTCTTACCTGTGCCCTCTGTGGCCACCAGCACACAGTAAGGCAGTTGGTCGGGATTGTGAAATTAGTCTGTAAAAGAGAATTCCTCCATAGACAAGTATCTTATTTTCCTTTGTATTTCCCCAATGAGGCTTCCACTAAGTCATACTGTGTGCGTGAAACCAATTCCATCTAAGGGAATGGTTTTCAGGCAGAGGAAGTCTGTAAGGCTGGCCTCATGACTACCCTGTTCTCCTCAAGTAGGTTTACCCAACAAGATAATCAGGACAGGGCTTCAGCAAAGCCAGAACACAAATCCCCCAGGAACTGGCCTTTAGAAGTAAACTCTTATCCACCATTCCCACCCCAGGCCCCTCCAGTGCATTATAAAGTCAAACAAGACTGATTCGAAATCTTCAGTGTGTCTCAGAATCACCCCAACACCTCTGCCTTGATTCAGAGTCCTACTAATTGGGAAAGCCACCTCATTTCCCTCTGCTACATCCAAACCAACCACCTTTCAAGGCCCAGCATCAATGCCAGCCTTCCACTGAGGTTTCTCTTCATTCAATAAGCACTGGAGTGGCAGGCGCTGGGCTGGGCACTGTGTGGGCACAGAGGCAAGGGCAGCTTATGTCCCGGAGAAGCTCTCAGCCCTGCTCGGGGCCATCCATTCCTCTGAAGCAGAGCACTCGGTTTCTCCGCTGGCTTTTACAAATAACGCTGAGAATAAAATGAACAATCTCAAGCATCTCACCAGATGTATTCATCCCAAGCAGCACTAGCGCAGAGATTCAGCTACTGACCAGTTCTTATCTGTTCTCCACATATCTTCTGGTCTGTTTGCTGTAATTTCCTTTATTAGTTTAAACAGTATGTATAGGTGCCTTCTACATGGTAGGTCCTACCTAAATACCTTGATTTGTCATCCTGCTGCCCTGTGGAGTGATCCAGTTCTCCAAATCACCTATCACATACCCTTTATCCTGGGCACCCGACTGCACACCGGTGGCAGCTGTCCCCAGTAGTGAGCTCTGAGAACGCGGGAAGACACATCTAGCAGCAAATGCAAGATGATGGTCTGTCCCATTCAGGGCAGCCTGTGGAGCTCAATCCGTGACGCCTCCGAAGTTTTCCTAGACGTGCAACACTGGTTAGGTAGCACTGAATCTAGTTTTCCATTATCACCCAACCTACCAGAGTGGCTCCATTGGAAGTTTCTCCTCCTCCTGAGAGTGTTTAATTATATAATCATATGAATGTAAATTACGACGCTATGTTCCATAAAGGCCACAGAGCTTATCATTCCTGATAGTGATGCACTTTTATGTAGTGAAGATCTAATAGGTGGCTATTTTGTTGGCCTTGGGTACAGATATTCCTTCTTCTGGACCCATGAAGCTATTACATAAACATTTTCTAGCTACAGGCTAACCCCCCACCAGAATCTAGTTTACCCCCAAAAATATACAGTGGTTCCAGGATTCAGTTACAATAAATTGCAAGCAGAAATCAGAATAATTAATGATGATGTATATAGGCCAGGATGCAGTTGCTTTAATTTCTTTTACATTTACTTTCAACTGAAAAGCACGTTTTTACTTGTAGATAATAGCTTCCATGGACGAAGGCAGAATACACCTAGCCTGAATACAGAATATAATATAGCAACCAAAGACATTCTGGTTTAGCCCAATATGGAAGGAAACAGACTGCTCATATAATTATTTACTAGTTTATACTCCTAGACAGTGAACCTATCATAATCAATAATCCTCAAATTAATAAGTAACATAGGCAAATAATAAAAGTTTATGATTTGGGACATTGTGGAAAAGGAAATAAGATGCACTGCTCATATTTTATGGGGTTCTGTTTCTTTTGCTGCTTGAAACATGGCTAAGAACATAGATAGTCCATAATTTTTAAATCAAAATAGTTGTAAATTAAAACCCATAAATCTACAAAATGCTAATTATTTAGCATATATATATATATATATAATATATGCAGTTTTAAAGTTGCATACTCTGGCTGGTGGCATGGTGGATAAGATGCCGGCCTGCAAACCTAAAGGTCACTGGTTCAATTCCCAGCCAGGGCACATAACAAGGTTGCAAGCCAGGTCTCCAGCCAGGTCTATAGCAGGAGGCAGATGAAAGGCAACCATACACTGATATCTCTTTCCTTCTCTGCCTCTCTCCCTTCTCCTCTCTCTAAAAATATATTTTTTTTAATCTTTAAAGTTGCAATGAGTACTTTTTCACTTGGATAATCAGCTCATATGTATATAAGTCCTTACATTTTCAGATTCATCAACTCCAAAACAGCTTTCAAAAAAACCTAGAGTTCTCCATAATAAAAGGTTCTACAGGTAACATCTTTACAAAATAACACATTTTTCCTTCATGAGTCAGTCATAATACTCGAACTGAAAATCGAGGAGAGGAATCTAGATGGCAATATTCCTGAGTTTTGTCACAGATGAGTTGAAAGTTGGCAAGATAATAATTCTATTAAATTATAGTCACATACTGTCACCTTAGGAAATGCTGTTCTTGGCAAGGAAGGAGTTTTATGTTTTGTTCTCTACAGCCAAACAATGACCCAGAGCCAATCCTCTGAAGGAATACAGATCGTATTATAGAAATAATAATAAATATAACACAAAACATAAAATAAAAACAAAGATTTGCTTCAGTACAGAAAAATTTCCTTTTAGAAGTGAATGAAAGAAAGGATTTCTGAATCTACTTAGAAAATGAATATTTAGAATGTTTTCAGTCCAGTTATATGTGAATAGGAGTAAAAATGTAATAGTAGCCTGTCTCAGGTTTCCTTTGGATTGACATTTAAAACCACCCTAAACCACACAATTTAGAATTTAATCATATATTGTCTTGAAATGTCAGTTCTATTAAAAATAATACTAGTTGATCTCAACTAGAAAGCATCTAAGAACAAGCACTGTTTTCTACTTTTTCTTTATTTCCTGCATTATCCATAGAGATTGCTGAATACCAAACGACATGAGTTTGGAAAGAAAATAATCTTGCTTTCAAAATAAAATTTTACTCTTAACATTTAACATTACTGTTAACTATGTAAGAGTTACATGTTTTAAAGGAAACTTTCTAAAGCAAACAAAACCTTATTTACTAAAATAGCTAATTAACTAAGGGATACCTTTAATATAAAGAATATATTATCTTTAATACATGTTTAAAAGGTTACTAACTTATATGTTTATAATTAATTTTCCTTAGACAAATCTTGTAAAATAGACACAACAGAAAAAAAATTATGGTGATTCTCTGGATGCCTTATAAATAACTAGCACAAAAGTTAATCTATAATTTTAGGGAAATTACTTCTTTTAAAAAAGATTCTATTTATTTAGTTTTAAAGAGAGGGGAAGCAGGGAAGAAAGAGAAGGAGAGAAACAGCAATGTGTAGGAGATACATTGATCAGCTGGTGGCCTCTGGCCCATAACCCGGGCATGTGCCCCTGACTAGGACTTGAACCTGCAACCTTTCAATTCTCAGGCCCGCACTCAATCCACTGAGCCCCACCAGCCAGGGTGGAAAATTACTTTTTAATTAAGAAAAGATACAATGTTTAAATTTTTCAATACATACAGGTATTTTCAACTTTTAAAGGATCAGGAGTCTGTATGTTATTACCTAAGAGTAAATGTAAGAGAAAATAGAAATATTTCCTTGAGGATACCCCAATAGCAATACAAAGAACATGCAATCTTTAATAGCAAGTAAGCATCAATTACCACCAACAATCTTTACTATGGAACTTTCTACATTATATTCCATGTAGAATCTGGTCAACCAATGTTATTAAAATCGCTGAGCTTTATTGCAGGGAGAAGAAATATTTTTCTGCTTTCATAGAAAATGATTTCTATAACCCTGCTGTATTATTTATAATTCACAGTGGTTTTTATATTCTCTCAGTCTCCTGCAGATTTTTCTTCATGATTTATGTGAGGCTCTTTTAAAGCCTCGTTCAGATTTATGGTTTATTCTCTTTCTAGAAAAGGGAACAATCCATTCTATGTATGTGTGTCATGATAAACTTACAGACTGACAGAGGGTGGACACACACGGACTTTACATAATGGAAAGTAGATTGATGAACAACCGGCACTGCCAATGTAAGGTACTTTTCATATGAAAAAAAAACAAACAAAACAAAACAAAACAAAATGGACTATAGAATTGAACGACTAACCTCACATGACAGAATTTTAAACAGACATATATTTCAAATGTCCATACGGTGCTCATTGGATCTGAGAAAACACAAAGGTTAGCAGTTCGCAGACATAACATTCTGTTGGCTATTCTGTTGTTATTACTAAGAACACGTTTCTACCAGGTCCATTTGTTAGACTGTCAGTTACTGTCAACAATCCATAATGGCGGAGAACCAAAACAACCTAGTTAAAAATAACTTCCCTGAGAAGAGAATCGATGAGCATCAGTTATTCTGCAAACACAGGACCGGCAGAGAGCTGGAAGCCGGTGGGCTGTGCCGACAGTGGCAGAAGGGTGCCCAGCCCTTCTCGGTATCTGGGTCTGGCCCTGTGCTGCCTCCTTGGTCACCAGTTTTCTCCTCAGACAGAACATTTCCTGCTTCACATCACCTCAAGTGGCACTTCCTGTATTTCTCGGGTTCTCAAGTACACATTTTCCCACATATTACCTATCTAAAATAAGTATAACATTTCATAGGAAAAGGTATCAACAGTTGTTTCATAATAGATGTACACACCTAAGGATCTTTTTCATTTTTCCCCAATCTTATACTTCTTAGTATCCTAAAGGGCAAGAATATCTAAGTTTTACTCCTTTTCCCTCCTCTCAGCTTTTCTTTCCTTTTTATTCTCATACACTTCATGAGAAAAGCTGGGTCGTACAACAAACAACAGTACTTGGGACTAATTATCAGATTCTCACCTCTTCTCAGTATAAGACAATGATCTAAAAGCAACTCTACTAATTGTACACTCAAAATGGGTAACATGGTGTATTGTTTATTTTCATCATCATTAAAATTACTATTTTTTAATGTAAAAGTGAGGCACCAGGTCTCTCTGGAGTCACCCAGTAAAAAGCCATGTCTTCGCAACTCAGAATCATCAAGCTTCCACCACTCACATCAGCCGGGTGGGTCCACCCTGTCACCGCACTAGACCATCGCCCGCTGCAGAAACCTCACAACCGAGGGCCATTCTATTAAGCCTCCCACGTAGCAGTTCACCAGTGGCTAACCACCGTCTCAAACCCCTCAATATGTCCCCGTACCTCTTTCACTGCCTCAAGGTTCTTAAATAAAATATGTCTGCGGGTGAGGGAGAATAAAATACACAAATAGGAAAAATATTGAAAAATTTTACATACTATGAACCTATCAAATGAGTAAAAGAAAAATTTGGTTAGAAATTCAAGAAAGAAAATGTTATATTAATAAATAAAATGTTAGTAAATGACCTGGGTTTAACCCAGTAATTTGTGTTAAAACATATACATCTAAAATGTCATTTAAGCTAACAAAAATAACATGAAAAGAGGATTTTGTCCTAAGTTCCAAGTCAGCAGAAAATCTATGAGTAGAAATGAAAAACATCAGACTTTACAGTTAAAATGTTAAGGCGGAATTTGGCTAGTAGTATCCTGCACAATCCAGGCCACATACCCTGGGCACAAAAATTTACCTGTGCATGAAAAGAGGAACAAAGAAACAACACTGCCCACCCACAACCATCACCAGAACCTTTAAAGAATTTCCACTACATACAAGGTAGACGGAGCAGGGTTAAAACCTACACCTTTTTTTTTTTTTTTTGGTTTAAACTTAGCTGTTTTATTGCTCTACCAATGGAAGGAAAGTGAGTTAGGTCACTTAGAAGTAAGTACAAAAAGCCTTTCCTACTTTCCCACCGTCTGCACTCTGCAAACCAAAGTACGTTACCATCCACTATCCCACAGCCACAGCGGAGAAGCAACCAGCCCTCGGGTCTACCATCCCCTACACAAGCCCTGCTCTTCCTCCCCCTTTCAGAAACAGCAAGTCAAATGACACAATTTGCTATCAAGTCAGAGAGCATGGACAATGGAGCTCTGACAAATAGAATTCTCCTATGTAAAAGACTATATAGATAAGGGCAAAAATCATCATAGAAGATGCATTTATGTTTATTTTAATATGTCATCTATTCTGTATTATCAGAGAGTCAAGTAGAAACGGAGCTTGAAGATTCCATCTCAGGGAAATAGATTTGCATTATATGAAAACTAGGAATTGAGCTGGCAGATGTACATATGAAATTGATTTCTAGCAGTAAAACTCGAGAAAATGATTTCAGTGCACCCAAATGTTTAAATAATAGGCTAAGAGGCAGCCTCCAGATTTCAACAGTCAGCAAACAGTGGGTCACAGGTGCACTTCCTCTCATTTGAGAATAAGTAAACAGAAAAAAGAAAGTGAGGAAGATATAAATTTCATAAATTTGAGAGAAGAAAATTTCAATAAATTCTGGCAACTTTAGTAGCATACAAGAACACTTGATTTCCTGCAATAGAAAAAAAAAATTTTTTTAAAGCCAAGCCTTTGACAAGAAAACAGGCTGAATGGAAAAGATCCCAGGATAAGATCAAAAATGAACAAAGGAAAGATAAGAAGAATTGCAAGGAACATGAAAATGCTGTATCAGAAGAGAAAGCTGCAATAAAAGCAATAGTAGGTTAATAATTTATATTCCACAAAGTAAAATCAGAGGTGCAAAAAACAAATTTGAAAAGTACTCCCAAACATAGATAAAACGGTAACAGCAAAGATGGAAAAGATTGAGTACAGATAACAGATACAAAATTTTGAGAACAGGGATTCAATCCAAGAATTACAAGAACAACTTTAAAAAAAAATTTGTACATACACTCACCCTGGAGTATATTTTCTTGCTCTCAGAGGAAAAAACAAATACCATGAGTGAAAAAAAAGAAAGAAAGAAAAGTTACCACATGGGGGGCAGGGGGCAGGGGGAGGCAATGAAATGACTCTTATCTAGTTAGATCCAATTAGTGGTGCAAAGTTTAAAATACGTGGAATAAGGAACTTCTATAAAGAACAAAAGTGAAGATAGCTGTATACCATGGGACTTTGTCAACAGATTTTTTAGGAATAAAAGTGTGTTGAGAAAGACATGATCCTCATGTTTTAAGAAGCTCAGAAAACATAACTTGAGAGCATTCAGGCAATAAGTAATCAATGCTCCTAAGGTGGGTATGGGATTTTTTAGAGCTTCACAAATGAATGGTCACAAAGTGGCTTGAAACAGCAGAGACTATTATTCTCTCAAGGTGCTGAGGGCCTGAGTCTGGGGCCACGTGCTGGCAGTTCTCCGCAGAGGCCATGGGAGAAAAGGGCCCCCACTTCCTCCTTGGTCCTGGCAGCTGATGGTAGATGAATGCATCACTTCCACCTCTGCCTCCACACACACAGCATCCTCCCAGCACCTGCCGTTCTCTGTATCCAAATGTCCTTCTTAAAGGACCTTAGCAATTAGATTAGGACCCTCCCTAATACAGTAGGGCCTCATCTTAACCTGATTACAGGTGCCAAGACCCTGGTTTCAAACAAGGTCACAGTCACAGGTACCAGATGTTAAGAATAAGAACACATCTTTTAAATGCACACAATTCTATCCACATTGTGGGGGAGAGGGAGTTTTCAGATGTACACGATGCCTGAGATCAATTGGCAATAACTTTGTATCCCCGTATTTCACGTGCTTCTTGGTAATTTTGAAAAACTATGTTTGTAAGGCTATGATTTAACATATTTTCAGATATAAAGTAGTAAATTCTGAGAGCAACCATCATGTTGAAGGAATATGATGTTAGAGCAAACATAATTCCTGGACTGCATGCAGGGCGAACTGCTAAGGAAATTGTGGACTTCAATAGCATCCCTTTACATACAGTTTACAGTGTGAAGAAGGTGTATGATGCTCATCCTGATGTCACCACACCAACAAGGAAAACACATAAGGTACACAAGGATCGCACAGTCCAGGAATCGTACAGAACCCAAGAGATCATCAATTAAGATCCAGGATCTTTACCTTGATGTTTTGAGAGAAGAAGTTGAACTGTGGATGAAGCAAGTCCCAAATGGACATCACTTTATCTTCCAACAAGATGGTGCACCAGTACATAACGCCAAAAAGGTGCAAGAATTTCTCAGTGTCAATGTTCCTGAACTCTGGTCAAAAGAAATCTGGCCGTCTAGTTCACCAGATGCAAATCCTTTAGACTGCTATGTATGCAGCATTTGTGAGAAAGAAGTTAATAAACAACCTTATTCCAATAAAGAGGCTGTTAAAGCTAAGATTGAAAACATTATGATGTTAAAAAAAATGTATGATGTCCATGGATAAAGAAAAGTTAATTAAAGCATGCTCAAGATTCCAAACTCAAATCGAGTCTATTATTGCAGCAAATGGGGGCTTTTTTGAATAATTTTAAAAAATGACTGTGTTTATGTTTTTACCTATAAAAATAAATTTATTTCAAAATATAATACTTTTGTGGTATGTTGTTTATTTTACCAAAATTCTGCCAATTGATCACACACACCTTGTACTCTGAGCTACCAAGGATGAGTAGAAATTAGGATTGAAAGCATAAGGAAGCCATGACGGAAAAAGACTGATGGGTTTTCTCAGCCCCAGTGTTAATAACCACCCCCTGACTGAGCACAGTGGGGTGCACGGTGCCGTCTGAGTATGTCCACAAACACCACCTGACTTGTGCCTCTCCCCTTCTACTCTTCACCAGCCGTCACTTACTGTGACCCACAGCCTAAACAGTTTCATTAGACACTTAATAGCAGTGTTATCCTTTCTACCACTTATCAACAATGGCATAACCATTCAAATACGTCTTAGGGATAATATTCCAGGAAAACTGCTAAATAAAAATGTATTTTTCTCTCCAAAAGGAAACAGTTATATAAAACAACATAATAACCACCTTTTTTGTCCTCAAAACTTGAGAATGTTTTTACATCTTTGACACTCATTCTGAAACATTAGATTTGTTTATTTTCATGTTTTAAATATTGCTTTACATTACAGTGGACATATAATATTAGCATTAGCTTTTTGAATTAAGTCTTCTCTCATCTAAGTCTTGTGATTATCCCTGTATTAAATATGCTTAAAAATATTTAGAATATAAACTCAACTACACTATTTTAAAACATGAAAAGTAAAAACATATAAGTAAAAGTTAAAAATTATCCCTAGAATACAGAATTCTAGATGATTTTAAAATATTATACTGTATAATGTTTCTCTATTTTTCTAAACACATCTATAATTAGTACGTTAATTGCATTTATAAGCAGAATATAATAGTTTACTTAAATAAGGGTCGAGAATCTTCTGTTTCCAACATGATGATAAGTTTGTGATTTTTTTATGAAGCAAAAACTTGGAGAAGGAAATCCACTAAAACGTGAACAATAGTCATTTCTAGGTGCTAAGAATATGTAAAAGTTAACTTTCCATCTTCTATTTTTCTTTATCTTCCAAATTTTCTGTACTGAGACTTATTCTTACAGGAAAAAAATAATAACATAAGAAAAAAGGAAGAAGGAAAATTTCACATTGGGCTTTGCAGGAAGAATGGAAAAAGAAACCATCTTTCTCATAAGAGTTACACATTCTAGCTGGGAAAAAGGCAAGCAGAAGTTTGACTGCTGAAAACAATGTGCAATAGAAAAGGATCAACACTGATATTTTCATGCCCCCATACGGTTTAGAAAATGAAATATATCTTTGAGAGCATAATAGTGCAAATCCAAAATACCCCTGAACATAAAAAATGATGAAATGCTTGGTGGAATGGGCAGACTCACTTAAAAATGGAAACATAAGCTGCCAAAGCAAACTGAAAAATGATTTTTCCACTTTAGGTCTTGACTCACGGTTAAAAATCCAGCATTAAACCTGCCAAATGCCCCTGTGTCTTCAAGGGGCTAAATAAACATATGGAAATATAAATGCAGCCTGAGGAGGACAGGGGGCAAAGAAAAGTGTCAGAAACGTGTTTAGAAAGTTATATTGTAGCCCTGGCTGGTGGCACAGTGGGTAAGACACTGGCCTTTGAACCCAAAGGTCACTGGTTCAATTCCCAGCCAGGGCACATAACCAGGTTGCAGGCCAGGTCTCCAGCCAGGTCTGTAGCTGGAGGCAGGTGAAAGGCAACCATACACTGATCTCTCTCTCCCTCTCTGCCCGCTTCCCTTCCCTTCTCTCTAAAAAATAATTTATAAAATAAAATAAAAATAAAAATCTATTATAAATTGAGGCTGGGCTCAAGGCTGATCCCCATGGCCAGAACCTGAAGTTCACCGCTGGACAATTTTGTTACTCTGCATCCTCAGAGTCCCAAATCAAGAACGTGGGGATGGGCAAAAGTAGGTTTACTGTTATGTGTATGGAAATAGTACAAATAAGTAAAACGTAAGAATAAACTCTGTGTTTCACGTACTCACAACTATAAACCCACTTTTGCCCACACTGTATCATCACTACTCTGAAAAACATAGGGGTGGTCCCTAGCCTCTCCACTCCTGCTGGGTTCAAAATTCTAGTGCAGGACTCCTAAGTTACCTGTGAGGATGGATCAGTTGTGCTAATTTTGTAAAGCACAAAGGGAGAAAAATTTTAAAAAGAGAAAAAGGAACAAAAGTCGAAGCTCCAAGTTTATTATTCAATTTAGCGACTTAACATTACTTTGTCCAATCACTGCGAGCTTCCACCTGCCCCAGCTCAGCGTCTCCCTGCGTCACTACAAGGGCACAGCAGGTGTGCTGGCACAGCCCGAGCCGTGTCCCGAGTGGCACCGTCCTCACCAGGCTGGTCACAGACAGGGGTTCACTAGCCGGCAGTGAGCATGCTAGAGGGGAAGACCTGAAACCTTCAAATAATCAGAGAGAAGTTTATAGCACAGAGAATGGAGCAAAAACTACAAGTCTCTCTCTCAATCCTAAACTGAACAAACGAGAAAAGAGGTGTACTGGCAGTTTTTGGTTGGCACGGTATTGGGCTGAGGGAAGCAAAGGGTGGGTCCAGCTGCACTGGTCTGGCATACAGGCAGAGAGAATGCTGAGGCCAGAGAAAAAGCGGTGACCCTTTCCAACTCACCGCCAGATGGGGAAAGAGTTACAACACAAGCAAGGGCTCTGAGACGTCTGGAGAGAAAAGCGGGTGTCAGCACAGCTCCTGGCGAGGCAGTTTGGCAGAGCAGCTGCGGAATGCGGCCACCCTGCACAGAAGAATCACTGGAGAGGAATCAACACCGATGCCTGGGCCTCTGCAGTGGGCCTGGGAAAAGTGTTCTGTCATTTTGTTGTTGTTGTTTAAACTCCCTAAGATGATCATCTGTAGCCAAGGCTGAGAACCACTGGGGTAGAGGGGAGGCCTGGCACAGAAAGTCAGCCCTTGGGTGTTCCAGGGCTGAACAATTTCAAGTTATACTGCCCTATACAGGTTACTTCCCATTCCAAAGTTGTACTACACACAACTGCAAGGGGGAAAGCACCCCACCTTCCCGCCCCACAGGAGCCTCAGATTAGATGAGGGTCAAGCCCCTCATGTGTGTGCCAGCAGTCCTCTAATGCAGTATTTACTAAGACAGAGTTTTCAGGGACTCTAATAAATGGGAAGATTACAAACCTACTACATGCGAACGCTTCAGTACATTCCATAATGAGGTTTGGAATTTTTCAATTTATCAAGATAGAAGTTGAAAACTGAGAAATGCTGTCTTTGGGAAGCAAGTACATGATAGGAGAAGCTTAGCAATCAATATACATATGACCCGGAAACATTACACAATCATATTCATGCCAATAAAGTTCTGCCTGCTTCAAAAAAATCTGTTTTATTTAAAATGAGGATTTTATGTGTAGTTTCCCTTTAGGCAAGTAGACATGATTAAAAGGAACCCTCCCCAAAAGTGTGAGTTTCAGATTTCATGCAGCCCTATGACTTTAACTGCAATCTAGCAGCCAGGACCCCTCCCCTGAGCACCCAAAACCACACGCCCACCTGCCAGCTCAACATCTGTCTCATGGGCACCGCAAACTGAATGTGACCAAACACAAGCCCTGGGTTGTCTCTCTTATTCCAATCTTAGAAGATCAAAGCAGCGAAGCAAGTAGAATCTGGAAGATTTGTATGGATCAGAGCGTCGTTATAGAGGGTACCTTAGGTCAGTCCCAGACGTGAGAAGGAAGAAGCCTGTGAAAGATGCTGATCAAGTATGGGTCGTTTAGGCAATCTCCCTCCCTCCCTATGCCTCTATTGGGGCACACATGGTGCTAGTTGGGGAATAATATTTATTGAGGACTAACTTTATCAGATAATGTTTTACAAGTTGGAGACACAGCAATGAACTCTTAGATAGAGACCCTTCCTTCATGGATCTTACATCCTAGTGGGGAGATAGAGATAGTAAACACATACATACATCGCACATACATATAAAGATAATTTTTTTCCTGATGAGTTTCTGTGAAAAGGATAAAATCAGGAAACAGCACAGCAGGGTATGGTTTGTTTTGGAGGCGTCTCTTTCTTATCATTCAGAACCTCAATTCAAACTTCATCTCTTCACCAAGAGCTTGGTGTCCACCCTAGCTTGAAGACGTTGGTCCCCAAACAAACTCCATGCGATGTATGTATGTGTTCATTATCTCTATCTCCCGACTAGGATGTAAGATCCATGAAGGAAGGGTCTCTATCTAAGAGTTCATTGCTGTGTCTCCAACTTATAAAACATTATCTGTTAAAGTTAGTCCTCAATAAATATTATTCCCCAACTAGCACCATGTGTGCCCCAATAGAGGCATAGGGAGGGAGGGAGATTCCCTAAACGACCCATACTTGATCAGCATCTTTCACAGGCTTCTTCCTTCTCACATCTGGGACTGACCTAAGGCACCCTCTATAACAACGCTTTGATCCATACAAATCTTCCAGATTCTACTTGCTACGCTGCTTTGATCTTTCCCTTTCTGGTGTCCCCAGTCCAGTATGCTAACTCTTACCTAGAAGCCACCCTGCTCCTTTGGGCTAAACCCCTCCCATGGTCAGCCGGCTTGACTCTGTAAGTAGGCTCTTCCTGAAGACAACACTCAGACTGGGTCCTTCCTTGGCCATGCGCCATCAGTGAATGAGCTACCCTGACTCTCCTGGGGATGACCTGGTTCTCAGCATGCCTTTTTGGCCAGGATATCAGTACAAGATTTCCTGGGAACAGGAGAATAGGAAGTGATCACTATTCCCTGAACGACATAGTTCCTGATGCCTGGCATTTGCCCCAGGTCCTAGCCCAATGGCCAAAATAAGGGAAACACACTAGCCTAAGCAGTCTTCATCTGCTCATGCTCTTGCTGCAGGTGCTTCTTGAACGGTTTGCACTTTCTGCGCAGGGAAGACAACACCTCACTTAATGATTACATTCCACTCTGAGCGGGCATTCTGTAGCTGGCTTTTCTGGGAATGTAACTTTGAGAGATCAGGATGAAGCCATAGGGCTCTTAGGTACTATAAATTGTGGTTCCTGCCTGTCAGAAAAGACAGAAAGATGGGGGAACCTTTCCTACAGACCACTTACACCACCCACTAACACTCCCAGGAAGGGTGAACCAACAGGCATGCAGTGCCTGAATCTGCACAGCAGCCAAGACCAACATTCACCCAGCATAAATGTAGGATCCTGCACCCCTCTTTGATCAGCAGTGCCCAACCTCACCAGCCTTTACCTCGAGCTTCCCACTGAAACGCCATCACCTCAAACTCAAATGGGTTTAAAACAAATTCATTCCCTCTTTATTACACATAGTACCACCATTCTTTGAGTCATACAAAACTGATTTCCTGGCCAGCTTTGATTGATTTTCTTTCTTCTCTATTCAGCCTATCTTCAAGTCTCTGAGATGCCTTCTTGTTGTCATCAAAATCCATTCTCTACCACCTCTCCCCATTTCCCTTCATTAATTAACCCTTCTCTCCCTTGATCATAAATAAAACGCCCTTGTCTACAAAGCTCTTTCCTTTCCTTAAGCTTGATAAATAGGCTCAAATACCAGACCTCTCAAGTTTCTCCCGAGTCTGTTCCTTCCTCTCTTTCCGTGGTGCGTCAGTCAGCCCTTTCCTGTCATTAAGTGCATCACATTACCACAATGTAAGTAGTTGGGTGCCCACTAGGAAGGTTTTTCAAAGCAAAGATCCCAGCTTTTTCAACTTTAAATCTCCAAAATAAAATAAATTACAATACATACTTACTAAGTCAATAAATTCTCCCTATACGTCCTCTCTAAAATCTATCCTTTTCTTTCTATTTTCTCTGTCCTTATTCTACCCCTTCTCATCTCCTATTATACTTTCAAGCATCTTTTAATTGGCCTGGAGTCTTACTGCCTCCAATTCTTCATGAAAACTACATCCACAACATCCTGTCTAAAACAATAATTTCATAATATCAATTCCAGGGTTAAAAAACACACGCACAAAACATAAAAAGCCAAACCAATGAAACAAACCTCCAAAGGTTCTCCATTGCCAGTGGCAATTCTTGTCAGCAGGTTGGTCATTAGTAACCGGTAGGTCGCAAAGACCATGTGGTCAGAACTACATTTCACGGCTCTCCAAGAGGATCCACGGGAGGAGCACACAGTGGGCGGTGCAGCGCTTCCCTCCACTGTGCGCAAGGCCTTCCATCTCCGGAACAGTCATCGGGGTGTATATTATGTTTCCATATACACACCTTCACACACAAACAACACATACAAAAGCTGAGTAATATATGTCAGAATTAGCCTCACCATTCACAAGTCCCATCCTGAAGAGAGTGACTGGAGCCTCAAAGACAATGATAAATGCTTCTTCAAGATGTTAGAAATGCTTGCTCCACAAAATAGAGCACTGAACATCTTTAGCTGGGATTTCTAGATCCGCCAAGGAGCCAGCTCCACCCTACCTGGGCAGGGTTTTCTGTCACGCACGTCTTACACAGCTGCCCTCTGTGCTAGCCCATTAGGGTAGTCCCTCCTCCCACGCACTCCTGGTCCTTCCCTGCCCCTTCCTTTTTATGGTACTGCTTCTCTGGTCTCACTGGCTTACGTGTCTATAATACCATCCTATCTTGAAGTGTTTCCCAGAAACTCAATGATCTCGCCTTTCCTTAAACTCCCCTGCTACTTAGAGCCTGTACCATTTATTTAGTATTTACCACTAGCTATTTAAGTTACAACTTTTGAAATGGGAGAGTTCAACTAAAACCTCCCCGTAGTACTGACATTCCTCCAATCAAATCACGAATGTTAATGACCAAATGCAGCATGGGAAATTAATTCTAAGGCTAAAGTACTTGAAAGGAAGAAGGGACTGAATGGGCAGCTAGGGATAATGATAAAGGTGAGAAGAATAACAGAGTGAGAGCCTTCATAAAAGTACAGAGTTGGTTCTGCTACTCTCATCTGTATCCCTTAATATATCATCCAGGAAAAGTAAGACTTGGTGCAAAAACTACAGAGTTGGTTCTGCTACTCTCATCTGTATCCCTTAATATATCATCCAGGAAAAGTAAGACTTGGTGCAAACATGAAGAGAAAGAAGATATCCCTTGTAGTCTGCAGGAACTACAGTAACTCTGGAGAGCTGAAAAGGTGGTCAATGTTACCTATGTCAGAGCCTGACTTGGGAGTAAAGTAGGCGTCTGTGTAGGGGGTGGGAGGGGGTTGCCACTAAGTGATGATTCAATTGGATCACCCATTAAGGTTGTTTTTAAAAATACATTTTGGCCAACACATATAATTAAAAGGTAAAATAAATAAAGAGGTTGTAACTCACAAGAAGCACTGTGCAGACTTGACCTGAGTTTCTTTGAACTGTCTGAACTGAGGGGTAGATGGAAGAGCTTCCCACTGAGTTGCAGTCACCCTCATTACTTCGTTGTTAGAAATCTCCGCACACTCCACAAATCAACAGGGAAGCGGATTCGGGGGAAACATGGGAAAGGTCACCTGGGAGGAGAGCCAGTCTCCCACTTCATCTGGGCTTCTTTTGTGTTACAGACTTCATGTCTCTTAATAAATCCTGATTCTCTTATTAGTGCCAGACCAATGATATGTCTTTTTTGGTCCTAGGTAATTACATGTCATTAGTTAGAAGTAGCTTTGTGGTTTCATGATCCTCATAAATACACACACACACACACACACACACACACAAAAGGTGTGTGGCACTGTATTGATTAGATGATGCACACTATTTCACATATTAACACCTCTGAAATTTGAAGAGGTCTTATAAATGATGACATATTAGAACTGGTGAAATACAGTGTATTTCCTTGCCTGGAAGACTGATGGCCAAGGGGCCTGACTGAGATTCAAACACTGACCAAAAGGAAGAGGAATGAACTAATATAATCCCTCACCTTTTATAAGTCACACACACACACACACATTGTCAAAACAGAAAACAAACCTGGATTCCAAATCTGATTCCTTCACCGCTCTTATGCTGTCTCTATAAGCCCATCAGCAAAAATAATGATGAAATGACTCACTATGTCATGCAAATAATAGAAAATCAAAGAAATTTTTGAGATGAGAAAGACTTGCAAAAAATTCAATCTACTATAAACATTGCAAGATCAGGGGCAAAGTCTATTTTGTTCATTATGATATTCTGAGCATCAAACACAGTGCCTTGCAGATAGTAGGCATTTCGCAAATGACTTACAAAGGAAAGTTCTGAGATACAGACATGGCAGCTGTACTTCAGGCAAGGGCTGGCAGGAAATCACCCCGTTAGCAGGTGGCAGCGGCAGTCCACAGTGTGGCCAGTGGGCAACCTCATCACACCTGCTAAACATGGAGATATCTAGACTCATCACAAGCCAAATGAATTAGAATTTCTGGGCTTTGGACCCAGCAATTTGGACTTTGAACAGGAATTCCATGGTGATACTCATGGCCATTCAAGTTTGAGAACAGGGTATGAGAAAATAATGACCCGCACTGTAGGCAATGGAAAGAAAGGAGCAATCACAGAAAAATCAATCTAAAGAACATAGGGGCCCTGGCTGGTGGCACAGTAGATAAGGCGCTGGCCTGTGAAACCAAAGGTTGCTGGTTCAATTCCCAGCCAGGGCACATAACCAGGTTGCAAGCCAGGTCTCCAGCAGGTCCATAGCTGGAGGCAGGTGAAAGGCAACCATACACTGATGGTTCTCTCCCTTCCCCTCTCTCTAAAAATAATAAATAAAATCTTAAAAAACAAAACAAAACACAGGGCATTAGAGAGAGAAGAGACAGAACTTGGGCAGTGGTAGAAAAAAAAACAAGGGAAAGTTAGTTATGAACTAAATGTACGAAAACATTAAAGAATCAGGAACTCTGAGAAGTCCTGGGATAAAGGATTAATTCCATCAGTGTGCAAGAGAGGCCAGGAGCACCATAAGAGGCATCATTAGGATAATTAAATAATTAACACACATAGGATGAGAATTCTCTTGGGAAAAAATTACATGAACAAGAAACATCTAATGCAGTTTCACAAATGGCTCTTCAAATATCTACAGATAAAGACAGATCTGAACTCAATGTGGAAAAAAGTGGAAAGGATCTTGGTACAATCAGCTAAAACTGAAAAAAGAAAGGAGTTCAGATAGCAAATTATTTCATGCTACTCAAATAAGCCGGACATAAGAAGAGCTTTTACAATGATCAAGGTTGGGGAAAGACCAGGAAAAGAAAAATGCCACTAAAAATGGAGTGGGGTATGGAATTAATGAAGACTAAACTAGCTCAGAAGCTGAACTAATTCTTTTTAATTTGTCTTTGACAAGAAAAATAAAGAAGCCCTATTTGTATAATTAGAGAGAATGAAGATTTTGCAAAGAATAGCAACTGACAAAAAGCAGATGGGGAACACTTGACAACACTGAACCCATACCAATCAGCAGCCTGGCTGATGGGAAGCTGGGCCGTGAAGGGAATCCACTCACTACAGCAGGAGTCGTTTACAACCGTGAGGGAAACATCACAGGAAAATGAGGAAACGGAGGACTGGAAAGGGACAAGAAGATTAGATAACAAAATATTCTATCTATCAATCTTAAAATGATGATGAAGGGGAACATGTTAGGCATAAAACCAGTGACATTTCCTCCCATCCAGATTGCGAGCTCTTTAAGTGTAGAGCCATCCGTCCTTCTTCGCCACCTGACATGAGCACCAGATTGAGAGCCAGCAGCACGTAATCACTAGACAACTGAACATATATAAAGACAACGAGCTGCAAAGCGAATGCTACCCAACTTTTCCATTTCTTTCTGAGCATAAACTGTACCACAAAAGAGGTGATGACTCATTTTCCCCCCTCTGTGATAGCAAAAGGTAAAATACTTGAACATCTGGTGGATAATTAAATCATAAACCAAATCAGAATAAAAATCTAAAAACTCTAGTAACAAAAAAAAAAAAAAGAAAGAAAGGAAGAAAATGTAGGAAACTATAAAAGCAAAATAAAGCAGAATGTATACTATAAATCTGAGTGAATATTCTCTGTAATTTCTTTTAAAAGAAATAACTCTAATGTATTTTTTGGAGAACATACTATGTTTAAAGAAGAACCCAAAATAAAGGGAAGTCCTAAAAATTACCTTTACTATGAGCATAATACAATTTAATGAGTCACAGACACCCCTCACATACACACACACACCAATACAACCCCCTCCACAGTCACACACTCAGATACATTTGTATTAATTTATCCTCAATTTATAAAGAGGACAGACAGGTAAATTTACATAAAAGCATACACTTTTCAGAAGGCTGACACTAAACTAATGGGAAACAACCTCAACTGTGTCATTTCCTTGAAGTCTGATTAAAAGTGGGGAGGACTTCATTTTTGGATATCTTTTTGAGTAGAGCACAGCCTGTTCCATTAATAGGTTAATAGATTAAACCACAGTGACATATAGGAAAGGTGCATGACGCTTACAAAGGCTGTTCATTTCACAGGTTAGTCCTAGTCCTCTGATCAGAACCCTAGAACTGACCTCAAGGTTTTCAGTAAAGAGGGATTATGCTAGTGGACTATCCTGTACAAGATGAATGTCCGAACTGGGGGAAGGGGAAGGCAAACAATGACTTCTTTCAGGAAAAAGAAGATGAAGAGAAAACGGGAAACAGGTACTGGCCTGGACTATTGGGAAAGGGTGTTTCACCATTTGTGAGTCTTGATACTAAATGAAGATCAAAGGAGAAATTGGACACAAAGGCAATAGTATCATTTATGAGTAATGATAGCTCTGGTCCAAAGAGGACAGCTGGAGCCAAGTTTAAGATCCTCTCATTCAGAGGGCAAAGGGCACAGTGGATGGGCAAGTACAGACTATCAGCTGAGACAGTGAAAAGGGAGGGAGAGAAAGGCCCAGGCAATTCTAGGTTTAACCCAGCTTGCATCCACTCAGTTTTGCCGGACGCCAAGAAAAAAAATCTTCCAAAACTGTAAGAGCACTAATCTCCTAAAACTGGCAAGGGTAAATTCTATCCTCATAAAATAAAACATACACACTAAAAGAGCTGTTTAACATTATTCAAACACCCTCTACTACCCTTAGGAATCACGCATAACAAACACAAATCAAGCAACTGTTTCCAAGTCTTGTCTATTGTGACTAATGCCGCGACCCAGGTGCCCATCAACCAATAAATGGGATCGAGGGGATGTTGTATATACACATACACAAAATGGAGTCTTATTCAGTTATAAGGAAGGAGGACATCCTGCTATTTGCAACAACATAGATGGAATTTGACGGCATTATGCTACGTGGATGTGGAATGTTTTATAAAATCAAACTTATAGGAACAAAGAGTAGAAAACTGGTTGCCAGGGGCCAGAGGATGGGAGAACAGGGGAAGGTTGGTAAAAGGGTACAAACTTTCAGCTATAAAATGACTAAGGTCTGAGGATGGTGACTATAGTTAATAATACTAAAAAAAAAAAAAAAAAAAAAAAAAAAAAAAAAAAAAAAAAAAAAAAAAAAAAAAAAAAAAAAAAAAAAAAAAAAATTAAAGAACAAATTTAGAGAGAAAAATCTAACCCCCCGCCCCCTTCTGCCCAAAATCTACTAGCTTCAGTGTCAAAAGAAGCAAGTTTATTCAGTCACTAAATTCATTCAACACAATTCAGGTAGCATAACAAGCAATGACAGATATTTTACACCTAATCTAGATACTTTTGGAAATTAACAGATTATTAGAAAAATGGAGCATTTTCCCCAGAAATGGATGTCCACGAAACACCAGAACGCCAGAAAGTCAAGTGCTAGAAAAAGGTGGATAAGATTAAGACGAGAGAAGTCTACACTCAACACATTTCAGGTATCATTTCACTGCCATTGTTAGCACAATAACATCTCATTTATCCAGCAACCTGGACCACTGAGAACTTGAATGAACCAAAAAGAAAGAGTACAGGAGTTATCTCCATGGCCAAAATTTACTGTTACAAAATCCACAGTTAAGAACCCAAGAGCCTGGTGTCAGAGAGCACTTCTCCACTTACTTATCCTGACCGCCTTCCTTAGTCCAACCATCACAGCTTAGCCTGGACGGACGGTGGCAACCCAGAGGGGGGCGGAGCTTGTCTGAGACACATGCAATGAAGACCTTGTCAGGGCCAGTTGCTGACATAAACCTCGTTTACAGTTTTAGAATCATTTTATATGACTAGTGTACAAAATATGACAGTGGGTTTCCTGTATTAAGGGAATCTAACTAAATATTATAATTTATATCAGGAAACTTCTCATATTATTTTCATTTCATATATGTATTTTTAAAAAGTTTTACTTTCTGCCACAAAAACCTATCTTGGGATAAATTTACTTTCTCATTAATTCATTGAGGTTGAGTATATTAGTAATTGTAGAAAGCAACTTGAAATGAAGGGAAAAGTTTTACTTTGTTTACTTGCTATAGAAATCTTAATATTATACAATACTCACTTTTTTAATAATGATAGATATGTAGGAACACCTGAAATTTTCTTAATCTCTGCATTATTACAATTCAATGATTGCCTGTAGATGTTAATTCTACACCATTGTTATTTAAATAGGAACATGTAAGTTGTAATTTTGATTTTTGTACAACTGTAATTTGTTAATGTTGGGATTCTCTGCACTTTTGAATATGAAAGTTTATAACCATAGATTCTATTTAAAATGTTCTGTTCCAGACAGTTATATATGGAAATTTAAACAATCCTGGGGATGTTATAAGTATAGAAAATGTTTCTTATTTGGTAATAAACATTTTCCTTCTATAATTAAAGCAAACATAAATGTAAATTTATGAGTGTAAGAAGAACACAGGCATTTTATAAATATAGTTTTCAAGAGAAAATCAACAAAATTGTTAATATAGCTTCTTTGTTTACATCATAATATGACCATGTTTAATCCATAATATATTGAAGTTTGTAAGAAATAGGAGCTTCTTACCTACTATTAAGCATTATCTTAGAACATGTTCAGTGTATGTAACTGTTTGTGACTTCAGAGCTGGAAAGTGTGACTTCTTCAATTGTCTTTCAACAGATCTGATTAAATTTTATTATGAAAATATATATATTTTTTTACACCTATTGTAGACATTTATTCTGCTTACAATATCACAGGCATGGAATGAATTCTGATAGTGCTAATACATAAAGGTGAGGGACAAAGAGGGAAAATACTTAGTGTTACAAAATATGGATCATAGAAAAGAAACCCATTCCACAAGTGTGGGGTTTCTTTAGAGTGTTTGGACATGCTTTCTTCAA
Organism: Noctilio leporinus; assembly: GCA_004026585.1. Taxonomy (NCBI): domain Eukaryota; kingdom Metazoa; phylum Chordata; class Mammalia; order Chiroptera; family Noctilionidae; genus Noctilio; species Noctilio leporinus. Next base: position 541,229 of record PVIW01000249.1, read on the forward strand.
AATTCTCCTGGAAAAAGTTTTAAAATCAGTAGTAGGAAAGGACAAATGAGCAGGTGCAAATTCTCTTCTGTGCAACAACAGTAATTTAATATTATACCCCATAACTGACCAGCTACGTAAAACCCACAGTTTTGTTAAAGTGCCATGGGCCGACAGCATAACAAAATAGAAGGTGTAAATAGAAAATTTCTTTTTTTCCTTTTTTTAAAACAAGAATTCACTGAGAATCAGCAATAATAGAATATGCTACATAAACTATTCTCTACAAAGGTTGATCAGCGTTATTTACAATTGGTACATTGATACAAAAGAAGGCATACAAGTTAATCCAAGTCGCTTTGTTTTTATGGCTGACAGGTCTATGCATTGTGCTACGGCCACACCACAAGGGGAAAAGGACAGAGAACATGAAAAGCAGACAAGTGAGAGAGAAAGAAATAGGAGTCCAGCGCTGGTTCAAAGTTGGGACAACACTGGACATGCCTCTGTCCATGAGAAGGTGACCTCTGACACAGCACAGCACACTCTAAAAGGACAGTGTCACAGAGAGCGAACAAAGCATCAGTTAACCCAGCTAAAAATTATGCCCCTTCAGTCATCAACAAAAGTCGAAGAAGTTGCTCAGTATTTTGTGACAAAAAGATCTAAAGTTCAGAGCATATGTCACTTACATATACTGGCTATTTTGAGTTAAAGGCACGTGAAAAACAGCAAATACAAGAAAAACTCTATGACTTCCTATTTTTTTTTCCTAAAAGCAGATGAAATTCCTCTATGAAAGGGGCCCTTTCTATACCAGAAAGGAATATTTTTTTTTTTTTTAATTGATTGGAGAAAGGGAGATCTGTTGTTCCACTTATTTATGCATTCATTGGTTGATTTTTGTACGTGCCCTGACTAGATATCAAACCCACAAGCCTGGGGTATGGAGACAACGCTCTAATTCGAGGTCAGAGCAAAAGTGATATTCTGATCATCAAGGGAAAGAAGCTGAGACCAAGTGAATTTTATACAAATAGGCCTCATTAAAATAACTCTTACCTTCCTTTAGCCTCCTCACTTAGTCACTCTTCCACAACTGCCTCTCTCTGTTCAACCTAATATTAAAAAGTAGGGTTGTTGTTTTTTTTTTGTAATTCATTATCTTCAGAGAGAAGGGCAGGGAGGGAGAAAGAAAAGGAGAGAAGCATCAATGTATAATTGCCTTTCATCTGCCTCCAACTGGGGACCTGGCTGGAGACCTGGCTTGCAGCCTGGTTATGTGCCCTGGCTGGGCATCGAATCAGCGACCTTTGGGTTCGCAGGCTGGTGCCAATTCACTGAGCCACCAATCAGGGTGCAAGTAGGTTTTGTTATGTCTTCCAGTCTTCATACTCATATGAGGGTTCCTGTGTCATGTAAAACTTTAATTAAATAAATGTATCTCCTGTTAATCTGTCCTTTTCAGTTTAATTTTCAGACCAAGCCAGGTACCCTAAGAGGGTGAAGGAAAATGTTTTACCTTACAGACCCAATAGGACAAAAATATTTTACAAAATTTTCCATTTAGAAACAGTCAAGTAAAACCTGTGGTGCTTAAAGGGGTGAGATTTTGTTTTCTGAAAAATTAAGCTACACTGAAAATCAAGAGTCCTGAACAGTGCTAAATAAATTGGGGATTGCCAATGTTCTTTTTAAAGAAAATGTGATACAATAATTAGAAGTTTACTTACAATAAAAGCAATCAGTCACCATTAGAACGAAGATAACCGTTAAAAAAAAAAAAAAAAAAAGAGGAGTGCGGATAAAGCTTTAATTACAAAAACAAAGAGCCTTACGGATTTCTCTATTATGACAGCACAGCCCTGACGTCTGTGAAAAGGCACCTCACTTCAGCCCCGGCGCACAAGCCTTACAAAATGGTTCAACCAGCTCAACACATCTCTAAAGCAGCCATGCAGGGTGCGGTGGCTTCCGATTTTTCCCCTGCACCTGCACTGAATGAAGAGTTAATAAATGTGAAAAGGCAGTTCCTTTGAGATCCTTAATCCACAACCCCCCAAACTTGAGAATATACAAGAAGCCCCTACCATCACGACACAAGTGGAGAGGGTTTGCAAAATGACATGGTGGGGAAGCTTTGAAGTTCACAGTAACAGAAAGACATATACCGTAATGCCAGAGGGGGGAGCTCAGAGCAAAGGGAAGGATGGTGTTTATAATGGGCAAGGAAAGGAAATATTGAAAACCTTCTAAGCTTTCACAGAAAATCATTTTTTCTCTTTTGAAGGATGAGTTCCAACGCCTTTTGCAGTAAACAGTCTTGGTTTTTTCCCCCAATTTTTTCCTAGGTAGAAGGAAAATAAAAGTACTGCTGAGGTTAACTGGTTCCAACAAAGGGCAGGTGTCTGAAAGCCCTGCAGTAGGAGTCTCCTGCACGAGGCCTCCCCTCTCATCAGTTTTGTTTGCAAATGAACCTACACGGTGGGGTTGGCACCTAATGATGCTGGAGACTCAGGAAGAAATTAGCCCGAGACAACCATTACTTTAAAGAGGTGTTTGGTCTCCTCAAGATTCCTTTATGTTTGCTTCTAAAGACAAAATGGAATTTTAATAGGCTCTTTCCATAATTAAAGAGACTACCTGTGTGTATTCACCGCTCTTTTCACCACTGAGGAAAGACAAGAACAAGAAAGCAGCCACTGGCCTGCTTTCTCCTAGAAACAGCTTCCAAGTACAGACAGTTTGCGGAAACAGCCGGTGTGTCAGCCAGCCCCCTCCTCCCTGACATGAACTGGTAGCTCTCCTTTTAACTGAGCTTTTCAATCTTGAATAGTTCGGTCAGGAAGGGGAGACAGAAAATTAGGCATTAAAATAGGTTCAATCAAACAAACAGGGAAATTTAAGGCTCCTGAATCAGTACCTGAAGAAAATCTTTAAATCAGTGTCCCTTTGTATCTGTCAGGTACTGTCGCAGCAACAGGCTTTTAACGAACCACCTCAAAGCTCAGTAACACACAACAGGAAGCATTTCTTTCTTGTTCACATATATGCTGGTTATCCAGGATTCAGCAAAACAGCAAGTCTTAATGGGCAGCACATGCCAAGCCTCCACTACTGGCACATCTGCTGACATTCTGTTGGTCATGGAAAGTCACGTGCATAAGCCTGCTATCGATGGGGGAGGAAGCTGGGGAGGGAGTCAGGTGGCACTGTTAGGGAATGAATATTTGCTAAACAACAATTCAATCTACTACATCTCAGATGCAGGCTGCTGGAGTGTTCTTGTTTACCCTCGCCTGGCATCCTGCTGTTCACAGAATACAAAGGTCTCTTCACCATCAGCTTGCCATTTGAAGGACATCAGAAAATAAGAACGAAAATACTTTTACAACTGAGATTGTATTATATTGCTGAGTATAAATGGACACGATTAGGAGCTTTAGTAGCACTTCAGTAATCAGTTGACTACGAAATTCTCTACCTTACATCAATATCCACAATCTTTTCTGCCGTATTAGCTTTGCATAAAAACAGCCTGCTGGACAGGATCATTACAAAGACAAGAGAAGGTGGAAAAGATCACGCCAAGGATCCCAACTTGGGTGTCGCACACAAACGTGGTGGCACTGGCAGGAACGAAAGAAGGAGAGCAATGGACAGGTTTACAGCAGCTACTAACAAATCTTTACAATAAACAATATTTGAAAATAATTGTACCAAGCTCTGATTACCCTAATATGTTTAAACAGTTGTCTCTCAACCACATGATCGGATATAGCCCATTGAAAACAAGACGTGAGATGGAGCTGGACCAGCATGAGCGTGTGTGCACACACATGCATGTAACAAAACCTTATATGGCAGTCTCATACACCCCAGATTCAGATGTCACTGCCTACTGAATGCTTACTGTGTGTCCCATATAGTATCTCATCAAATGCAACAGCTATGCTCTGAGAAATTATCATTATCCACATTTTACAAACGAGGAAAGAGACCCTTGATGAAGTTCTGTAATTTAAGCAGATTACAGAACCAGAGCGGCTCTCAGAGCCAGAATCCAAACATCAATGTTCTAAATAAAAGCCTGGGGTGTTATTCCCCTTGCCACCCTAAGCTAGCCCCTAAAAATGCCTTTATTTCTGACTTTAACAAAAAGGAGAATTCTTTAATATTTCCCACTCAACATGGATTGGAGTAGGCTAAAAACCCAATTATTATCTTAATAACTTTATGATCCTCCCCAAGATACGTCCCACAGATCTGAACAAATGTAACCAGAATTCAGGAATCTGTTAAGCCTCTTACTTTAATGCCAAGTATCAATCAATCAGCTGGTGACAAGTTAACAAAAAGTAGTAGGCCTCAATACCGGCAAACAGTATCTTAATATTCTGCTTCTTGGAATGGATTTTAACTAAGGTAACTGAACTACTCCCTATATAGCCTTCTAAAATAAAGGCTTTGTCAGAAGGAAGTGAAGTACGTACCCTTTGCATTCAAAAGCTCCAGGTATCTACCTACAGTCTCCAGCTTTCACACAGCGATTCTCAACATCATTACAGATCCAGTCTATAAACCTGACCTTCATGACATACCAACTCCACTTCACACACAAACGTAGCTCGAAGAACCGTGACTCAGATACAGGGTGACCCATGCTTGCTTACACTATGCTATGTTGAATGTATACGTATATTACTCTGAACAGCAGAGTAGGGAAGGAAGGCTGATTAAAATGGATCCCTCCATCCACAAGGGTGATTGGGAAAAGAAAAACTACTAATAAATAGATAGCAAAGTTGCATTGACTTGTCTCACTTTCAGATAATTAGTTGTGAATGCTTCAGGGCAAGTCACTCACAAAGGGTACAAATTTATTGTCTTCCACAATTTAATAATCTTGATAGCCATGAAAGTTATCTATTTATTGATGGGCAATTGTAGTTTATTTACCCTAGGTAAAATGCAGTTATTTAAATGTTTTTCTCCTTGTATGAATGCTGGTCTCAGCAGTAAACATGCAAATGATTTCACAGAACAGAAACACTCATTAAATGTCAATAACCCCCAAAGCAAAACTGTAAAACCATCAGGAAATGCTGCACCAAGTCAGCAATGGGCCACCAAGAGCAGAAAGAAGAGTGAATTCAAGATGTGTGGGAAGGTGAGGGCAAGGGTGAGGGCAAGGCTGGGTCCATGACAACACAACTCCTCTGGCTCTTAAATTCCAGGACCTTTCAAAGCTTCAGGTAACAACTCATTACAGCACACATGCTGTCCATGAGCACAGGAAGCCAAAGGTGAACTTACGGTTAACAGTATGTTAGTTTCAGTTCAAAAAATATGCCCAATATGGTGGGAATATAAAATGGCATAGCTAATTTAGAAGCCAATTGGGTAGTTTCTCAAAAAAGTATGTAAAGCGTTACCTGTGACCCAAAGATTCCATTCATGGGTATGTTAAAATTGTAAATATAATTCCATGCAAAAACTTGTACATGAATGTTCATGGCAACAGTATGCATAATAGCCAAAAATGAAAACAGCCCAGCTGTCCATCAACTAATGAATGGATAATATACCATAGAGACAGAAAACAAACGGGTGGTTGCCAAGGCTGGGGAGGGGAATGGAAGTGACTGCTAATGGTGACTTCACCGCCAATGACCAGGTCACTTTTAGGGATAACGAACACAGTTCCGGACTCAGGAGGTGGTGATGATTGAACAACTTTGTGAATATACTGAAAACCACTGAATTGCATGCTTTAAAATGGTGAATTTCATGCTATGTGAATTATACCTCAATTTTTTTTTAATTTAAAAAAATATAAAAAATTGATGCAACCAAGTACTAAAAACACTTAACAAAACTTAAAATGTCATACTGAAATAGAATGCAGATTATTTGCCAGTGAAATGTTTAAAATATTTAGATTAGGATTTCAAAGTAAATTTTACACTTTGCTCATAATTTTAGGTCCAAGGCAAATATTCAAGTTGAATAAAACAATATGGAAAGGTATATTTCTATCAATTCTTTCTCTAACACTGAGACTTCATTGTTTTAATACCCTTGTACCCACTAAATCAATATACTCCCTATTTCTCCATCACTATTCTTCTAACTCATAATATTAATTACCTCCGTCCCTATTCTCAGCTCATATCTCTTCGTTAATACTTTCCCTGCTGCCTCAGCCTTTCCCATCACCCTTTAATCAACTTTTGACTCATATCAAATTAGACTTTTCAGATACGCACATCTTCATAACATTCATAAGGTAACTTTTGATTAGTGGAGAAAAGTAAAACACAGAAGTTTAAGAGGTGGTAACAGTCACTGTAAGCAACTCTATCAAAGTTCACTTCAAGTTCTGCTATACCCCAGATCTGAACTGCATACACAATAAGCACCAATAAACGCTTATGGAGTAAACATCAAGTAGAATAACAAGAAAACACACTGATGTGGAAAGTAACTGAAGGAACCTAGAAATTATGTTATGATGTTAAAAAATAAAGTCTTCAAGCCATAACTACTGAATCAGTTTCCTGATTTATACATTCTACAAAAGCAAATTCTGAACAATAAATTTACACACACCTAGCTGTACTAGTAGTAAGTCTCAGGGATTTTTTAAAAGACCTGGATGAGGACCTCCACAATAAATGTAATAAAATATGAGTGGAGAGTGACTGCCATTTGTTCAGAGACTGCATCTTCCTGATCTCTCTGGCATGGGCTCCAGTTCACAGAAGATGTTTACAGTTACTGGAGTAACACATGGCATTTAAATGTCAGTGAAGAACAAACTCAAGGATGGGGGAAATGTTAGTGATTCTCTGACTCAGAAGTCTAAGAATGAAAGAATTCCTTATAGCTTAGTTTGCTTGGCCTGGACCAGAAACTTAACCTGCGGTTGAGAAATTTATACTCTACTACAGAAGACCACAGAAAGAAGAACTGCTCCTCACATCAGACCAAGTAAATAAAACCAGAAATTTTAAATCAGGACATTCTCTATGCTGAGGTTTAATAATCCATGGCATACCGACCACTGTCAGGTGTGATCCTGCAATTCTCAGAGCTGCATGCTAAGCTCCTATTAGGCTGAAGTTAAATACCCTAGTTCTCAAACTCTTGAAAGCAAATAACTTGCACACACAAACCAGTTATGTCTCTCATCCTCTCCTGTAATAAGGAAATTGATTCTTGCCTTAAAACCCATCTATTGATTTTTCTCCTTCTTTTAATCAGGATTATTAAAAGGTAGCATAATTTCTCTACCTTGGGATCTCAGTCTGAAGAAAGGAACCATGGGACTGTGGATCCCATGGGGTGTGTGTGTGTGTGTGTGTGTGTGTGTGATGCCTTCATTCATACCTTCTTGAAACAGTAAGAAAATACTTGGCTACTACCACATTTCCAAACTCAACTCTCTACCATGGCAATCAAAGGAGAGGACTGGTATAGAGTATCCAAAGGCAAGACATTAATTTACAGAATTCAGTGGTACAACCTTCCTATGACACCCACATGTTCTCCTGCCCCCAACCCCGGCACACATGTAACCATGAAATGGCAAAATCAGGTTGCAGGTAACTAATACAAACTAATACCAGGTACAAAATACTCTGTTTTCCTTTTTGATTAAAGTTAAAATGCCTGTTCTACCAAAAATTAAAGCAAAAGTCCATTTCCATTCTACTTCCTATTTTGTGAACAAGAGATAATTAATAGCAGTGTGTGGCATGCCGTGACCTAACAGTTTTAAAATTATGTCAAAATGTCAGGGCTGCTGATAAAAATGCATACAGGTGAGCCAAGTACCAAAATGTAGCCTATCAAAAGCCAGTAAACAAAACAGAAACAGAAATGCAGTGGAGGTGGGGTCACCTGATCAAGGGAAGCATTCAGAGGGTAAGCCCCGCCTGGATAGAAAAGTAATTACTCCTTATTTCAACCCAAATGTTCCCTAGATGAGGAGGCATCTGATATACAATCCAAGTTCATGACTCACAAGAACCGATTATCCTGGAAGAATAAAGAACCCCTGTGTTACGGAGCATGCGAAGCCGCAGCTAGGTGCAGACGTTTCTTCAGAGTCTGGGGAGCACCAGGCAGAGTGTAGAGCCAGCTTTTCAGGAGAAGCCCAACTGCTCAAGGGCAAAAAGGCAGAGAGGTCTGCACCATGGACCAGCTATCAACACAAACTGCTCCATTCTGTGTTGTCTCAAGAGAAGAAACATCTCAACTTCACCAAGAAACTGGGGTCAAAAGATGTACGTGAAAAAAGAGCCCCAGAAAGTTAGTCTGGACTAAACACATAAGTGCTAATATTTAAAAATAACTTCTCCCTGGCTGGTGTGGCTCAGTGGATTGGCACCAGCCTGCGAACCTACGGGTCGCTGGTTCAATTCCCAGTCAGAGCACATAACCAGGTTGCAAGCCAGGTCTCCAGCCACGTCTGTAGTTGGAAGCAGGTGAGAGGCAACCATACATGGATGTTTCTCTCCCTTTCTTCCTGGAACCCTCCTGCCCTTCTCTCTAAAAATAATAAAATCTTTAAAAAAATAAAATAACTTCTATGGCATAATGACACTCATGATGGCAGCCATTTTTAAGACAGAGAAAACCCACATACAATGAACAGTCCTTTCTTCACAATATTCACATAAATATTGTCTTTAGAAAATTACCCTTGGCAAAGCAATGATAGCAAAACAAAATACCAGTTTCTACAATTTTAGTAAACTATTTCTGAAAGAAAGGCAAAAGAAACCAAGTACTTATCATTTTCCACAGGAAAATTAGCAGAAAATTGAGCCATGTAAATAAATTTACCATAAACATCCAAACAGATACTATTATTATCCCACACTTCCTGAACAACAGTTATTTGCATGTAATTAATTTGCTTATTTCTGGTGCCTCAGACAATGTAATATGCTTATCAGCTTGGTTTGTAAACAAAAATTGTTTAACTCTTCCTTTTTATATTTATAGGAAAATATTTATCTTGCTCTTCCTCGACAGATTCAGAGCCATCTGCAGGCAGAACACACAGCGCTGCCTCTGTGGCAGTCACAGACAACCCCCCAATGGGGCAGGACGTCACTGACTTTAGAGCAAATGTGAAATTGGCCAAGGCTGAATTCATAACCTCTGCTACCCAGATAGGCAGACATGCTGACCAGCTATACACTTTGTGCCAAAGGCACCATTACCAGGGACAGAGCAAACATCTAAGAAAGGGGGTTGCAGGGGGCGGGGTATGGATATACTAATGCTAAACCCAACTTAGGAATCCTGTCTTCCCTTGAAACGGCAACTCCCTACCAATGTCCCCATATCCGCTGCAGCTTCTTGGCTGCCAAGCTGTCTTCCAAGTCCCTCTCTCTACACCTGTGCACAGGGTCCTGGGACAGTGCCTCAGATCCCTCCTGAGCTCTGGCCCTGAGAAAATGACCACTCACTTAGTTGGTGGCTGTGAGAAGCTCCCCTAACCTTGTATGTACACCGGCCAACCTACATACCAGAAGCATTGTTCCTAGAGAATTTTGTTCTTCATTTGCCAAGTCATGGTTTAAAGATTACAAATGTCCCACCTATTGATCCTGCTCATCTTCTTTTCTTATTTTTAGGTTACCTTCTCTCTGATAGAATATAAGAAATAAGAGTCAACGTGATCACATTGTTTTATGAATTATTTACTGACCATACTGAGAGTGCTAAACCTCACATCAAATAAAAATGATGTTATTTATAAATATTTCTGGCATATCTTTGTATGAAGAAATTTGTAGAGACTACTTGTGCAGAGTTATGTATATAAATAATTAATATCCATTCATTAATTCAATAATTCCTGAGTGCCTACTGTGTCCAAGGACAATGCTAAGTACTGGATACATAGTAATAATAAGATTCTGGATGGGTTCTTATTTTAAATGAGCTTAAAATCTAGCAGGGAAGAAACTGAAAAATGTTTACACATGCTCACACATGTATACAGAGAACATGAACATGAACACTCTCTCTCTTTTTCTCTCTCTCTCTCTCACCAAATGAGCAAAGTGATAGAAAGGTAAGATAGAGGTACTATGAAAAAAGTACTCACATGTATGATTATCTTAGAAAAAAAAAAAGGTGTAAAATATCTAAGGAAGTAGTTTTACCTGTGGTTTTACATCTCTGTATTATGAGGTCCCTAGGACAATTCTACAATTAGCCTCTAGAAGAATTTTCACTTCAAAAAAATTATTTAGCCCATCCTTGGGTTACTCCATTAATTCCTCCAACAATATTTTCAAAATAAGACTAACCAAGTCCTTTCCCTCTTTTAAAAATGTAAGCATTCCACCCTGTCCAGGTAGCTGACCTGGCTGGAGTATTGTTCCCATATGCCAAGGTTGTGGGTTCGATCCCTGTCAGGGCACATACGAAAATCAACCAATGGATGTATAACTAAGTGGAACAACAAACTGATCTCTCTCTTTCTCTCTCTCTCTCTCTCTCTCTCACCCTCTTCTCTCCCTCCCCTCTTCCTCTGTCTCTCTAAAATCAATAAATTTTTAAAAATAATAGAATTTCCCACAATTTCTTTAGTAAGATAAAGCTTCCCATGCTTTTCCCTAAGACTCTACAGATTTTTTTTTCCTATTATTAAGAATGATGTCCCTAGTTTTTAACTGCTCTGTTGTAAATCCCCAAGGGATTTTCCACCAATGTCCATTTCAATCAGCTCTTTCTACAGTGAATATCACCCTGAACTGGGTCATTTTGAAGAGCTGAATGAGACAGTAAAACACACAACCTATATAACCTCTGTGTTAAGAAAATGTGGTTCTAAACCAGCCCTATGCAGTTTGACTATAATTTCACTGGTTTTCATCTCATTTGAGTACCCATTTGATTAAGTAGTGCAAGCTATAAGGAACAGAGCGCTAATATCAGGTACCCTTTTCATTATGCAATGCACACTATGTAAGCACCCTTTTTACTACAAAACTGCAAGCTATAGAAAATAAAGAAATCTGAGCCCTGGCTGGTGGCTCAGTGGATAAGGCACTGGCCTGCGAACCCAAAAATCACTAGTTCAATTCCCAGCCAGGACATATAACCAGGTTTCAAGCCAGGTCTTCAGCCAGGTCCTTAGCTGGAGGCAGGTGAAAGGCAACCACACATTGATGTCTCTCTACCTCTCTGCTTCTCTCCCTTCCTGCCTCTCTCCATTCCCCTCTCTCTGAGAATAATGAATAAAATCTTTTTAAAATATACTTTAAAAAAAAGATATCTTACAGCAAGTACCCTTTTGTATATGTAATACAATCTATATAAATACCATTTTTACATACAATGCAAGATATAAGAACAAACTCAAACATGGAAATATTCCCATCATGCACAAGTAAGGGTAACTTAGTCATCTCAGGAGAGCAAATGAATGAATGCTTTAGAAAATCATAGACCCCAGTATCAGATTTGTCTTGTTTTCTGTTTTGCTTACATCACTGTAATTCGCAGAGAAAAGCATATGCCGCTAGGAGGCTGGCCTGCTGGAAGTGCTGAGGCACAGGCAACCACGGTAGGTCCGAAAGCATCAGACAGGACCTTAGCATCGGCTGGGGGACCAAAAGAGGCTGGTTCTTTGTCAAAAAAAAAATGAAAGAAAAGAACAGAAAAGAAAAGAAAAGAAGGAAGGGAGGAAGGGAGGGAGGGAAGGAGAAAGGGAGGGAAGGAGGGAGGGAAAAAAAAGAAAGAAGGAAGGAAGGAAAGAAGGGAGGGAGGGAGGGAGGGAGGAAGGAAGGAAGGAAGGAAGAAAGAAAAAGAAAGAAGGACAGAAAAAAAGAGAAAGAAAGAAAGAAAAAGTTCTAATGGCCTCAAGTAAGGCTATGGAGTGAAAAATAAAAATCACCTTCCATGAGCTGCACATCATACTGATTTCTTTCTTCTGCCTAACATTAATAGCCATTCACATGTTTATCTCCATCAGTAATTGGAAGCTGTGTTAGGGGCAAGGATCATATTTCTTCACCTCACATCTCTAAAGTACCCTGAAAAGATTACTCAATAGCTATTCAATAAATGAAGGTATATAATTGACCTGAAAAACAAATTATATAGACAGACATTGGGGAAGAAAAAGAAATGAGTAGTTAGGGAATTTTTAAAAATTTAAGTATCACACTTACTTGCCTTTGGTTCTGTTATTTTCAACTAGAGAAGTGAATTTACAATAGCATAAGCTAAAAAGAGAGGAATGTATTAAATAAATTTCAAGGAATACTATACAACTCAAAGACAAAAAAATGTAGCCAGAACCAGGAAAAGCAAGCAGGCATGAAAAGCCGACCAGACCCCGGGAGTGCGCCTTCTCTCTGTGTGATTCTGATTCTCCACGCAGGCCTCGTCTCCCTCTGCCCTCCAGGACAAGCTCTCTCTGCCACTCACTCCAAACAGTAGAAGACAGCTGTGCTAAAGCTTTCTTGGTTTCTGATCTTACATTAGATCAGCAAGGTCAGACCTGTCATCTTTTGGTCCCAAATTCAAATTCCAAAATGGAGAATCTATGTGGCCCTGTTTGGGTCAGGGTCCATCTCTGCTCTGATGAGCTGTCATCAGAGAGACACAAGGAATGAAGGCACAATCTTGACTTTAAGGTATACTGTTCTATGAAAAGAATTTTTCACGGACAACAAAAAGGAGTCTATCCACTACAACATTCTACAATGCCTTACAGCTTACTGAGAACATTCACATTCCTTAATTCATTCAATTCCTGCAATACCCTCTAAGAGAGAAATAATAGAACTGGCAAGCAAGGCAACTGTGATTTTCGCAAGATTGCTCAGATATTAGGGCAGGGAAAACCTCAAGTCCAGTACCCTCCACCAACCCCCAGGACCCAAATGGAACAGTGAAAGGGAAAAGAACAACTTTTGTTTCCAATGGTCAAAGTTAGGAACTTACAGAGTTTCGCAGAAAGAAGTGCCCAACAGCATCACAAAAATTTTAAAAAAACAAAAAAACAAAAAAAACACTACCCTTAATTTGAGGATGGGGCAGTGAAAGGAGAGACAAAAAATTCTCTAATGTCAACAATCTTTTAGACGACCAATTATTTCACTGGTATTAGAAACAGTCCACCTAGCCAAGCCAAGCCAAGCACAAGGAAGATTTTTCTCCCTCTAAATCAACTCTTCTGGAACCTATCGTCTCTAACATTGCTTCTTAAAAGGTAATCACCTGGGGAATATCATTAAATGTACCTACTGACTGTCAGTGTCACCCACAGACTTGACAATGGCCCCCCTGAGCCCCACCTTTTGACAGCCACACTTTTGAACAATTCCCTCCACTTGGGTGTGAGCGAAAGCTGATTTGCCTTCAACTAGGAGAGAATGACAAAGTGGACGGACTGTCACCTTATGCTCTAGAAAACTGTCTTGCCAGCAGGCTGCCCCTCTCTCCCCTTGGCTGGCTTTGAAGGAGCAGGCGGCAGGAATCCTGGAGCAGCAAGGTCAAGGAGTCAGTCACAGTGCAGGGGGTCTCTGTGGGAAGTCGGCACCTGCACCGCGGCCTGCTAAGCGGGACCAGTTCAGTCGCCTACAATGATGACCCACGGAAACTATGAGCTAAAAAGGGAGTGGATGGGTGAGGAAGGGGAGAGGGAAGGAAAAGGGGGATAGATGTAATAAAACAACAATAAAATTTAATTAAAAATAATAATAATAATGACTTGGGTCCTGGCTGGTGTGGCCCAGTGAATTGAGTGCCAGCCTGGGAACCAAAGAGTTGCTCAGGGAACATTCTTGGGCTGCTGACCAGATCCCCAGTTGGGGATGGGCAAGATGCAAACACACATTGATGTTTCTCTTCCTCTCTTTCTACCTCCCTTCCCCTCTCTCTAAAAATAAACAAAATCTTTTTTAAAATGAAAAAAGGGGAGGTGTACTTCTTTAAATCACTAACTTTGGGGTGATCTGTCCAGCAACCATAGCAAATGAATAGGGGAGGTCTGGGTTGGCCCCTGAGATTTGAGATTCCCACTCTGAATAGCATTGCTCATTTCACACCAACACATGCGGCCTTCCGTATGGGGTGGGCTTCCAAGTTGCCAATGTCCCAGTTAGACCACAATGTCCCTAAAACACAGAGCACATACTCCAGGGCTCCCAGGAAGTTACTCAATGAACACCTGAGTACTGGCTGTGTACGACTGCACCACGGTTACTTTCCTGGTCTTGCTTCATCCACACTGATTGGTCCCTCTTACATAAATTTCACTCAAAGTACTACACTCAGGTGGCAAATTTCTTTACTGTTGGTTTTCAGAACTTCCTTCTTAATTTTTGCAATGATAAATGCCACCTTGGAGAACTGGAGATGCTTTCCCAGTCCTACTGACCCTTGGTCAGCTCATCTGCCCCCATACTATTCACCAAAACGCTCACAAGAAGCGTCATCTGAGGTCCCTCAAATGAGAACCACCTTGTTGTTTTCTTAAAGTCACTTCCATGCTCTTCCCTCTTCGTTCTCCCTGCTGCACAATGTGACCTGCAATACAGACTCCGCCTCTGCTGCTGCAGAGTGTTCCCTGAATTCACCTGCACCAACCAGGACAGTCATTCTGATCCTTTTCCTCATTTCCAGTCAAGAATGGCCTTCTCCTTAACACTGAAAATGCCTGTCATTCTTACACTATTTCCCCATAAATGTCCACTTCTCATTTTTAATATAAATACTAGAAGCTTCTCATGTATGTAACCTTCTACTCTGCATAAGGTTTGTTATAGAACAGCTGGCCGATCAATTACAATGGTCTCCCAGCTCCAGAGCATATTTGCCAGCACTGTGCTTCTCAGTCCACCTTATATCTACAATATGCAAAAATAATCCTAAAAGTAGTTATAGGTAGTGAGTATAGACAATGAGTTAAAGCAGGATCAAGGACAACAGAGACCCAGGAGCGAGGGTTATGGCAGAACTTCCAGGGGTGGATCATGCATATTTAGAGTTGGAACCAGAGAGTCTACTGTGGTCCCTTAAGAGACTAGGGTCCCCACCCTTACCCCAAGAGAATTAATGCCCACACCTATTCTTCTCCAGCACTTCACCAAACAGTGTGCATTTTAGACATCCTTCTTGGTCCATTCTAACACATTCTCTCCCTTGAATGCTGAGACTTTATTTCTGTACTACAGTAGTCCCCCTTATCTGGCGTCCCTCTTTCCATGGTTTTAGTCACCCACAGTCAACTGTGGTCCAGCTACCTCAAGTGAAAAACCCCAGAGATAAAACAACTCCTAAGTTTTACATTGCTCTCTGCTCTGGTATCAGGATGAGACCTCACACCCAGGCGTGAACCACCCCTTTGCCCAGCGTACCCATGCTGTACACGCTCCCTGCCAGCCAGTCGCTTAGCAGCCATCTCAGTTCTCAGACGGACTGTCATGGTACCGCAGCAGTTGTGTTCAAGTCACCCCTACTGTACTTCATAATGGCCCCAGTTGCAAAAGCAGTGACTCTCGCAATTCAAATATTCTGAAGGGAAGCTATAAAGTGTTTCCTTCAGGAGAAAAAGGGACTGCAGGAGAATAACATGTTTTGAGAGCAAGAGAGATCACATTTACATAACTTTTATTACACTATATTATAATTACTCTTTTATTATTAGTTATTGTTGTTAATCTCTTGCTATGTCTAATCTATAAATAAAATTTTTCTCACCGGTATGTGCATGTAGGAGAAAAACACAGTAAATATGGGGTTCAGCTGCTGAATGTATCTTGGAATGCACCCCCTGTGGATAAGGCAGGGCGGCCATATCTTGACCGTACCGCATGAAGTCAGAGACTGAATGACTACTCAGTGTTCCCTGGGAACCAACACACAGCCTTAACAAAGAAAAAGAGCTGACTGGCCAACCTTATGATCCGAGTTCCTTTTCCACTCCTTTCACGTTCAGACGAAGCAAGAGAAACGACAGTAATCAATACTAAATTTCTGGGTGCTAATGTACCACATCAAAAGGAAGTGCTGAGTTAGGAATCCTGCAAGATCACAGCCTTTCTATAGCCTACCTATGTTACGCACTAAGCCAAGAAAGAAACAAACACATGAATTCTGTACTAATTAGTTGTCCCCTGTCCTGGACTGCACGGTAAGATGACACTCTTCACTAGAGGAGTGAAACTGAGGAAACTGCTTTTTCTCTCGAATACTCAGAGGAGAGGAAAGGATGGAGAAAAGTTAGGAAACAAACATTAGTGATGAATTGTGTTTTAGTGATACATACATTTGGTTATTTAAAAATGTGAAAGTTACTCAAAATATAAATTTATCTACTGATTGATGCCAGTGAAAAAGAAAATCATGCAAGAACTGGACACGTATAAAAAAACATTCATGTTTCATATGCACAATCTATAAACAAACTTAAAGCCCCTTGATTTTTTTTAGGCCAAAAACGTTAGTGCCAGTTCTTCACACTAAGATAAAACAGAGTATCAAGTGAGGGTAAAAGTACATAGCACCCAAAGGCCCATATGAGGCAAGCGGGCGAGGGTCACTGCACGTCAAGGGGTCTGACTGAGGAGAGCATGAAGTCATAGTCAATGGCAAGAAGGGAGAAAAGTGGAAACTGGCACAAAGACCCCACAACTGCCTTCATATCCCGCTCTTTTCCAGCTATAACCGACACCCAATCTAGCTTGAGGTCAGTCATGGCATTTTTCATCTGTTCTTAGTTACAAGGTAGATTTTCTTAGCCCATCAACCTTCTGATGATAAAACCTTCCAACCCTCATATCCCAACCTTTCTTGGGATTCCTTCACCTGGTGGGAAACTCCCCATCTACCAAAACTATATTCCAATATTAGGTAGCTCTAACTATGGGAAAGCTCTTTATTGAGCTGGAATCTTACTTTGACTCTTCAAGCTAAGTTCTGTTCCCTAATAAAATGGAATTGTAAGAATTACTTATCCATACAGGAACTGTCCACACATTGAAAAGGAATTACTATGTCTCCACCAACTTTTCACCTATAGCCCCTATGAATCCCTCCACATATATTATACATTCTACGTGCTCTTCTTCAATCCCAGCTTCCCAAAAAATAAAAAATAAAAAATCACATAGCCACATATCACTCACACTAACTAAATTCAGGTGAAATCTCAATGTGGCTAGACATGGCATTTGGTCACCTACTTTTCATTCCTTTGATCATACAAAGAAGCTCTCACTGTTCTTTCTTCTCTTTCAGACCCTACTGGCTGCCCCCACCAGCTAGGGCCTCCCTGCCCTGCACACGGGGTGGTGACCACACTGTCACCGGGCCTCCTCTCTCCCAGGCAGATGTCATTCCTCTCCTTTACAAAGTTAACCCCGCCAGCCTTTCTGCACCTTCAGGAACTGTTTTCCTTGAGTGGCTCCTCTCAAAGATCTATCACGGGGGTGGGGCATGACCAGAGAATATTAACATTTATCAAATATGTGTACACTTTATACACACTGTTTCACTGAGTAGCTCCACTTTGGACAGCTTTCCCATAAGGTCTCCCCATGCAAATAAAGTTGTTTCTTTTAAAATTAAGATATATTATTTATGCATCTACTATATGCAAAGGGCTGTGGTTGGTACAAAGATAAACAACCTATTATTCTTTCGTTCAAAGGGTCTTAATAGTGAGGAAGTATTGCTAAAACAGCCTTATATGCACATGATAGAACATTTTTAACAAGGGAGTGAGGAGAGAAGATGTTACTAGGCATTCTCAAGTTTCTAAACCTGAAGGGAGTTGCTGCAGTACCACTGAGAGTTCTGGCTTGGATGACGGTCAAGTACTTGACCACGCCTGATGCGTAAGGGGCTAAATCAAGTTCTTCCCTCCATCTTTCATGCTAAACTATTGCCGTATTTCTCTCCTTCAATTCGCTACCAATGTTTTTAATGTTTTACAGTTTTTCTAACATACCGTATGTTGTTTACTCCCTACAGCTTAAATTTGACCCTCGCTTCTAAAATTAAAACTCCTTGAAAGGTATTAACAAATTTTGCTTTTTTATTTAACAAGAACACATTCTCTCCTTCTCTGCAACATTGGACATTGCTGACAGCCCTTACTTGGAATCTACTCATAAATGGTTCTTCAACTTTTACCTTTTTGAGCAAAGTTCATTTCTTATTTCTCATATCTTACCAAAGTGGAAGCATGCACCTAAGCATTTCTGGGGTTTCTATTCTTTTTTTTACTCTCCCTTAGAAAAATTTCCCACTCTGACCATACATATCAAGTATAATTTGGGCATAGTTGCCGTCAGATAGGTAATATATGACATGTATATATAATATATACATACATATGTTTTTAAAACACATGTATTACACATAAATAGAAAATAATGTAACAAGTAAACACCAACCACTGTTATTTAACAAATGTTAATGTTTTGCTTTATTTATATCATGTTTTTTTTTTTTCATTTTTAAGAAGTTAAATGATACCAGTATAGCTAAAGCCCACCTCTCCTCCTTTTCCCATTTTTTACACTTTGATTATACAAACAGGGTGGGGCAAAGTAGACTTACAGTTGTGAACACACAAAACAGAATTTATTCTTGTATTATTATTTATTAACTATTGCAATATTTTCCACATGAACAACAGTAAACCTACTTTTGCCCCACCCTGTATGTATTGAGAAATGCTATCTATTAATGTTCCGTTCATTTGAAAAATAGGGAGTAACATATGAAAAAATGATCAGCATCATAGCCATCAGAGTGATACAAATTAAGCCATGATGAGATGCTACTTCACACCCACTAGAATGTTCATAACCAAAAAGATGGACAGTTAGTAGTGTCAGCAAGGACACAGGGAAAGTGACCCCATCACACACTGCTGCCAGGAATGCAGAAGGACGCAGCCACGCTGGGCAACACTGCTGCAGTTCCCGCAGAGTTCCCACATAATCCGGCAGCTCTACTCCCAGGTATACACCCAAGAGAATGAAACATGTCCATACAAAACTTGTACATAAATGTTTGCAGCAGCATTATTTAAGTAGCTAGAAAGTGAAAAAACCCAAATGCCCATCAATGGATGAATGGATAAATAAAATGTGCTATATTCATGCAATGGAATATTACTTGGAAATAAAAAGAAATAGGGACAGATACATGCCCCACCATGGATCAAAATATAAGCATACGATCCATCTGATAGAGGTCAGTCACAAAGGACTGCCTCTGTTTTCATTCATGAAATATCCAGAATAGGCAAATCTATTGAGACAGAAAGTAGCTTAGTGGTTGTGCTAGAGAGGATGGGAGACTTGAGGGGGTCTGGTTAAAGGTTTCTTCAGGGGTAATGAAAATGTGAAAATGTTCTAATATTGATTGTGATAACAGATGTAAAACATTGTAAATATACTAGAAGCCCTTGAATTGTATACTTTTATAGGCAAATTATATAATATGTAAATTATATCTCAATAGATTGGTTTTTATACATGTATATACAGTATATACATATTATGTTAATTATATATTACGTATCTAATAATATTACACATATACATATTCTTGCATGGCTTATTTCTTTAGTGCTATGTTTTTGAAATGTATCAATATGGATACATGTATAACTAACTTATGTATCTTAACTGTTCCAGTGAGTGGAAAGAAAATTATGCTATATTTATCTATTTCTTTAATTTGTTTTTTTCCTACCTGAAGTACTGCTACAAAGAACATCCTTGTATTTATAATAATACCCTTGTTATATTAGTATGACAATGTTCTATAGTAAAAACTAAAAAGGAGAATGGCTGAGTTGCAAAATATGCACACTCTGAACTGCACCAGATATTTCCAGATTGCTCACTAAAAATATTACTGCAATTTATTCCAATGAGTTATATCCAAGGGCCCTGTTTCTTGCCAACACTTGGTGTTTTCAAGCTTATTAGGTTTCGCCAATCAATAGGTGTAAAATGAATTCTCACCGGGGTTTTCCTTTTCATTTCCCTGATTATTGGTGAGGTGGAGCATCTTTCATAATAGGACATTCAATTCTCTCCCTCTGTTATTTGCCTAGATATACTCTTGCTTGTTTTCAATTACGTAGTTTGTCTTTTCCTTATTGACTTGTCTGACTTTTTCCAAACTCTGGGTACTTGTCTTCGATCACTTAGAAGAATTGCAAATACATATTCCCAGCCTATGGTTTGTTTTTTCATTTGTTTTTAATGCTTTTTGTTATAATGAAGATTTTTATGTGGATGTATTCCAAATGTCAGTCTTTTCTTTAAGGACTTGTAATTTTTATGTCTTAAGGGTTTATACCTGATCACAATGTCATGAAAATATGTACTGTGTAGTCTCCTGTGAAAGTTTTAGAATTTTGCTTTTCACACTTACAACTATAACTCATCTGAAATTTTCCTGTATGCTGTGAGGTAGATATTTAATTTTAGCTTTTTCTATATAGATAGCCAACAACTCTAGGACCATTTATTATTTATCAAATCCATCCTTACCTCCCCCCGACTAGTCAGTAACGGATACATTAGTTTCAATTATATATTACCTATTTTATAATCACAAATGTAATAACTGATTCAGACAAAAATAAAAACTAGATGCAAGAACTATCTGGTGAAATGTTGTTGACAGACAAATGGTCTCTAAGTAACATTCTACAGACAATATTACAAAGGAAATCCCGTCTCTTTAAAATGCAAAGTCAGAGGAAACACTTCACTTTAATCAGGGGATCAGGCTCAGTGTCGCCAGTAACAGACCCAAATCACACGTACTTCCTGAAGTGGCACACGGAAAGCGCACACCACCACCTATGCATATGCTGCCAAATATGCTGAACTGAATCTAATTTAGAGCAATGAATTAGACAAATCCAGATGTGGGACATTCTTATAACATAACTGGCCTAAACTCTTCAAAAATATCAATGAAAACAAAAAAGATGAAAGAACTACTCTAGATGAATGGAAATTAAACAGGCAGAACAAACAATGCAATTTATAATCCCTGCGTAGGTCCTAGATTAAATAATATTAGATAATAATATGAAGGCAGAGGCATGAAGGCCATGGCAGCCCTACCCTGCTGCAAGCCCCATGCGGGCACGAAGGGTAGGGGACGAGGCGGCAGAGCTGCCCCAGCAGGGGAAATGGTCTTGGCTGCCACACTCAGAAGCTGGTGGAAGGCAAAGCTGGAAGGTTTTTCAGCAGAGCCACACCTACATGAGAGTGTGTGTGCACTATGGGTACGCAGTGATGAGGCTACAATAAACAATAAATCCACTCAAAGTAAGCAGCACTTAACAAGTAACTAGTATGTCTGACAGTATCTCATTTAATGCTCTCAACAGCCAAATGAGTTCCCTCATTTGGCACACGAGAAATCTAAGGCTTAACGAGGCTAAGTAATTTCCCAACACAGTTGATAGGTGGGAAAGCACCATTTCGCTCCCATTTCATTAGTACCTATTACCTCTTGCTGAAGCTCTCGTAATAATTACTGTAGACTCTCCAGATCCAACATCTAATACACTGCTTTCTGCATAGTACTTCTGTGCAGTGTATTAGATGTTGGATCTGGACAGTCTACATCTCAATGTCCCGTATTACCTATAGGTAAACATCCAAATTCGATTTAGTCTCCATCCTCCAAACCCCCAAACTAGAGATGCCAGAAAACAGACTCAGAGAATATTTACTAAGGAGTAATCTTGGGATCAACACCCACTGCTCCCTTCTGGAGAAGTCATGGAAGCAGGATGGAGCGGCAGGAGGTGTCTGGACCCAATGAAGGCCAGCAATAGCATCAATGGACACTGTTGGGAGCTATGGGGCTACAATGGCCCTTCAGGGTGGTTCAGGGTTTGGCTGTGATGTCCTGGCCTTTACATTCCCTTAGGGCTCAAAGTGAGCCACCACAAGTAGAGGAAGTTTTGGGTAGCATAGCTCTTCACAGCTTTGGGACTCCCTGAAGAGGTGGACAGCTTGAGTCCCAGCATCAGCATCTCTGGTCTGATGTACAACGCAAATAGGAACAGTCCCCCATTCGAAAGTTTTCATGGATTATACTGCCCTTCACACAAGGTCCACACTCATTAAGCATGACCCACAACTCCCCATGGGGAAATGGAGGTTTATAAAAAGTAAGCCATTTGCACAATATCACAGGGCCGGCCAAAGTGGCAGAACTTAAAGTCACGCCTCAGTATGACTCCAAAGTCACTGTAATTTCTATGGCATTACCAATAAAATGCCAACATGAAGACAAGGAAGGGGATTCAAGCCAGGGATGACTAAAGAAAGACCATCCACAGCAACATTTTCTTAAGGGCAATTTTACCATCTATCTGGGTCCCAAAATATATATATAACTATTAAATAAGTGAATTAAGAATGTTCCCTGATAACTCCTTTGGATTTAAGCACTAAGCAAAATGACAAGGAATTTAGCTTTGAAATGAACAAATTGCCAGTTTCAGCATAATTTCCATTAGAGCCTATAAATCAGAAGAAACGTCAACGAACTGTGCTAAAGGAAAATCACTGGACTCAACAGAAAGAATCATTCTGAAATGGGCCTCAGTAGATGGAGCTGTCCCCTCTGAATTGGTGCTGAGCATGGAAATCTGCAGGGCTAAAAATACAGTCAACCCCACAAAGGTTCTAAACAACTGCACTGATTAAAATGCCAATCACCCTTTTCCTAAGAGTAGTGGCACTGACCCTGGTATACCAGACACACTGAAACCCTGAATAATGTTATTATTATGCATGAACTGAGCAACAACAATGCCTTCAGCACCTCTAAGAAAGAGACAGAGTCCTTGCCTAGTACTTGGCCATCAAGGAGTGTTTTGAGAAAGACAGCAGAATGACTATAAATCATTTTGGATTTATTTTCATGGGAAAAGTGAAACACTCAAAGTTTATCTCTCCCCTTAAACTTTGATAATCCGGGAGCTCATTTGTGAAAAAATTATGGTTGCTACTTTATTTTCTCTTCTGCTTGCTGCTGTCATCTGAATTAGGCTTATAACCAGGCTCCATTTTAATTAATTCAGAGAATATTTGATTCTATATGATAGCTTGGGATTAACACACATTTATGTGGTTGTAGAATTAGTCCACCCTCGTAGGCAGAAGCTAAAGAACTTCATACCGACTGTGGAAAAGGAATTAGACGTTACCCCAAATAAATTCAAAGGAAAGTTCAAATGCCCCACCATGACATGCCACCCTTTGTCAGCTAACTAATGCCAGCCCACCAAATACTGGCCAAAGAAAGCTGAATTTGAAGAGCTCAGCAGGTGCAAATGAGAACTGTTATACAGTCCAAAAGCTTTCCGAGGCTTAAATGAAGTCGCCCACTGCCGTGCAAGACTGACTGGGGCCCAGCAGTCAAGTCACAGCCCTCCAAAAGCAACATACTATAGGCAAGCTCACTGAAAGTTAATTATTATTTAATGACTCACTTCAGGGTTTAGATCCTACCTCTTTCTTTCCAAGTCCACACTTAAAAATAAATTGCATTATTAGAAACAAAAAACTTGCATCTCAAAATCAAGGGGGAAAAAACTTACTTTGTTTCAATGACTTATTTAGTCCATGACTTTGAAAAGGCAGGTAAGAACTTACATTCAGTATTTCAGTATAAACAAACAACATTGCAAAAGTTCCTGATAAACTATCATGCTTTACTTGCTTGACATTGGGAAGCACTTATCCCTAAACCAGCATACTTTTGTGACCTTGAAGGTTAAGTTATGACCTTGAAGATGTAAGTCTCTCATAATCTGATCATAATTTGTACCTAGAAACACTTTCACTGGGGTACTGGATGCTGGGATTTTTGTTCCAACAACTTCCTTGAGAATGCCATTATATGTTTAGCTGGAATGCAAAGTCCAAGAAATTTCCTACTTTTGCTGATAATGAGTATTGAAAACATTAAATCTACAAACACACATCTGTATCTGTATCTGTGATGAGATCTAGTTAGAATTCTGCAAGAGTAAGAACATGCTAAATGTAAATGGCAGAGGTCAGGAAAAGAACAGGAAACTGGAAATATTTTTATAATACATAAATGACTAAGAATATTTCTACTTAATGATAAGAATTCTTGAGTTTATTTATAGTGACACTACAAATTGTTAAAGACAACACTACCAGAGGTGATTCGATGATTATCTGTGACCTACGGATAGCAGAAAGATGCTCCAACTCCCTTATATTTGGTTAACACTTCAGATAAACTACTTAAGGCCCTTTCCTTTGTATCCAAAAATGACTCCAGTTCAGCACAATTCTTAGAGAAACCAGCTCAGAAGCATAAAACCAGGGTTTTATTAGTTACTGAACACCCTCAATTAGATACTCCTTTAAATATATATAAATATTCTAGCTCTGTCTGGTAGCACAGTGGATAAAGTGCCAGCCTGAGAACCCAAAGGTTGCTGGTTCGATTCCCCAGCCAGGACACATAACCAGGTTGCAAGCCAGGTCTCCAGCCAGATTAGTAACTGGAGGCAGGTGAAAGGCAACCATACATTGATGTCTCTCTCCCTCTCTGTCCTTCTCCCTTCCTCTCTCTCTAAAAATAATAAATAAAATCTTTAAAATAAATAAATATTCCAAATCCTTTTCCTTTTCAAAGAAATGACTCTACAGATGTAACACATAATACTTAACTGTTTTTTACAAAAGTGAATTTGAGTTCATACAAACCTAAACACATTCTGTTGACAAGTTCCTTTTGGTAAAAAAAAAATAAGTATATTTAAGATGTTTGATCTTAATCTACTTATTTATAACTTAAATATCTGTATAATTTATAATCTATAGCCAAAAAACAGGAAAAAAGTTAACTAGCTACCATCTATAACTCTTCAGTCCTTTTCAACGTAGTGCCAGTCCTAAGCTTTATAGTAAAATGAGAAGTGTTAATCTAGAACAATTTCATTGGTCTGGATCTATTGATGCTAATGTAAGTTTCAAACAATAAATTTTAATACCATCTTTTGAGACCTCAGAAGTACTTATCCAAACAGAATACAAAACAAGAAGTAGACAGATGTCCATACACACAAAATATGAGTTTATAGCTTCACACAAAGAAGGTTCTTTTGCTAACCCTATGCAAAACTCTAATTTCCCTAGTATAATGCTTTTTTATCTAATATAATGCTGTCTTTGCTTTCTTCTCTGGTAGCCTGTAAGTCCTGATAAGGCTGAGGCCCAACGCATTATTGTGATTCCCGCAGGCTAAGTGCTGCTCGTGAACTACAACTATTTCAGAACTACACTTTCTGTGTATTGGCTCAGCAGGGTAGGCTGTCTGGAAGAAGGGGAAACACAACAAAGTGATAAACAGGCAGGCCAGGGTAAAACATAATTCCATTCCTTAGCTTGGAAAAGAGACCTCCTGGCAAATCTACATGGTTACTCTATGTCTTTATTTGTAAAGCAAGGGTAATAACTCTGAATATTCTGTTAAGAACATCATACTGATAGGCTTACGACTAATAATAGAGAACCATAAATATGCAAAATTATTTGAAAATGTTAACTGACAACAGGTTTCTCCGTGGCTAAGGTCCAGTGATCTCTAGATCTTTCATTCAACTCCCCTCCATTAGCCCTGTAAGGCTAAATAACCCAGAGCGGTAAAGAGCGAGATATTTCCAATACTTATCAAGCTGGCCAAAAGTAACATTTCTCAGAGTATCAGATTCCTGGGGTAATTAAAATATATAGAAGAGAAGAGAGGAATTAACTGAACCACCACAGTCTGCCAAGTGTCTAAATAAGACTAGCTGTCACCATGTTCCGCAATAAGAAAAGTTGAGCAGGGATCGGGGTGAGGATGAAAGCCAATCCCACCCACTGCTCCAAGCTGGTGACCTCTAGAAGAAATGATGAAAATGCTCAGAGAAACAAAAGCAGATCAACTCCTGGGGCCATCTCTGGAAACATTCGGAGCACAGACAGAGGCATTTAGGCTCCTGCACTTGTGGGCTCTGGTAGGACAGGCCTTCCGGCTGCTTTGAGAAGCGGTAGGAGGGGACTGAGCTTAGCGGCTTCGTGTTGCGCTGACCCTACACCTCTCTTCTCTCGGCTGGAGCAGGCAGCTTCTGTAAAGGGAATAGATTAAGTGAGAGAGTAAACCTAATGCACCTAAATTCTAGTAACTGTAGACCATCAAAATGGTAGCTTTGTAATGGGAAAAGAAAATCTCAAAGAGGCAATACAGCTTGATCATTCTGTTACTGTATTTTAGCTAAACATTTATACATGTTCTAGTTTACTGTACAATCCCTGGTGAACAATGTGAAGGCACAGCCTATGAGTAAGAACAATGATGATTTTCCTATAAGTTAATTTACTGGGAGATTTACCTGATTTATATTAGACTTCTCTTCTGTTTTATTTTTTAAGATTTTATTTATTATTTTTAGAGAGAGGGGAAGGGAGAGAGGCAAAGAGGGAGAGAGACATCAATGTATGGTTGCCTTTCACCTGCCTCCAGCTAAGGACCGGGCTGGAGACTTGCCTTGCAACCTCATTAATGTGCCCTGGCTGGGAATCAAACCAGCGACCTTTGAGTTCGCAGGTAGGCGCCTTAGCCATTGTGTCACCAGCCAGGGCTATACTTCTCTTTTTATGCAGTCACTCCAAATAGCTCCAGCAAGAGAAAACTGTTTATATGAGGTAGTCCTAAAACAGGCCACCTATGTACTTCAGAAAAGTTATTTGGTTTTATAAAGTGCTGAGTATTAAAATATATAACTTAAAAGAATCACTAGTACTTTCTTCTCCTAGCCCAATAGAACCAGAATCCATGTCTAGTCTCACTATTCTATGAAAATACATACAAATCACATATAGTGGAGTGAAAGTAAAATTGGGGAAAGAACATAATATTCCTAGAATACGCACACTTTGGTGTCATACTGATTTAGGTTCCAATCCAAAATTTGGCTGACATGTTATAAAACATGGACACGGCATTGAAATGTATGTACCATGAGATCATCACAGAGATTACAGGAAAAGAAACCTAAACAGTGGCTTTGAATAAGCTGACTTACTAGGATTCTCGCTAAAACTGGACTTAGTAAAGATAAGACACATAAACTCAAAATCAAGGACTAGTTAGGAAAAGGACTCAGAGGAACCTAACCAATACTTGGTCAAGGAGAGGTTTTGTCAAATTCAAGAGTAAACAGGCCCTTGGAGGAGGACAAGGGCAGCTGTCCCTACAAAGAACATGTGGCTACTTGCACAACTCTGGGACGTGCACACTGACAGAAACAGACTGTCCCCTCTCCCTCTCTATCCTGGTGGAACATTGTAAGAATGCCACTTTATATTCACATAGCGTATTATGTTTACTAAGCAATCATTTTTTTGTATCAATTGATAATTGTCATTAGGAATTATTGTTGCCTAAATAAAGCCTTTCTGGACAAGCAGATATAAAAATAATTTAAAGTGAACTGTGAGAGCTGCATTTTAGTTATATACTAAAATTAAAATATATTTCTTCCTCTAAGTTCCTTCTTAGCAATAAGAACTTCACCCTTTATATGTAATCAATATTGCAAAGAAATTAGAAGAGGCAAAGAAAATGAATCAAAAGAAATTTCAAAAAATACATATGCTCCTTTTAAAACTAAATAAAGACAATCTCAGAAAACATTAAAGGTAAAATTATATTTTAATGTTTTAAAGAGACCTAATAAATAATATTACAGGTTGTATCGGTCCATAATGCTCAAAAATTACTAAGCATTGGAACATATGCCATATTTTTTCAAGTATTTTTTAAACCATGATCCTGAGAGCTTGTTAGTTTTCTGGGAGGTAGTCACAGCAGCCCATGGAGGTAGCACAGAATGGTACAAGAAAATACATGGGATTTGAAATTAAGAGTCTACCCTGGGTTTAAGTTTCTTCTCTCCACTGGGTAGCAGTGTGACTTGGTACAACTGACTCTCAGCCTCAATTTCTTCATCTGTGAGATATATATAAAATGAGATAAGGCGCATGAAAGAGCTTTGCAAGCAGTAAATCACTATGCAACTATTAACTATATCAGTAACACCCAAGCAGACTCATAACTGAGATTTTAAAATTATGGACATATTTTATCTTTAAGAGGATATATACCTTACTGGCAACCCCAGCACATAACACAATGTCTTGCCCACAGTAGGCATTCAAATATTGGCCTCTTGAGGTGGATTGATGGGTGGAGAGAACAGATGAACAAACAAGTGCCATTTCTTTCTCTTTGCTAGCTCTCAATTACAATCTCATTACCACCTCAGAATGGTGCATTTGCCCCAAAAGGCAAACAAAATCATATTCAGAAAGCAGAATATCATATCAATATTTATTGGTAATACTTATTATTTTACCATGATCGGAATAGAAAAGCACAAAAAGGACAATTTTACTTTTTACAACCTCTCTATAGCTACTAAAATATTTATTATTGGTCTTATTACTATTCTAAATTGTTTCCCTCCTCCTTCATATTTAATATGGATCACTGCCTCCACACTAACACAAAATTACAAATTTTGTTCTATAGACATGTACTCTACCAACATCATTAAAACTTGTTGTATGATTTTAATGTAAAGTTTCCATAGCCTCAAAAACATGGAAAATTGTCTTAGATAAAATATATAATACCTAACTTAATTTTCTTTTCCATTCATTCTCTTTTTCAATAAATATTTCTATGTGCCCAGCACTAAGAATATAACCATGAGTCTTTTAAACAAATTATGCTGGAAAAACTGGGTATCTCCATGCAAGAGAATGAAGTTGGGCCCTTTCCTAACACCATATACAAAGAATAACTAAAATCAGATTAAAAACCTAAAGACCTACAACTATAAAATTCTTATTGAAAAAAAAAAATAGGGTAACAGTTTCACTGGCTACAAAAGAATAAATAGATCAATAGGACTTGATTAAATTTTTTAATTACATGCATCAAAACAGTAAAACAGCAATTCACATAAAGGAAGAAAATACCTGCACATTATATATCTGATAAGGAATTAATGTTCAGAATATACAGAGAACTCCTAAAACTCAATTTCAAGAACAGAAGGAAAAAAAGACGGAAGGAAGGAAGGAAACCCTTCAGGGAGGTCCACAGCAGTGGTTCCTCCGTTAGAGGTTCAGAAACTGCCTCTCAGACAGCCTGACCTCGAAAGTAAGAAGTAAGAGATAAATGAGCATTATGGGGAGAAGGGGTGAGAAGAGGTATCTTATATGAAGTGTGCACCAAATGAGAAAGTTCGGGGGCAGGCAGGAATAGGGTCCCATCAAGGAATAGGATGACATGAGAGGTAAAGCTGCAAGGACTTCGCTCCAGGAAGGCCTCACATGACATGCCAAGAGTCTAGGCTTAGGCTTCCAAGTCTGGAATTCAGGAGGAATCCATCATTCGCAAAGCATGAGGCCAGCCCAGTATGAAGAGTAAATGAGAATAGGCTTAGAAGGTCAGTTAATAGCCTAGTACAGTGACCAGGAGGGGAAAGGGTGGGAACTTCATGGAGGAGGGGAGGATGGATAGATGGTACCTTGAACTAAAGCTGCAGCCTTACAGGTAGAGAAATTAGAGGGTTTTAGAAACGTTAAGGGATGAAATTGTTGATGTTATTGATTGATGTGGGATGTTTTTGACATGAAGCATCTGGAATAGTAATATTCTGACGTCACTAAGATGGAGAACACTGCTTGCTTAGCACCTAGTACTGAGTTAATAAGCAAAGACATAGAACTCAATAAATAATGGCATCATTCTAATGGCCAATCACTGTAAGAGGACAAGTTCATTTCAACGAACATTGACAACCCACAGCAAGGTTCAGACCTGAGTTCTAGATCAAATGCAATGGCTCCCAGCAGTCTTTCCACAAACACAACGGGACCACAGGAATTAGGAGAAACGCACACTGAAGAAACAACGTGAGAACACAGCCCTTGAAGGACCCAAACACTCCACGGTTTCTCCAGATGAGAAATGCTAAAGGAGGGCGCATGCGCCAGTGTTTCCTTTGAGTACAGAGACCTGTCCCCTGGTGCTAGTCGAACTGTGGTCTCAGCAGCACTAGAATCACCGGACAACTTGTTCGAAATACAAATGATCTATGCCCACCCCAGAACTACTGAAAAAAAGTCTGCATTTTAACACATTGTTGACAGGTCACAAAAAAACTCGTGTTTCAAGACCCACAATTGTTGACTGAATAACGAGTTAACTCTGCACTTGCATTAGCTTTTGCTATAAAATTGCAGGTCAGCAATGTGTTAAGATCAACAGGGGATTCATACACATCAAAACTTGAGAAGCACTGAACTAGGGTCTTTGTCCACAACTCACCTCTCTAAAGATAAAATGAACATGCCAGCATGTTTGCCCACATAGCAATCTGCAGGAGAAATACAACCAGATCCTTCACATAAGGCAACTTACCAAGCAGTGTATACTGGTACTTAATGACAAGAATCAGAAGTCAAATAACTTAAGGACTTCTTGCATTCGGTAGGCCAGATACTTAAGCAAAACTAACATAATTATGAGTTCTTCTAGTTTTAAATGCTTTTCAGAGAGGAAAAAATTCATTTTCACTACCGGTTTACTTAGTAGAGCCATAGATAACTTATATGCTTCGAACACATCCCTGGTTTTCTAGTTTCCCAGAGGGCTTTGCAAAGCCCTTAATTATATTCTAGTCTGAACAGCCATTTCATTAGCTAATTTTCTGCCCACCTCCTTTTGTCAGGTGAAAATGTGTTACCAAGGTTCTTAGTGGAGGCACAGTTAATGTGTTTTGGATAGTGATTTGCCTTAAAACGAGTTCATTAATATTCTAGTTCAAAACTAAACACAACATCTATTAAAATAATATATTCAGGAACAGATCAAAGGGTTTAATAAGCTAAACTTATGTCAAAATTTAGACAAAAAAGGAGCCATGGAAAAAATCACTGTATATATCATGTAATACCTTTAGTCATTTTTAAAATCTTTTATAAAAAGTGACTCAGACTGATGATTTATCCTCTATTATTAAAAAATATAAAACACTGTTCATGTTAAGACAGACCAGATTTTGGGACAACCAAGATCCCTAAAAGGTTAAACAACTGATTTAATAAGAGAGAAGACAACAGAGACGTGCCTTCACTTCAGACCAGGATTAGGACAGAAGCCAGCACAACACCCCATCTCTTCAGACTACCCAACAAAGACACGTGCACTCTGGCGTCACAGAAAAACAGTGCACGCTGCCAGTGATTCTCAGGCACCTCCCAGGATAGTGCTAAAAACCATGGTGGCTTTTCTAGCTGGTTAAAAGATAACGTGAAAGACATTTTTTTATAATTTATACTGCCTCCTGCATAACTTGGTTCAGAATTTTGAAACCTAACTTTAACTGAACCTACGGCTACAGACAACTCCTCAGAAGACCACCCAGAGGTCTCACACCATCTCCCTTCCTCTGTCCTGTTTCATTCTGTCTATGCTTTACTCCCTGCATCTACTCTTCCTTCTTTCTTCTTACGACTCTATCAAAGAAGTCCACCAATCTGCATACCCCACTTTTTTCTACATCCATCCTCACATCATCCAGCTGATCACCAGGCAACTCAAAACAGAGGAACAAGGTCTCTCAGAGGGGTGCTGGAAGGGACGGAGGGCCTGAGACAGGCCTTGGATAGGTGCTGTGGCCAACCAGTACTACAATGGAGAGAAACGGGGGAAAAGTAAATCTTCAAAGAGATCAAGCTTTTATTCCTAAAATGATGAAATGAGAAATTTAAAAAATGAGAAACCATAAACTAGATTGACATGAGCATGCTGCTTAGAAAAAAAAAAAAAGGGGGGGGGGCGGACAAAATTTCCTAAGAAAACACTGGACAGAGCGAGCACTGCAAAACCACAATCTGCAGTCAACAGGGTAACTCCCCAACTGGTTACACAGAGATATTGGGGAATACTTACTACATGGTTGCACTCAAATTACCCAGTTCCAAATGACCAGAGGGGCAGAGCATGGAGATATATCTGTGGTAGGTGATGGATAAGTATCTACCAACTAAATATTCATTATATTATAATACAAACTCTTACATTGGACCAGATGTAAAATAAGAAAGTCTAAAGTCTCTACCCTCTAGGTTCAGGGTCTTCAGGTAGCTGCACTTACAAATGTAAGGGCCAAGCCTAATCCAAGGTCTTCATCTGTGTGTGATCAACCATACAGTCTTCTCACTGCTTTTCCTACCTTAGACTCTCCATTTGTCCCCAGTCTGCTCATGTCTTCAGCCCCCTGACCTCTGCACCCACTGCCCCAAATGTCTCGACTGCAAACTCATCCATCTAAAAGCACCGAGCGTTATGCCAAACACATAGATGGTATTCAATGTGCGTCAGTTTACTATGAATCCTTAGCTACCATCCAGGATCCTCAAAATCTGGCCCTTACCTACCTCTCAGATGTGGGTGGTGACTATATCCTTGCAGGAACCATTGCCCCCAAACAAAGTGGGATACTCCCTGTCACCAGAACATGCCACATGTAAGAAGACATTGCCATTTCCCTTATCTGGGACAAATGCCACCCCTATCCTCCTGTTTTGTTCTTCTCCTAACTCAGTCCTCTTCTGTCCCACCTCTCTACCCCAAGGGACAGCCCAACTCTAACCTCACCTCCACGTGAAACTTTCCTAAAAGGGCCCAGCTTCACTCCTGTCACATCCTTATATGTCTACACCACTCATGATGCATCTCTTCCTGTGATTATTAGGTGCTACTTAAACCAATGGAATAAAACTCTTGAAATGTACAAAAATGAGTTACATAACTGAAGCAACATCTCAGCATTAAAAATTCATTATGTCCATCATTTGAACTTGACTAATCTTTACAGCTTTAGTCCATAAGGCAGAACGTTGTACGTAAATGAACTTAACAAATAAGTGATAAGAGAGCTTCAGAGACTCTGGTACTGTGCTAGATCTTGACCTCAGTGTGGATTATGTGGTTATGTTTAATATATTTTTAAAGATTTTATTGATTATTTTTAGAGAGAAGGGCAGGGAGGGAGAAAGAAAGGGAGAGAAACATCAATGCATGGTTGGTTGCCTTTCACCTGCCTCCAGCTAAGGACCTGGCTGGAGACCTGGCTTGCAACCTGGCTATGTGCCCTGACTGCGAATCAAACCAGCAACCTTTGGGTTTGCAGGCCAGTGCCTATCCACTGAGCCACCAGCCAGGGCTGTTTAATATTTTTAACTATGTAAAAAATATACTTGTACACTTATGATGTGCACACATTTTTATATGTATAAAAATACAAAATAAATGGAGGTGTGGAAGTGGGAAAGGTGAAGGAGGGCAGGAAGAGAAAAACCTGGGTTCTATAATCAGTACAAAGGAAATAAGTTATTTCTCATATATTTGCCTGTTAGATAGACATGTCAGTGGCTCCAAGCACCTAGTTACCTTCAAGAGTATTTAAGAATGTTTACTGCCCTAACCAGTAGCTCACTTGGCTGGAGCATTGTCCCAGTAACGCCAAGGTTGTGGGTTCGCTCCCACGACCGAATGACAAAGTATGAAGGCAAGAAAGAAAGAATAAAACTTCAGCAAGGAACTGAATGAAGTCATTATTCCAGATGCACATATAAGAATCAATCAATTACCTGGCTGGTAGCACACTGGATAAGGTGCAGGCCTGCAAACCCAAAGGTCGCTGGTTTGATTCCCCAGCCAGAGCACATAACCAGGTTGCAAGCCAGGTCCATGGCTAGAGGCAGATAAAAGACAACCATGCATTGTTGTTTCTCTCCCTCTCTGCCTCTCTCCCTTCCTCTTATTTATAATAAATAAAATCTCTTTTAAAAAAAGAATCAATCAATTAAAGCATAAATAAGTGGGACAACAAATCTATTTCTCTCTTTTTCCCCCTTTGTCTCTAAAATTAATTTAAAATTTTTTAAATGAAAAGAATGCTTACCTTTAGTAGTTTAAAAGCTATTAATCACTTTTGCCCTTTTAACAAGGTATTGCTGGACTGAAAAAAAAATAGAAACTATAAACTAAACAACACAACATTTCAGAGGATAATACTGCATATTTATAGAAATGCCAGGAGGACCAGCTAATTTACATGAATAAAGCACTCTGGAAATGTAAATGCTGTATGAATTCTAAATAATGATGATAATGATAGATGACTTATCAATACTTTAACCTTTATAAATATAATTTAAAAATAATAAGTACTTAAATATTGCTTTGCATTCTCTAATCGGTTTAGAGATACTAATTACACCACAGGTCATTCTCTGAAATATATGTAAATAGTTCCACTTAGAGCAAGTGGAAGTCAAGTCACTGAGTGAGGCCCCCAGAGAAAGAACTAAAGGCAACCCAGTTCTCTTTGGACCTCAGAACTTCAGTTGACAAAGTGAACCTTTCTGAAATAAACAAAGGAGGATAACAAAACATCAACACTCTACTTCTACTTGTAGCTCCCTCTGTAAACTCTGCTTAAAGAAAGCAAAGATTCCTTGGGAATGTCTGGAAAGGGAATGTTATTAAAATGAAGATCTGGCCCTACCACGTACAAAAGTTCAACACACCGAAAACGCAAATGCAGATAGCAAGTGTGCAATGAAAGAAAGGGCTACCGTACAAAGTCAGGGGATCCTGGCAGCAATAACAGAAGAATGTGGTAGGAAAATGCTGGTACCACACTATGTATTTTCCACACATGCATCCTTATCCTTACCCTTAGGAGCTACTGTAAACGTTTCCAAGCTGAAGGATGATGAACTGCAGTGTGGAGGCTGCTCAAGCCATGTGAAATAAACTTGTGGTTCATGACGGTCCCTGCTGATCTTCGGTCCCTCTGGTAAAAGCCTGGAGGGGCTGCCTACTAGTCCCTACATGTATTTTTTTGTTTGGTTGGTTTTTTTCCAGATTCCAACATTAAGCCTAATACATGAGTAAGATGCCATTATAATAAAAGGAAGGAGACCTTTATAAAGCCATAAAGGTTTATAAATCTTGAAAACAATGGGGACAATATATCATAGGGGTTAAGTGTCTAACTGCAATTAGACAAAACTGAGTTTGAATGTTGGCCTCACCATGTATTAGCTGGGGCAACTCACTTAACCTCCTCAAATCTCACTTTTATCACCTGTAAGTAAAAATAATAATGGCATTATCAATAGGGAGATTAAATGGGATGATGAGTCAAGTACTGAGCCTAGTGGCATGTGATAAGTGCTGAGTAAATGTCAGCTATAACTTTTTAATTATTAATGAAGAGAATAAGTTTAGCAAGAAGAAGAATAGCACTTATGCAGCAGAGGAATGGCAGGTACAGATGCTTAGAGGTAACAGGATGAATTATGAACACTGAAAGATAAACAGAAGGAAGACAGAGGGCAGGCTTAAAAATAATAGAAAAAGATAGTTAAGAAAGCATCAAAATTATTATTTTTGAAATTATTAAGCACCTGCTTAATTATTAAAATTATTAAGAAAAGACATAAACCCTGGCTGGTGGCTCAGTGGATAGGCACCAGCCTGCAAACCCAAAGGTCACTGGTTCAATTCCCAGCCTGGGCACATAACCAGGTTGCAAGCCAGGTCTCCAGCCAGGTCCCCAGCTGGAAGCAGGTGAAAGGCAGCCACATACTGATGTTTCTTTCCCTTTCTTCCTCCTAGTCCCTGCCCTTCTCTCCAAAAATAATCAATAAAATCTTTTAAAAAAGGAAAGACATAGATAGTATTAATAGACAAACAAAAAAAAACAAAGTAGTTGTCTTCATGGCCAAAGAACTCATATGCTGGCTGAAGAGACTGCAGCTTTAGGCGGCAGATGGGAAAAGAAACAACCAAAACAAAGCCAGAGGCTCTGAACAGGCCTAGATAAGATGCCTAGATTAGCTGTTTGTAGTAACATCCAAGCTGGTTCAAAGGCTTATGAATGGAGGCTTGAGATGGATAAAACTGTGACTGTTGTGACTAACAGAAAAGCTACAAGTCAAAGAAATGCTTTGGGCCTGAGAATGGACTCCTAAATAAAATGTGGGTAAAAGTAAACTACTACATTTTGGTTAGTTGACATTTCTTGGCTGTTTGAAACCGGATGGCGGCGAAACTGCAGTCTCACAACACCAATATGAATAGAAGCAGCAACTATGGCCCTTCCAATGGAAAGGAGATGACAACCTCGATATAGTCACTCCACTATGCTTATATTTTCAGGTCAAGTGAAAGCCTCGCCCTGTTTGGTATGGCTCAGTGCATTGAGCACCTGCCTGCAAATTAAAGGGTTGCTGGTTCAATTCCCAGTCAGGGAACATGCCTGGGAACCACACATTAATGTTTCTCTCCCTTTCTCCCTTCCTCCCCCTCTCTCTAAAATTAATAAAATCTTAAAAGAGGTAGCACCCTTCCCAGGGAAGGGACAGTCACCTAAAGAATCAAGACTCCTAGAAGGAAGCCTGTTCAGTAAGAGGTTAGGTAGGATAAATGGTGAGGGGGGGATAAAGGCAGAGCATGGGTAGAACTGAGTGCTAGGTTTATACTCTGCTTTGCTCTTGTGATCTGACCTGCCATGTAACATACCTCTTGGGTAGCTTCCTAACGATGCCATACTTAGTTGTTAAAGTCACAAGAAGAGTCGCTTAAAAATCATTCTTTTCAAAATATTTATTTTTCAATAGTAAAGACAATAAACATTGAAATCAGACCAGGATTCAAAGCTTGGCTCCACCACTCCCGACCATGAGCTTGGCCACAGCGCCACCATCAGAGCACAGAAAGAGTGAATACCAACTCTCTGGAGTGTGTGAGGCTTGCAGGAAATTAGGCATTTAAGGCATGGCCTAGGTCACAGCCATTAGCATAAATGAGGATGAGTGCTCAAGTTTCTTGAAGTGACGTCACTATTTCCCGGTGTTTAAGTTCTTGGTTCTCCTCAACAGCAGAATAACCTGGAGAGCCTGTTCAACACAAACAAATCTCCCAGTTTCTCACTCAGTGGGTCTGGGATGGAGGCCTAGAATTTGCGCTTCTTACTCATTCCCAAGAGAAGCTGACATTGCTGGTCTGGGGATCACACTGGGGACCACCGGCCTGTCTTAAGTCATGGTGGACAGCCCTGGCCAGGTAGCTCAGCAGGTTACAGCATCGCCCCCATGCACTGGCGTTGCAGGTTCGATGCCCTGTCAGGGGACATGTGAAAAATCAACCAGCAAGTGCATTGGGAGAGGAGCGGTAGGTTGATGTCTCTCTCTCTCCAATCAATACATTAAAAAATATATATTTTTAATTAAAGTCATTACAGATACCAATATCTACACTGAGAAATGCTCATAATAAAACAAAGAACTGAAATTCCTCCAGGAAAAGACAGTAAAGGCTATAAAAAAATAAAATCATTTGCCATGTACATATGCAGTAAAGAAAAAAGGCATCTGCTGAGTTGGGAGCTGAGCAACCCCTAAAGAGAAAACTTCGGTTGCCACCCCCCGACTGCACCCTTTTCCACAAAATGTTAGCACAGGTTTACTCTTTACAGATCTCAAGTGATGCATGTCAGATTTAATCCCCACAGAAACGTGGGCAAAATGAACAGATGGTTTTTCCTTTCTAAATACTATGTGTGTGTACATGCAATATATCTAATTTTTTTACTTGGGCAGTAAAACTCACTGCCTCCAGAGCCACATAGGACCCAAATAAGAATAATCTTCAGTGCATTCACAACAACCACAGCTCTAGGGTCCTTTCGCTAGCTCCTTTAACACCGTGAACTGCTCACACCGTGCCCGATGCCAGCTGACCATGGATGAAGAAAGACGAGTGGATAGAAAATCAAGAGCATAAGAGATAGAAAAAATGAGGGTTTTCCCAAGCTGTCCTAGCTCTCTCCAGGTTTTTTAAAGAAAGGGGCAGAGTTCTTTATTGCATGCACTTTCCCATCTCTTTAGTCCTTTGATTAATGATCTCAGAAGAACAGATATTTATCCATATTAAAATGCTGCTTATATGCATATAGAGGAAAATTATACATACTTTATATGAAAAATGCAAACTTTCTTTAGAGTGAGCGCTATAAATGTCTCCATTTTACTTTAGGAATTTCACCTTTACCCTTCCCTAAGTAAATGGGTTTTTCATTCCCTCCAATTGCTACCAGATAAGAAAAAAGGCAAAAGGACTGCTGTTTGACCAGCAGCAATAATATAAAGACTTGGTGACGGAGGCAAAATTATACTAATTAGCACTGAGTAGCTGAGCATCCTTGAATTGAGGCTCTCAGAAGTCATTTACCACCATAAACTGACTCCATTATAGCAATTCTAATTTCATGTTCTTATAGTTCTCTTTCCCCTTGTAACTTGCTGGTCTTTTAAAAGGACACTAGCAGACACTTTAGGTGCGATCTTTTATGCTACATTTATAACATCCTCTTAAAGCTTGAAATTAAAATTTCTTTCCTCTACCAATTTAGTCCCTTCCCATTTGGCAAAAGCCCTTTTTTTTTTTTTTTTTTTTTTTTTTTTTTTTTTTTTTTTTTTTTTTTTTTTTTTTTTTTTTTTTTTTTTTTTTTAATTCTTGCATCCCTAATGGAGCTGAAAATTAATATGACTTTTTTGTTTAATTCTCTGATTATGCAAAAGAATCATCAACAATGTTAGCATCATTCTTTCTATGTAGCAGGCCGGGAGTTGTAATAAAAGCCCTTCATTTCTATAGTACCTTGTCTCCCAGAGGACCATAGACCACTTCACACAATGTTCTCAGCTGGAAACACCTCCACCACACTCCCTCGCAGCTGCCCCTCAGGTGAAATACATGCTCTGATTAAACAGAATTAACTCAAAATAATGACCTAATAAAAGCTCTGATGATTCTGAAGAAAGAACACTTAGAAAAGGTAACTACACACAAAAGACATCTCCAAAAGACAAGGATTTCATTTATAGCAAGTGCAGTTTACGTATAGGAAGATATGAAGAAAATAAAAATGCAGTCTTTTTTCTCCCAAATAACTAATTTTGGACAGTTTTATGTTCATCTCCTTTCAGACTTTTCACCATTCTCCCAAATCTATTGTCACACCTACAATAAAGATGATGGCAATGAGTGAGCATGGGTTATCTAGTAACAATACTTGATGGTCTCAATTATTAGCAGCTTCTCCTGCCAACATGCTTTCATGTTGCTTATCTGGAACCCTGAGCTAATCTATCTGCCGACCAACAGGGAGCCTGGGATGATCTAACTGCCATCCAGTGTAAGAGAAAGCAGAATGCGTTGGTCTCCAGGGAACTAGCAGACCTTCACAGGATTATGATTATGATTCCTCTGCTATATGACTTTTAAATCTACAAAGTTCATCGTGTTTACAAGGCATTTAAAATTCTCTCAAAAAAATAAATAAAATTAAAAAATTAAATTCTCTCTTGAATCAACCAATCAATAGGTATGTTTTGGATATCTACTGCTCACTCATTCAGGAAATATTCATTAGCACATCAGAAGCTGTGAAAATTCGGGGGTAGGGGGAACTCCGATTGGTTAGTATCAGTCCCTTTCCATTAAAGGGTTGAAAGACTAGTCAGTCACAAATGAATTAAAAACAAAGTGCAAACGCAGTGAGAAATTTAAAGACAGGTAAGAAACAGTCCTCCAGAGGACCTTCATCTGGTTGAAAAGATGGAGATTTTGCAGAGGAAGAAAATAGGGGGTATGTCAAATGATTAACAAAAACAAAAAGCACAACATGTTCGTGAAAGGGAGTAATCAAGAGTGCGTCAGGAACTGGATGAGACAGAGCAGACTGGGGGTTGTCAGAGGTGTTGTTTGGGGGTAGGGCAAAGGCGGTGGGAGGGCTTGTGGTGCAGACGAAAGTGCCGCTGTGAGACTAATTTAATTGAAACACAGCGTTTCTACAGGAAAAAGTAAAAATAAGTGTGGAGAAATATCCTTTGTCTAAATCATGAAGGTATATGAATGCCAAGCTAAGAAAACAATCTTACCCCACAAAGTAGTTTGTTACAGGAAAACCTGGACCATTTGTAATGAACCTAAAATTTAGCTTGCATTTTCAATTTACTTCTTTAATTATGCAATGATGCAACCACAAAGACATCACTATCATACCACTAGGAGTGGCCCCACCCAGGAACCACTAGGAGTGGCCCCATCTCTACTGGACACAGTAGACAGAAAGAGTCTATGGTAACCCACCTGCTGACTATCCTTTAGCCTTAAAGTCAAGTCTAGGCGGAGGGGGACAGCATGGCGGGCATCATTTCCTGCAGCCCTTCTATTCCCTCAGCACCCCACAAAGGGCAGCTCGCCACTCTGCTGGGTTATTAACTGCCTTTGAAGAAAACCTTGAC
This sequence comes from Noctilio leporinus, assembly GCA_004026585.1. NCBI lineage: Eukaryota > Metazoa > Chordata > Mammalia > Chiroptera > Noctilionidae > Noctilio > Noctilio leporinus. Next base: position 581,740 of record PVIW01000249.1, read on the forward strand.
CCCATACACACCAGCCCACCCTATCGAATTTACTGGCCTCCAGTTAGGACCTGGCTGACCCTACTAGTGCTGCATTCCAGAAGGCAGGAATTTGATAAAATCAGGGGAGAGGGTGCCAGGTCAGCCTCGGGGCTGATCACAGCAGGTGAACGGATCATCAACGAGAGCCCAGAATCAGAGACATGAAAAGGCCTACAGAGATATTTCCCTACGGATACACATTTAATTCCATCAGGGTCAAATGCCCATGAAATCCGACTTCATTTGGCTATGGGACTATCTTATGATGCAATAGTTCTCACTGCAGAAATATCCCCTTACATTCGGCTTACATTCTGCCTTTACTTTCTTCCTGCTGTGCTCACCTATACTATTATGGAAAGTAAATCAATTCCTTAATTTCAAACTTCAATTTTAAAAATTACTGTAAGGCCTCACCCCATTGTTTCCAAATTTAAAATCTGCTTTGAATTTCCATCAAAATCACTTGAACCTATATTATCCATTATTATTTTGTATTCCTTTCCCCAGCATAGCAGACACTGCCATACGTGTTGATCCCTTGACAAAAACACAGTTGACCAATGACAGTTTTAAAAGAAATAGAACAAAAAAATCATCAGATTTGTATGGAACCACTGAAGACCCCAAATAGCAAAAGCAACCCTAAGGAAAAATAATGAAGACAGAGGTATCATAACACCAGGCTTCAAACTACGCTGCAAATTATACTTCAGAGTAACGATAATCAAAACAGCATAGTATTGGCAGAAGAACCAAAACACAAAACCAATGGAACAGAACTGACAGCCATACATAAAATCACAGGTAGCCCTGACCAGTGAGGCTCAGGCAACCAATCAATTTTCTCTCTCACATCAATGTTTTTCTCCCTCTAAAACAAATAAAATCTTTTTAAAAATCACAGATACACAAGCAATTTTTTTACAAAGGAGTGAAAAAAACATACCATGGAGGAAAGAAAGCATCTTCAATAAATGGTGCTGGGAAAATTGGAAAGCCATGTGCAAAAGAATGAAACTACAGACTGTACTCATGTACAAAACTTAATTCAAAATAGATCAAAGATCTAAATACAAGATCAGAAACAGTGAATTACACAGAAGAAAACATAGTAAAATTATGAACTTAAGAGAGGATATTATGAAATTGACCCCAAAGGCAAGGAAAGTAAAGGCAAAGATAAATAATTGGGATTGTATCAAACTAAAAAGTTTCTGCACAGCAAAAGAAACTGCCCACAACACAAGAAGGATGTCAACCAAACGGGAGAAGATACTTGGAAATAACAGCTCTGAGAAGGGGTTAATATCCAAAATATATAAAGAACTCATACGACTCAACACCAAACAAACAATTCAATTTAAAAAATGGACCTGAAGAGACACTTCTCCCAAGAAGTCATGCAAATGGCTGACAGGTATTTGAAAAGATGCTCAGCCTCACTAACTTTTAGGGAAATGCAAATCAAAACTACAGAAGATACTACCACCTCACACCTGTTAGGATGGCCATTATCAACAAGACAGGCAGTAACAAGTGTTAAAGAAATTGTGGAGAAAAAGGAGCCCGCACTCACTGCTGGTGGGAACGTAAACCGGCACAGCCACAATGGAAAACAATGTGGAGGTTCCAAAAATCAAGAACAGAGTTACTATGTGACTCAGCAACCCTTCTTCTGGGTATCTACCTAAAAACATTTATTCACAAAGATATATGTACCCCTGTATTCACTACAGCATTATTCACGGTGACCAAGACATGGAAACAACCTAAGCGTCCTTCGATAGATGAGTAGCTAAAGAAGATCTGGTCCATACACACAATGGAATACCACTCGATCGTAAGAAAAAGATGAAAGAAATCCTGCCATTTACGACAACATGGATGGATCTTAAAAATATCATGCTAAGAGAAATAAATCAGAAAAAGTTAAGGACCACATGATTTAATTCATATGTGGGGTATAAAACTGAAACTCATACACAGACAACAGCATGGCAGTTACTAGAGGAAGAAGTGGGGGTGGGTGGGGGGCAGGGGGTAATAAAGGATAAAGGGATCCAAATATATGACTTGACTTTGGATGGTGAGCACACAATGCTATTCACAGATCATGTGTCTTAGAAATGTAAACTTGAAACTTATATAATCTCATTAATCAATGTCAGCCCAATAAATTCAACAAAAACACAGTTGACAGTAAGTATTTGCTTAACGGCTTTGGAGCCCCTTTTTTAATATCTGCAATCTGTAAAAGTGCTTGAATAGCCTGTCTCAATTAGTAAACCAATGCCAACTACTGAGGGGTCATAACATTCTTCTGAGTGACTAACTTTACAGTAACACTATTTCTTCAATACCATCCTATCATTGAAAAGGTTAACATCTCTGCTTTCCCTGTTCATTCCTAAACAGGCCAGCTTTTCCAAAAAGCACCGACTCCTGCCTCAGCTGAAGTCCTGAATCGCCACAGGTGCTCTGCTTGGGGCCCTGAGCGTCTGCCTGTCATTCCCATGCACAAGTGTCCAGCACTCAGGCAGCACGCCAGGGGCTACCTCAGCAGACAGAGCCAGGGACACAGCCATGATCAGCCCCAGCTCTGTGAGGAGAAGCTGTTGCGTGCAGTACAGCCAAAAATAGTGCTGGCCTTTTTCGCTGCCATATCACGTTGCTAACGTTGCTAACATGCATCTAATGTGCTGTCATTTATCACCCCCATGAGACTGGCTCCATCGTGTTGAATGTTCGTCATCTGTTGCACGTTCAATTGGCGGCAGCCCTTCTCTTTCTTAGATGGAGTCACATCTTAAGTGGTGAATTTCATTATTGCTCACTTTAGGTTTTCAAAATCCTTCAGAACTTTTAGGTGCTTAATCAGAAAAGTTCGTGACACTCTGTTGTGGCACAACTTTTTGGCAACACCAACAAATACTTCTGCTAAGCCCCGAATTACTGAAAAAAAAAAGAGAGAGAGAGAAGAAAAGAGAAGACGCCCCTTTGAATGCTAAAAAAAACTGCTATACAATCTTGTTAAAGATAAACAAAATTTAAATTATTTTGAAGATAACTCTCCCTGAGAAGATGTGTCCATCACCTTTTTTCAACACTTGATTGTATTACATGCATAGTTTTAAAGCAAACATTTATTCTGTCCCATCTTCTACAAGTAGGTAAAAGAGGACATAAAGCATAAGTGGGTAAATATGATGCTGTCAAACAGTTTGAGGTCCCTAAATAACCCATTTTCTTAAGATCCTTTCAAGTCAGCAAGAACTTTTTTTTAAGATTTTATTATTTTTAGAAGGAAGGGGAGAATGACAGAGATGTGGAGAGACATCAATGTATGGTTGCCTTTCACCTGCCTCCTACTACAAATCTAGCTGGAGACATGGCTTGCAACCTGGTTATGTGCCCTGCCTGGGGAATCAAACCAGCGACCTTTGGGTTTGCAGCCTAGTGCTTTATCCACTGTGCTACCAGCCAGGGCCCAAGAACATTTTTTTTAAAGACCAAATATAATTTTGGTAGCATTCCCTGGAGTTTTGATGGATGTAAGAAAGAACAAACAGGAGAGGATAAGGAGAAACTTTTGGTGCCCGCCCTCACTAACCAGTCCCCAGTGATGATGAGACCAAGTTCACAAATACCAGCTAATATAGAGGTTTAGCAAGAATAAACATCCAATCTTCTCAACTCTGAGGTGTTTGCTGGCCCAATATACTTTTTGTCCTGCTTCCTTCTGGGCTCCCTTCCAGACCTGTCAGTGCAGGCCTTCATTTTCTCCCCAAGCTGTCTGTCCATATCCCCTTCAATTGCCCGGCTTCTGAAAGCCACCACCCTTGACTTGAACAGCATTTGGGTCCTGCTGTTCATCCCACACAAGATGTAAAAATTCAAAAGCAAGTAAAGGCAAAATGTGGCTTCGCTACCAGAAACTCCAATCTCTAGGGAAAGTATAATGTGCTCCTTGTAGCACCAAATGTGCTCCTTGCAGCACCAAAGGACAGACGATGGAGCTCATAAACTACGTAAGGAAACTAGTCCTCACTTCCTTTTTTATACCCACGAGTTCCTGAGCTGGCCCATTTATACAGCCTCAGCCATGAGCCCCAGACACAGAGACAATCCCTAAATCTCTATCTCCTGTCCTAACCTCCCTCCAGCCTCTGGGGTGCAATCTCTAGCTACTATTACACAACTCTGCAGGGATACTCTGACAATACCTCAGATTTAATAGGCACGAAGTCCCATCCTCCTGAGTCTAATTTCCAACCACTCAGGCTCAAACCTTTACCCTGACCTATGGCTCTCCACTTCTTGGTCAATGTTAAAAGGTTTCCAAAATTCATCCTTCTTTTAAAATCTCTATCCTCCTTTGCCCTGTCCCTGCCCTCGTCTAGCCTCTCCCTCTTGAATCAATTGAACTTGGCTTCTTACTGTTCTTGCTCCATCCCTGTCCTTCTCCACCAATTCATTCTGTGCACACTGCTACCAAATAAACCATCCTAAAACATTCCTTTCACCATTTTACTCCTCTATCAAAAAAGCATAGTATCTACCATTATAGGTGAAATAGGCATGTCCCCCAAAATCAACTTAAATCTGATTAAGCCTGTAGACCCATGTTACAAACATTAATAAATAGCAAATGATAGCATGAGGAAGCATCAACAAAAGCCAGGATGTGGGAAATTCTATGGAACAAATGATCTGGTTTCTTCAATAAATATATTTCAAGGGGTAAAAGAAAGAAATAGAGATGGAGGGAAACTTACAGATCAAAAGAATCTTAACCCTCTCAATACAACTTTTGGCTAATCAAGATAATTACATAAAATTAATTAAGAAATGGCCACAACTACTAACTAATCCCAACTAATTCCATCCCAGTGTATTATAAAGCAGTGTAATTTTGTGCAGTATTTTTCAAATAGCTTTCAGGACAAATATATGCCCACATATTGAAAGGGTTAAGAAAGTTATCAAACTGTGATATTTAAACCTTACACAGATCCTATTCAAACAAACTATAAAAAATATACAACATTTAAGACAACTGGAAATGTCAGTTAAACATTGCCTGGCTATTTGATAATAAGGAAATTATGTTTTTAGGTACAGTTGTGTTTTCAAAGAGTTCTTATCTTTTAGAGATGCATATTTGAATATAGATGAAACAAGGTAATTACCAGAATTTTTTTCAAAATAAGGGAAAGGGAAAAATGATAGGGGTAGAAATAAAACAACATGGCCATAAATTGCTAATTCCTGAAACTGTTTGATGAGTACATGGGTGTCCAGTATGCATGTCTACGTTTGCCTGAACATGTTTGAAAGTTTCTATAATTTAAAAAATAAATAACAGTCCACTGCCTAAAGGGACAAGCCCAAACTTCTGGATTTCTTACTCAAAGACCTCCCTGTGACCCAAATTATTCAGTCTTTGTTTTTGGTTAACACTTTTTAAGAAAACAAACAAACCAAAAAGCCTCCATTCTCTCAAGCTTTATATAATTCTATTCACGTGATGTATTCGACAATAACCATGTTCAAATGCGCCAAGTTCTACTCTGTCCCTCAACTCAGCTACTTTGACCCATTCTGTCCCCTTCCTTCTAATGGGTCTCCTCTCTAGCACCTGTGTTCATACCAAACATTTTCCCCTGGTATCTGGAATTGCTCTACATTGTTCTTGGCTTATTTTTTATCTTACTACCATCAAGGTTAAAATAATTTCATAAATTCCTTTTATAAGAACATGTTAAGAAACAAAAAACTATGTTTTCCCCTCAGTTAAAAAACGTAAATTAATATAAATTTAGAAAACTCATACAAGTAACACATAGCAGTGAAAGAAGCAATGTAAGAAAATCTCCTTTCTTAATAACCAAATCATCATAAACATTCTCATATAATTGTTTCCAGTCCAAAAAAAAATCTTGGATAAAATAATGTATTTGTCAATGTTATCAATTATTAAAGTCAAGAATAGGAATTATCTACGTTTTCTGTCTTTGGATTACTGCCCTAAATAAAGTTGGCCAAAATCTGTAATTGGGGATCAGTTATACAGAGTCATTTAGTGACCTTTTCCTTCTAAAGTGCATGTATATTATTCTCCCATCTATGGAGTTTCAACTTGCTAAATAATATGCTATATATCATAGAAACAGAAACTCTCCTCAACACGTTAATGTGACATATTTTCAAAGCTAAATTAAACATATCTTTTTGTAGATTTCTCATGTCCTTTAAGACTGCCTTTAATGCTCTTGGTTTTATAGACCACATTTATAATTCTCGCTATTCTAGCTCTTAACCAGATTGTGCACTTGAATCAGATGGAATCCTACTGAAGGGGGCTCTCTAGATACAGAGACCACAGGTAATTGATTGATTCGAGATAACAGAGATGACAGAATATTAAAGATCAACCATGACTAGTGTAACAGAATCCAGAACACTTCTTTGAGCAGATTACACGTTGCGTTTAAAACAGAGCAGACCATGGGATCCAGCAGGTCAAGGTGCACCGTCTCAGACTTCAGCACTGGTGCTCCTGCCACCTCTTAACCATGGCAGCTGGGTCCTGCTGGACACAGCAGAGCATCTCTTTCATTAGCAGAACTCATTCAAATAATGAAGATCTTATAGGCTAGGATAAAAAGAAGTACTATACTAGTAGGTTCTACATCACCTTTCACCTCAAAAGGTTTAAGGCCATGGACATAAAATGCTAATATACTGCTATTTAACTTCCACTCAATTTTTACATTAAGCTTTGCACACTCATATTATGAAACACACATCAGCAATGTCCCTCGTTTTTATATTCCAACCATTCCTTTACTCCAAAACAAGAATATAAGCAAAGCAGACTGACACAGTCACTAGAATGCAGTGCTCGCTAGAGTGACAACACCCTCAAAAGGACAGCGATCACCAGAGCTTCCCGACAACCACTTCATACAAGCAATGCATACAAGAGAAAAGTAAACTTCCTCTAAGGACTGGAAGGAGGCGGGGAGGGAGTGAAAGAAGGATGAAAGGATGGAGGGAGGGAGGAGAAGGAGGCCCAACGGCCAATAGCATAACTGTGACTACCAAAACATTCAGAACATTAAGGATGACCTAATCTGAACCACTACAATAACATAAAGGAAATAACTTTCATTTCCCTGACCTATAAGTTTAGCATACAAGGAAATTAACTGATTTTAATGGCAAAGGCTTAAACCAGTTTCAGTGCATTTGTCAAAATCTTCGGTATTTTAGAACTGGAAAGGTGAAATCTCTTTTCAGTGACCCCTATTCTTATAAACTTGAAATCCTCAGTCTTCATAATTTGAAAACATGTATATATGTACAGGTGCACTTCAACTGCTACACATACAAACAATATAAACAGTAAGATGCCTAATGAGACATATTCCTCAATACAAAGTCCTCATTTTTAAAATATGTAAACTAAAATTGTTTCAAGTAAATGCATTAACCAGAATTTTCTTAAATGTCAAGAAGTCAAAGTATAACCCAAAGTCAGGTTGTAAACTACGGACTCAAGAACTAAGAAAGAGAGCAGGACAAGCTGAGCTCTACATCTGACTATTCGGTGATAAAGACAGGACTTAAAACTCTTATTCAGTTTCCCCATCTCCAAAGTGAGGACAATATGATAAGAAAAAAAATGAAAGGTCAGAGGGGTTAGTAAGAGGTAGAAAGCATTTTAGAACTTGAGCCTAAAATGATAGGTGAACTAAGTACAATTACTATAAGAATGTTCATAAACTCACTTGAACAAAGCAAGTCTTTGAAAGACCTAAATGTGTCTTGAATGGTCTGTTTTATTTAATATGGTCAAACTGGTAAAATTTGCTGAACCTGGTAATCATTTAATTATTCTCTAACCAATCAACAGTAAGCAGGCAATAATAAGATGTTAAACTTTACACTGCCACAGAAGCCCAGCAATAATAATCTCATGCCGGTATCTGACTCTGGTGGACTCTTCCATGAAAGCAAACCCCCAAAGCCTACCACTGTGTAGGGAAGACAGTCACAAGTTCTTTGCCACTCCTCCCACTGAATGGATTCTTTCCCTGTGCTTGAAGCTGGCAGCCCTTTGACCAATAGAATGTGGCTGATGGGACAGCACGCAATGTCCAAGTCTGGGCCTTAAGACACTCCAGCCTCCACCTCTGTCCTGTAGAATGTCTCCCTATTGGATGCCAGCTATCATGTAAGAAGTCCAGCTACCCTAAGACCACCACATTGAGAGCTCCTATGGGGAAAGAGAAACCATGTAGGAAAGCCTTCTTGGACCTTCTAAGCCAGCTCTGTCTTTATGTGAAGCAGCCAAGCGACTGACCTCAGTTGATGGTACATGAAACAAGCACTGCCCAGTGGAGCCCCTACTGAATTCCTCACTCACAAAACTGTGAGCAAATAAAATGAATGTTGTCTTAAGCCATGAGGTTTTCCAGTGCAGTTGGCAGCAACAATCAAATCAAAAAACTAGCACTAAATTTCAGAATTTAGGCACAGTCCCACATTACCACTACAACCAAAATTGGTTTAAGAAAATATTTTAAAGTATTATCAATCTAGGAAAATGTAATTATTGTGGTTCTAAAATCTTCTCAGGTAGCCAAGAGCAATGACAGTAAACCAATGTTAACTGCTTTTATTTTTTTTAATTCACTAACTTTTTTTTTCCCCAGAAAGGGGATGAAGGGAGGAAGAAAAGGGAGAGAAGTATCAATGTATGGTTGCCTTTCACCTGCCTCCAACTACGGACCTGGCTGGAGACCTGGTTTGCAACCTGGTTATGTGCCCTGACTGGGGAATCGAACCAGCAATTGCTTTTTCACATCACTCAGATCATATATAACGATACTCTCTCTCTACCTCACGTTCTTTCACCTCTTATCATTAATCGCCACTACTTACCACAGCCTCTTGGATCCTGGCAGCACCCTTGCCCTGGCTCAGGTGCATCAAACCTCAGGAAGCACACAGCCTTTCTGACGGATCCCTGAATCACCAGTAGCAGAATGAATCTGAAGGGCACTTGGCTTTAAATGGTCCATCCTCTAAAGCCTCAAAGTACTGGAGGTGGTAAGTTGAAAGGAAGGCCCGTCACTTCCACCACTGGGTCCTCTACACCAAGGTCTACTCAGGCCCAAGCAGACCCTTCCTGGGTAATAGGAATGTAAGAAGAGCAGACTTTCCACCAAACCCACCCATCCGGAGCATCAAATGCCAAGCTACTATTTCCTGTTGGCCCAAACAGGAGCCTGGCACCTGATATTGAGTATATTAAGATGTCCAGGATGCTCACCTCAGGTTTCACTGGGCCGCAGACTCCCGAGCACTTGGACTTCTGTGTTGGCTACCTCTGCACTGGGAGCCGGAGGACCTTGGCTGCCCCCCAGTTCCTGCTTTAAGCATAAGTAGTGAACATAAGACCACCAGGTGAGTCCTGGTGCTACAGAAGCAGGGTCCCATTTCGAGGACAATTTCTATTCTAACTTTGTTAACTGCTCATTGGGCAGCATGCTCTCCAATGCCAAGGCAGAACAAAAGTTCTAGGAGTGAGCACATATCTGGGGACTCAGTGGCCTGGCTGACAACATGACTTTGACATGCCACCCAAAAGGCAGGCTATCAGAAAACTGTAAAGGCTAAGAGAAACGAAAACTATTTCTTTAATCTCACAAGTAATCTAGCCTGAAATCAGGGGGAAGCTAGTTTTTGTTTGAAAGTGTGGAATCCTCAGCCAGCCAAAATACCCAGTGAAACAAAACCCAAGAGGAACCCAGTTTCAGAGCTGGATTCAAAATAGAAATTGGCCCTGGCTGGTAGCACAGTGGATAAGGCGCCGGCCTGCGAACCCAAACGTCGCAGGTTCGATTCCCCAGCCAGGGCACATAACAAGGTTGCAAACCAGGTCTCCAGTCATGTCTGTGGCTGGAGGCAGGTGAAGCACAACCATACACTGATGTCTCTCTCCTTCTCTGCCTCTCTCCCTTCCCCTCTTTCTAAAAATAATGAAATAAAATCTTAAAAAAAAAAAAAAAAAAAATAGAAATTGTGTCTGTCTCCTTGAGAAACCTCCTCCAGGTCACGGATCAATACCAATAAGATTTGTGTATTTTCTTACCTGACAGCAGACTTCAGGTTCTTGCTCCATGAGGTTAATTGTATCGCTATTTAAACATTTATGTGGCAGTTAACAAAGCTCAAGTGATTTTTACATTCCGCCTCTGTTCATCTCCAGGAGGAGCGCAGTGACCGGCTCTGCACACCATGTCAGTGATTAACAGTGTTGTTAAAGCCCCGCCTCCACCTACAGGACACTGCGCAGCACACCAAGGGGTCAGGTGTTCGACCCAATGATGCCCACAAGAGCAGTTCTGTTTCTAAAAGAAATATGAATTCAAAAATGAGTTGGGTTCCCCCCCCACCCCAGAATGACAAAACCTGAAAGATGAGTTTGCTCAAAGTGATCCTCTTATTTATTCCGTTTGGCCAATTCCTACAGTAAATGGAATAGTGTGTGTTTCTAGTGAACCTCAGTCTCAGGCACATGAAAACGTGCAGCCAACAGTGTGGCAGGCATGTCACCAAGTAGGTGACATTTTGGAAGGTGTTATTACTGCTCAGAGGGACAAAAACATGTATTTCTATTATTGCAATTTCATTAAGAGTGTGAAACTGAAAAGGGAATGCCATGGTGTGGTCACAGGGCTGACGCCAGGAGAAAATTCTGACACCCTGTCACCAGGACACTGCCGCCTTGTCTCCTCACTAAACTGTCCCCAGACACAAACACGCCAAGACAAATGGGTCTTCCAATGATAGGGTGGATTCTGCCTGCCAGGGAAAAGCCCAGGTTCTGGCAGAGAAAAACTGCCAGAGTCTTCACCAGAGCCAAAATTACATCTTTTTCAAGATACAACAAACAAAAGAACATTTCCATTTCTCAGCAAGAAATATTTTCCAACTGAAAAAAAGCTCTGAAATTCAAACCCTCAACACTTGTTACCCTATTCATCATGGGCCCATACCCCTCATTCAGGCTGGTACCTGCAGACCTGCTGGAGTCTACTACTCTTCTCAGTGACCTTTCTCCAGGAGTATTTTGACCTCAAAAGCATCCCACCAACTAGTGTAAGAAAACTAAATTGGCCATGAGCATAAAACTCTACATGAAAACTGAAACCAAAAATACTCTCTTCTAAAACCTCCACGTTGCCTCACATTATCCTGCGTTACTACTACTCACGCCAAAACAAAAACACCAAATTCAGTGGGAAAACATACATTACTGCAGTGAGCTTTCTCTCTTTTGTTCGTCTTTAGTCCCTAACACCTGGCCCATACTTGACCCCGATACATTAGCACTAAACCATCATTAAAACAGTTCATATTGGAAATCAGGCTGACAGGTTGACTATGTGGTTTTAGAAACTTTCTTAAAAACTCCCCAAAAGGTTTATAAATCCCTTTCTCTCTTGTTTTGCTTCATCATGTGCATGAAAGCCTGTCTTGTTTGTTTCACTAATAGACAATATCTCAAGAAAGATAATCCACAGGCTCTCTATTGGCCTGTAAAATAGTTTTTCTGCCTGAGTCTCCAGCCTCTCCTCTCAGTTCTGTTCACTGCTATCCCATTAACCATCCTTAATCCCATACACCCTTGCAAAATCCTGAAAGGCCACATATACCTAAAACAAAGCATGCATGCAAATGCCCTAAAAAGCTTGTTAAAGCAGGATTGTATGCTGCACCCACCCAAGGTTTCTGACTTGCTAAATCTGAGGAAGAGATAAAATTCTGCATTGTTTGTATGTTCCCAGGTATCACTGATCCTGTTAGTCTAGGAAACCAGTACTTTGAGAATTACTGACTCAAAGCCATGGTTCCCAGTTACAGGATCCTAAATGAACATATTGGAATCACCTTAGGAGCTAAAAGAACCAAAACAAACAAACAAGAAAAACACACAGAAACCAATCTCCAGCTAAATCTAACAGATAACACAGCTTCAAAGACCATGAGTCCAAAGATACATCACAAACAAACCTCTTAGATTACAGTAGGCCTTCCACAGCCTACACCCAGATCCACCTTTCCAAATGGACCCTCCAGTCCACAGAACAGACTCTCAGTTGCCAACGCACCAGTCTTCTCCCTAATTATCCATGAACAGCCCTCAACACTCATTCTTTTGCACCACTCACCATCAGCATCTTATTATTTGTCATTCTACCTATCTGGAGTGCGAGTCCCCACCATTCCTCCCTCTCTGAATCATCCAAGTATCGTTTCATTTTCATCATCAACCTTAAAAACCCTTCTCAGTCCATTCAACATGTCCCAAATAGATAACACATTATGCCAACAACTAGTTTTACATTCAGCAACATTAGTTCATTTACATGTCTGTGTCATTGCATATCTGATTTACTGATGGGTATAGAGACTAATATTAATAATCTGTAATCTGTATGAATTCGAAAGGAACTGGAAAATAACTTGTAAATTGTAAAGTCATTTTTATTGTATAACAAAATACTTAGATGAATCTCTTGTTCAAAAAGGCTACATTCTCAAATCTGTGCATTAGTAATAAAATCTGTAGAAAAAGTAGTTATGAACCAACCAATCAACTATAGATTAAGTCAAGTCATGACTAAGGTCATTCTTTTAAAACATGTTTGGAAAAAGAAATGGCAGCAGAAAAGTAGCGAGGAAAGAGGGGAGAAAGCAGAAGAAGAGAAAGAATATTGCCATACCCTGACTTCAAACCAATTAAACCAGATGCCTGAAATGATTTCTATGTTAAACCTCTCACCTTGTATTATTAGCTACATTTCAGTTTTAGGTTTATCTGTCAGATAGCTTATGCCAATGGTGTGTATATATAAATATATATTAACTGAAATAGCAACAGTATTCCAAAGTGTGTGATTTAGGTACTATAAGGCACTGAGAATAATTCACAATTGATATCTCTTTGTTGCCTTAAACATATCTTGGTGAGGAAGAGAGTAGGGAATAGAAAAAATGGCTGCTAATGGATACAAAGTTTCTTTCTAGAGTAATGAAAATGTCCTAAAATCCTATCATCGCAAGGGTTGCACCACTCCATAAATGTACCAATAATCACTGAAAACCTATACTTTAAACAGATGAATCTATGGCATGTAAATTATATCTCAATAAAGCTGTTTCAATAAACAAAAAGTTAATAACTCATTCCATAATATGAAGATACAATCTCCAAATCACTCTATAAAAACACATATATGAAAAGTATAACTCATTTAAAAAGCCAGAAACATACTTTTAATCATTTAACATTTCAAGTTCATGTCTGACAGATTTAATGTTCCTCAGTTTACTATAAATATTGTTAATATGAGATAACAGGTTTTTCCCAAAAAATGTAAGAATTACATATATTTGACAAATCCAAAGTAAGTAAAGTGTATCTTAGTTTGTTCATAACCATAATTAATTCTTTGCGATACTACAAATATTATCCTACAAGATTTAAAAGTTTTATATTTAGAACATTAGCCTTAGTCAAATACCAGATCATAAAAACTATTCAGCCCTGGCTGGTGGCACAGTGGATAAGGCACCAGCCTGTGAACCCACAGATCTCTGGTTCGATTCCCCAGCCAGGGCACATAACCAGATTGCAAGCCAGGTCTCCAGCCAGGTCCATAGCTGGAGGCAGGTAAAAGGCAACCATACATTGATGTCTCTCTCTCCCTCTCTGCCTCTCTCCCTTCCCCTCTTTCTAAAAATAATAAAAAGTTTTAAAATATATATAAATAAATATATTATGAAAACCAACATATATTATTGTTTTTCTTAAACAGAAATTAAACCATGAGAAAAGTGAAATTTAATCTTGCCCACACCATTCGCCACCTCTGACACCCCTCTGTATTTTCCTATAGATGACTACCGTCTGGTATAATTTTCTTTTCACCTGAAAAAACTATCTATTACAACATTTCCTGTCCAGGTCTAAAACTGACAATTTTTTTTAGCTTTCGTCTATCTAAAAGAGTCTCTATTTTACCTTCATTTCCAAGAATATCTATAAAATTTCAGATTGACAATTTCTGTATTTCCCAGCACTGCCAATATTTCATCCACTGATTTCTGGCATTGCTTCTCATGTGAGGTCAGTGACAAATTTAATCACTGGCAATGTCTTTTTTCCTCTGGCTAGCTGTCAGATTTTCTTTTCTTTGTTTTCTGTGTGTTAATCCTACTTCAGATTTGATGAACTTCTTGGACAAGTGTGGGCTTATGGTTTTTAACAAACTTAGACATTTTTGATCATTGTTTCTTCCATAATTTTCTGCCCCAGTCTCTCACCCCTCTCTTTCTGTACCTGCAACTACACAGATGCTAGACTACATGATATCGTCCCAGAGAACATTTGACTTGTTCATTTTTCTTTTCAGTACATTTTCTCCTGTGCTTAGTTTAAGTGATTTCAACTGGTCAAGTTCTCTGGTCCTTTCTTCTACAGCATGCAATATGCTGCTAAATCTGATAAACTTTTCATTTCTGACATTAATTTTCAACTTTTTAAAATCTCAATCATCAGTCCCATTTTCCTGTTTTTACAAGTATAACAATTATACACCGGACATTATGGATGCTTTGTTACTGAGGCCCGGGATCACACTGTCTTACTTTACTGTGAGTTTTGTTCTGGGAGGCAGTTAATACACAAGTAGGTTGGGCTGATACAAGAGACTTGGTTTGGGGTTCTGTTTTATAGGAGATCTAGAGTAACCCATACTCTATGGCTACAGCAGCCTTACTCCAAAACGTAACCTTTCTGAGGTCACGCTGGAAAGCAAAGCACGTTCAGCAGTTTCACCACACTGTGTGGGCCAACTCCAACATTTCCAAGCAGTTAGCAACTTCCATAATCTCCGCTCTACTCTGGTCCCCCGGGAGCTGTTTTCTGCCCAGCCTTGTAGGGTGGGCAGCTTCATGTTGAAACAGAGGCTTGCTGGCTTTCATTTCAGATTTCTGGGAGCCCTGTGACACTCCCTCTTCTTCGGTATCTAACACACAAAGTCCAGCTGCCCCCACTGCTCTGAACTCTGGCCTCTGCCTTTGCTGAACAGGGCGAGGCTCCTGCTGTCTGTGCAGATGCCTTTGTCCCATTGCCTAGAAAGCATCCTGAAGAAGCAGCTGGACAGCTGCGGCGCTCACCCGTGTTACCTTCTCTCACTGGAATGTGCCGAATGCCTGGGCACACCCACCTTCAGAGGCCCTGCCAGCGGAAATAAAGTTCTGCATGGCCTGAACTTGAAGTCCCTAATTCTAACTAGTTTTGAAATAGCTTTAACATCTATTATCCTATCTTATTCTTAACATGACCATGTACCATGAAGGCATACATTATTTCCATATGACACATTAGCAAACCACATATAAATGTTAAATAACCAGCTTCTAAATGATAAAGGCGTTTTATTCAATACATAAATAGTCATCAAGTACTTAACTATGGGTAGAATGGCAAATAGAACTCAGGGAACACAGTTGCGACCCATATTCTTTCTACTGAACCATCAACAAAGTGCATAAACAACCCAAAAAAAGTCTAATGAATGAATAACCATTAATCATTCAATACACAAGAATGTGCCCATACAGTCAAAAATAAGTACAACTTTCTATCATGATTTATTTATTCCTCCAAGACTCCTATTTGCCATGCAACTAATTTCACTTTCACAATTACATTATTCAATTCCCTGTATATATTTAATTTTTTTCATATTGGTATATACTGTTTAACCAAGACATTTCCATTTAGCTCTGTCAATTTGTTTCAGCTGATTTTTAATTGTATTTCTAATTTTCATCTAGTCAAATCAATATGTTTTCCTGGCACATGGAGAAACTATCAAAAATTTCTAAATACCATCTCTGCAGCATCACACCAAGCAGTAATATCATTTATCCAATCTTAACCAAATCCAGCAAAATGACTCATTTATACTTATAGACTTATCCTCAATCGCAAAATAAACTTTTGACCTGTCATTCAGCCCAATACGTGCAAGACTACAGGAAAATAGTCAGAAAATGAAGCTACATGTATGTTTATAATATAGTGTTTCCCTTGCTATAGGGATAATTCCAGTGAAGTAAAGAACCCTGCAACAGAAAGCCAAACACTACACATCCTTGATTGCTAGGTATTGAATACCTCCTTCTAATTTTAAAGTCTTGGAAAGAAGTTTGTTAAAAGGTCTTTTGAAGGCGACAGAAGTTCATGGTATCAGCAGCATCACCTTTAAACAAAAACATACAGTTTATGATGAAGGGACTATTTTAGTGGCTGTTTTTTGCGCTGTTGTTCTAACTTGTTACCTGAATGAAGAAAGCATCCTGTGTAAAAGGATCTTACCTGGAGGACATCCTGGATCTTCACCCACACGTCTGCCATGTCATACAACTTGACATCTTCCTGCTGAGTCACTGGCGTCACCACGGTGTCCTGCAAGTATCCCAGGACCACAGAGTGTGCAGTGGCTACAGCATTAAACTTGTCAAAGAGCAGCTCCAGCAGTTCTAGAAGTAACCTAGTCAAGAAAGCAAGTAAGTAAATGACAGAGACACATATACCCGAAGGTCTCTGCATATACCAGCCTGCAAGAAAACCAAACTAAAGTGACAATGCAAACAGCACATTAGATTTCAACAGGTTTGATTTCAAATGGTTGGAGGATCTAAGAAACTTTTGAAAACTTATCTAAGTCTCATTTTCCTCTACATAAAATAGAAAAGATTAAGAATTTTAAAACCAACTATAAAGTCCCTACCAGCAGTAGCAGCTCAATAAACATTTGCTTCCTTTTGACCATGTTTTAGTGATTACAGTACTACTGCTCTGCATGCTTTTACGCAGTTTCTCCAAAGAATTCAGGCTATTTTTCAGACAGTTCAGATGTTACACAGAAAATGCTACTCCCTAGCAAGAAATGAAGCACTTTGGTAAAGATACTGATCCTTTCAGTCATGGAAAGTGGTGCTTACTACCGTGTACAAATGTGCGTTGTAAAATGCCTGAAAAAAATATATACACCTGTCAAGTAATCTGACTGTCACCACAGGGAGCAGCTTAGTCACCTGCGTTATCTCATTCTTCATGGTGAGAAACGCTGGACACGTATTATTGCATCAATTTTACATACTCTAGGACACAGGATGCGGTTGCGAGGCAGCTGGGCCTAGAACAAAGGCGGATTCCCACGTCAGCGCACGGAGCTGCGCACCCCCGTTCCAGGCTGCAGGCGGCTAGTCAGAGGTGGAGCGGAGCTCCGCGCACCGAGCCTTCCAGCTGTGCTGAGTGCGCAGCCCCGGAACCCTCTTTCCTGCTCGGCACTTGGAGAGTGCTGCACCCCGCTTCTGAGGAACTTAACCACATGGGGTTCCCATATGTGACTCAATAAATGTGGGCACACTTATTTACAACTAGACATTTTAACTCCCATCTCCGTTACTAGTTGTCCAGTGTAGGCACTGCTTTGTACACCCCTGTATACCTAACAGCACTTAGAACAGCAATCGGCAAATTTTGCTGAATGGATTTAATGTGTATACCATAAACAAGTGTAGTAAATTATAGAATATGGTTTTTATTGTATATTGGGTGACTCTCAGTTTATAGTTCTGAAATAGATTTATAAACAACCTAGAAAGAAGAAAAGAAAATGAAAAGAGCTTATCATCAATGTCAATTAACAATATCTTATTACTGTAAGAGGTCATGACTACAATCTCATCAAAACACACAGCACATCATCTAGTCCTCTGACTTCTTCACTGCCCAATTACTATAATTAATGCACCCATGTGACAGCCAATAACTCCCTTATGATAAAACCCTAATATCTATTTGGCATTTTAATTTAGATGAAACAGAATTAAAAAAAAAATTCTGTAGTACTTCCAGTCTAGAACATAATCCTAATTTATACATTGTATTTGTAAATAAGAGCCATCTTACCTTTTGAATGGTAAGTTTTAAAAATCTTTTAGAGGTTCATTCATATTTATATGCACATATACCTCAAACAATCCTTTCTCATGTGTTATTAGGGAGCTTCTCAAATATAAGCCAAGAAAAGGACAAAGTACAGGAAGTTGTGAGTAACATAACAGCCAAAATAGTTAATAAGTATAAGAAAATAATCTGTATAAAACTGGTATCTGGCATCACACAGGGTAAATGCTTGATTAAGTGATGTCTGTCTACACTTTTCAAATAAAGATTTATGCTGAGTATATAAGCCTGTGGTTCCCAAATATCAATCCATGGACCATAATGTATTTTTCAGTGATGGATAGCAAAAATAAGAAAAATAGGAACATATATTGACTTTTCACAAAAGAAAATATAGTTAATTTTATTTTTTTTTTGTACTCTCTTGACAGGAAGATCTGTTATGTTCTCTCATAATGGCAGTTAGAATGCCAAATGTCCTTATTTGACAAAATTTAAACTTAATAACCTACGGTATACTCCAACATTCCCTGAAATTATGCTGATGACATTCGGAAGCCTGAGGTACCATGGTGTCCGACTTCTGATGGCAGGGAGCCCTTAATATAGGCCTGTGACCCAGCAGAAAGGCCGAAAGCACTAGGACACAAGTGGCTGCTGCCTGGCCATCTCCGGAGCCACTATGCACCCTGCCTGCCACGCAAAAAAAAGACAAGACCAAGTCAGCAACCACGGGCTGTGCTCTATTTAGAAAAGAGACCTAGCAGGGAGTGGGGCTGTCAGATGAGATCCATGGTGTCTATTGACAACACAGCAATCCCTCGATAAAATGCAGACAGAGTGCCAGCTTCTGTCACTCCTGCAAGATCAAGGCCGAGACAGCCCTGCTGCCGTGTGGCCATCATAGCACAGGAAAGACTACATGGGGAAGAACACAGGGAGGACGGTGGGAAGCGGGGAGACACTACTTGCATGGCTGCCCGTTTCACAGGGAGGGAAACTCTTCGCCTTATCAACACACAATCATAGCAGCATTAACACACTGCTGATCAGCAATTTTATACAAAAACTAATGCAAGTAAGTCCTTGTTAACTCACGAAGCAAACTACATCCATCTGTTCATTAATAAAACCTGCAGCTCCGACAGCAAAATTAAAACCTTTTGCGCTAAAAGTGATACTATCAAGAAAGTAAAAAGACAACCCAAAAAAGGGGAGAAAATATTTGCAAGTTGCATACTGATAAAGGATTTGTATTTACAATAGCTAAATGATTCTTACAACTTGTAATAAAAGGATAAATAACCAAATTTTAGAATGGACCAAGCCATGTGCCTTCTCCAGAGGAAACATGTGAACGACCAATAAGCAAACAAAAAGATGTTCAACGTCATCAGCCATCAGCAATATGCAAATCAAACCCACAAGATACCACTCCAGCCCACCAGGCTGGCTGTAATCAAAAAGACAGACAATAACCAGTACTGGTGGGGCTGCAGAGAAACTGGAACTCTAATACTGAGCTGTGGGGGATAGAGTGGTACAGCTTCCTCGGAAAACAGTTTGGTATTTCCTCAAACCACTAAACATGGAATTATCATATGGACCCAGGTATATACCCATACATGTGCAAACAACTTGTATACAAATGCACATAGCAACATTATTTGTAATAGTAAAACATTAAAATAATAGTAAAACCATAAAACTGAAAACAATCCAAATTTCCATCAACTAAGTAATGGGCAAACAAAATGTAGTACATTTATACAATATTATTTGTAAGAGGAAAGGAAGTACTGATACATGCAACACAGATGAACTTTGATAAACTCAGAAATTTATATATTGTATAATTATATTCATATGAAATATCTAGAATAGACAAATTTATAGAGACATAAAATATATCAGTGTTTTCTTAGTGGGGTGGGAATTAACTGCTACACCATATGGGGTTTGTTTTGAGTGGGGAGACAGAAATGTTCCAGAACTACAGAGTGGTGAACGTTGCACAATCCTGTGAATAAACTAAAAACCACTGAATTGCATACTTTAAATGGATGAACTGTATAGCAGGTGAATTATATCTCAAGATACGTCTTTAAAAAAAAAAAAAAAAAACCACATTAGTTGTGGCTCTGAGTGAGGACAGTGAGGGCCCAACACCTCCCCTGCAGAGAAAAGAAAATACATGTATTTACTATTTTGTGGTGGGAGTGGTGTGGGGAGCAGTGAAAATGGGGACCTTGCTGACACCTCAAACAGCGAAGTGCAAGGAAAGCTTATTTCTTCAGATTCCCATGGCCAGGAGGGCATCAGCGTTTTTCTTGGTTCACTTATTTCTTTATTTGTGTTTCCTTCTAGTATCAGTAATCTGCAAGAAATAACCGCTTCACATTCTTTCCCAATACTGATCATTTCTAACCTTTTAATCATAAAAAAATTTCAACTTTTCCAAGTGTTCCATTTGTAAAATCAAAGTATTAATTAGTACCTGTTCTGGGAGCCACACAGAACTGCTAGAAGGATCAAATTAGAACATGAATATAACTAGTTTAGGAAGGAGAGAGGAGTCCAGATCCCTTTGTCTGTGTTTCTGGCCTAACCAACCCTGAGGAAGATTTGGGGTGCGGGGGGGGGGGGGGGGGGGGGGATGGAGGGAACACACGACATGGAGGGAAATGTAAAAATTTGGAAGGAACGGTGCTGGTTTAGACTGGGATGTGTTACATTTAAGGTGTCATGTACTCA
The DNA here is from genome assembly GCA_004026585.1 of Noctilio leporinus. Lineage (NCBI taxonomy): Eukaryota > Metazoa > Chordata > Mammalia > Chiroptera > Noctilionidae > Noctilio > Noctilio leporinus. Next base: position 602,582 of record PVIW01000249.1, read on the forward strand.
AGTCTAGAGCTCAGGAGACTGATACTATAAAGTTAAAAAGTGAGAAATATTTAAGAGTGACATCGCACAGGAATAAAACACAGAGTAAGACAAAAGAAAAGCAATCTCCGAAGCCAGCACTGCCTGAAACAGCAACATTGAAAAGGTGGTGAAAAACTAGCTAGGGCAGAGGCGGCCAGGAAAGAAAAATTTAGAAGACAAAGGAAAAGAGAGTATTAGTAGAGTCAAAGGCTGATCCAATGTCCGGAGAGGTAAAGAGAGATTTGTAACCCAGTGTTTCCCATGAACTGGTAGGAAGGGGTTCAGAGCAGCACTGGAAGCTGCATTCAGCAAACGGTAAGTGAATGGCTAATAATAAAAAGAAACCAAAGCCAACCACACACTTTACAACCAAAATATGAACATAGGCATTCTCTAAAACAGAAAAAGTATGACAACTTCCCCTGATGCATCAAAGAACAAAGTAAATGGGGAATCACTCGCATAAACTGAACATAAATCTGCACTAGTCTGGCCCACTTTAGGACTACCAGAAATACACTAATATATGTTGTTAATATTCATATACATTCTTCAACTGCCCACATAACACCAGATTGAGAAAACAATTTATTTAGCTGCAGGCACATTCAGGATGAACTAAACATACAAGCCCCAGAAAAATCATTCTCCACACTACTCCTACCACAAATATTAAATAAATAAATGGAGGAACAAAACATTATGATGCAGTTAGCACAGTTGCCTAAATCCTGTTAGGGTCAAGGTTCTTCCCCACTGATCTAAAAGACAATAGAGCAAGCAGAATCATTAACTTACTAGATGATTCTTTAAACTGAATTGAATAAGAGAAAACCTCATATGGGAATAGGCCTAAGAACCTTAGAGATTAGAATTCAATTAATTGCAATTTCTACACAGCAGACAAAAATAACACATTCATGCACCCACAGGCTATTTCAACAGTCAGAAAACAGTATACTATAATATGCATACCTTCACAGGTAGTGGAAGAAAATACTAATCCTAGAATGGCAAAGTGTTTTCTAGATGGCAGTATAAAGAACCATTAGAAACCTAGACTTGACACCAGGTATCTGATGAAAAGCCCTGTGACCATCAATATGCCATGGGACTTTTCCAGATCTCAGGTTGCTCAGACACAAATTGTTCTGAGCACAAATTGACTGTATTAAATGCAAAATGGTATGTGAAAGTGTAATAAAAAACCAAACTCAAAATAAGAGTAAATTTTGTATGGTAATAACAATTACATACCTTTAACAGTTACTTTCCACAGGAAGTTTTAAAAGGGAGCTCAAATACAAGATCCACTCCAGATGTTTCCACAGTCCAGCATCTCTGTCCTTCCCCGGCCTTGGTTAGCCCTGCTTATGTTCCACAGGATACACCAGTATCCTTCCAACATAACTCTCTCTTTAATTAAATTATTTGGAGTTGGGTTTCTGTCACTTATAACTTAAAAAACTTTAAAAAGGCATAGTTCACAGAATAAGAGCCAATGCCTTTAGTTCCCCCGAAAACAAAAACAGATGATCACAATGGACTACAAAAAGTGACAGTGATGTGCATGGCCTCCTGGGACAGAAAATGGGGACAGGGTCCTTGCTGTGTGCTACACCTTTCCCCTAACTACACCTTTCCCCTAACACATGGCCAAATGCCCAGAAAGGAAAAGGCAGCCAGTCAAAGTTTGCAGATGCCTCACCCAAGAGTGAAAGAATGAGCAATGGAAGGCAGCAGCATTGGGAGAAATCTAGGGTAAGAGGCCAACCTGGGGCCCTCTGCTTGGGTCTGGCAACGAGAGCTGTCGTGTGGAAGAGATCCGTAGAACAGTAAGGCTGAAGGGACAAGGAGCAGGAGGAGGACAATGACATCAATGACTATGATGAGGATAACAACAAAGGCCACCACGTCAATATCAACAACAGACACAATGATTGCAACTTGGATTATCTCATCAAATCCTCAGACAACCCTGTGAAGAAGGTACACTAAGTCCTCATTCAACAGCATCAACAAGTTCTGAAATTTTAAGCAAAACGACATGTAATAAAACCAATTATACCTCTGGCTAATTGATCATCAAAAATTCAGTTCCAATGGCATCTCATTAACACTGTAACAAATGAACTTGAAACAAAACCAAGTTATTCCAGGACCTGCTGTACCACTTTAATCCTCATTTTATAGACAAGAAAACCAAAATCTAGAGATGAGAGGAGACTCAATTTTGGTGAATGTTCCTTAAAGGAGAGTTAGGAAGCAATTCAAGAGGCCAAAGAGATATCAGCATTATATGATGTTAGGAAAGCCAAGCCTAGAGTGTGTCAAGAGAATTAACTATGTTGACTTTATTTTTTTCACTGCCAACCGGTTTTTACCCCTTTAGTACTCTACTAACAAAACTCTTATTCAAGTCTCCAATAACCATTTTGCTCAACCTAACAGACACTCCTCACTCCTTATCCCACCAAGTGCGGCACCTGTTTCTCCTGGCCACTCACTCCCAGAAACACTGCCTTCTGCTGGTTCCACAACACTCCTCGGCTCTCCTTCCACCTCTGTGGTTTCTTCGTCTCAGGAACCCCTTCCCGAAATGCTGTGAACTCTTTTCAGTCCTCATGCTCCCACTGGGTGAGGTTGTTGACCACTGTGTCCTTGGTTATCCACCTGCTGGTAACTCCCTAACATCTTCTGGCCAGAGTGTTTGCTTCCTCACGCTATAGACTTCACACTTAACAACGAAGAATATGGCACATTCCTCCCCAACCCTACTTCTCCTTGTTCCCGAAGTCAATGAATGGCACCACCTGCCCCAGCAAATGCCCCACCTCCCTCCAATCCAATCCATCGCCAACTTCTTTTATTTCCACCTCTTTGGTATCTTCCAAATGGGACTACTTCACTCCATTGCCACTGCTACTTTGCTAACTCAAATATTATTAAAACAGCCATCCAACTGGTCTCCTTTCTCCAGTCCCTGCCTCTCCCCTTCTAGACAGTAAACTTGTTGAAGGTAAGAGCTGTATCTGACTTACCACTGTATTCTAGTATTTTTCATAATATCCAGGACCTGAGAGACAACAAATGAGTATTTGTTGAATGAAAGAATGAAGAAAAAAAAAAATGAGATCCAGTAGATGGGAGTGGTAAAGACCTGATCACAGATAATATGTGATGAGAAAATGAATTTATATATTGTAACATCCTGGTTTTATAAGACCACAATAACAAATATGTCATACAAACCTATCTCTCAAAAAGATAACCTTATCAGCCCGAATATGAGCACCAAAAGTAGTACAGTTACAAGCTGAAAGATACGTGCATTCAAAGCTATCTTTAATAATTACATAATAAAACCTATTTTGTGTAAAAAAAAATGAAAAGTGTCAAGATGAAGAAAGTATTTGTTTTTTTAAACCTCATTACCTGACAAATTTTAAAAACAACCTTCTTACGGATATAAGTAAAATGTTACTCATGCTCCCAGCGCCTCTAACTTGCTACCCACAGCTGTCCCTGCATGCCTCATCTGCAAGTGCCACCAGGAAAAAAGGCAAAGGGGTAAGAAGAAGAAAATGTTAAGGAACAGTCACAATTGCACAAGAAAAGAAATGTCTGTGGCATAAAGCTGCATCATCAACTTTGAAAAAATGTTTAATTTTTAAGGTGAGATACAACTATCCAGATCTAAATTTAAATCCAGCAAACCTAGAATTAGTCATTTGGCTGGAAAACCCATGTTTAGAGCTAAGAAGCTGCCTTACTTGGTCACGAAGCAAAGACGCTCACACACACACAAGGGGGAAATTCAGTTCTGTTCCACTATTTATGTGCTGAGTCCTTAATATTAAGAGTTTGCATTTTCCCGCTGACAAAGATAATAAACACAGAATATTTCTTTCCCTGCTACTACTATGCTCTAAATGATAGAAAAATATTGAACTCAAAGCTTAGGTTTTATACAAAAAATTGTAAGAACTTGATCATCAATTATTTCATATCAAAATGGCCTTAGTTTTACATGTTTATATATCACATACACATTACTAGGCTTGGCTAAGCCAGTACTTTTCATTTCAAACAGGACATAGATCACATTTAATCTTCAAGGTTATCTAATACCTACTTTTAAGGGGTAGAAATAAGTTTCACCACTTATTAATAATCTTGGTGTAAAAAGAAGTTACTATTTGAGGAATGCTGACTAATTCTCCATCTGTACCCTGGAAAGGACAGGAAAGAACTATTCCCAATACAGAATGCAACACAGTAAAAATAAAAAGGACACTAGACAGGATCCTGGCTCTAGTCATCTCCTTCCTGTGTCACTTCCCTACTTGCCAAGTCAGTCTTTCAGGCTCAGTTTCTGAATTCTGCAGGGGTGACTTGGAAGGAAGCTCACATTCTAATATGTAGCAAATTAACAACTACAGTTCAAAATAAACCCAGGCCTCCCTTCTTTTCTAATAAAAGCTTTAGTATCATTCTCTCATATGCCTTTCCCAGGATAATCTCTTCAATAAAAAGTGTTGGAAAAACTGAACAGCCACATGCAAAAGATTGAAACTGGACCATTATTCTTACACCATAAACAAAACGCAACTCAAAATGAATCAAAGACTTCATAAGACCTGAAACCATAAACATCTCAGAGGAAAACATAGAGCTAAGTTCCTTGATATCAGTCTTGGCAATTACTTTGTGGATTTGACAACAAAAAGTAAAGGCAACAAGAGAAAACATAAATAAGTGGAACTACATCAAATCAAAAAGATTTTCACGCAGCAAAATCATCAACAAAATGAAAAGCAACCTACTGGATGTGAGAACCTATTTGTGAACTGTACACCTAATAACCAGTTAATAACCCAATATATAAAAAGAATACAACTAAAAACAAACAAAATCCACAATCCAATTTTAAAATAAACAGAGAAACTGAACAGACATTTTTCCAAAGATGACAAATGGTCAAAAGGTACATGAAAAGGGACTCGACATCACTAATCATCAGAGAAATGCAAATCAAAATCATAATGGGATATCACCTCACACATGTCAAAATGGCTATCATCGAAAAGACAGGAACAAGTGTTGGCAAGGAGATGGAGGAATGGGTACTTTGTGCACCGTTAGGTAGGAATGTAAACTGTACAACCCCTGTGAAAAACAGTATGGAGGTGCCTCAGAAAAAGTAAAAACCAAACTACTAAATGATCCAGCAATCCCACTTCAGGTCTGGGTGCATTTCCAAGTCAGGAAAACAGGATCTCAAAGAGGTATCTAAACTCTCATGTTCATTGAAGCATTACTTAAAATAGCCAAGATAAGAAAATATCCTAAGTGTTCATCAACAGGGGAGTAGGTATAGAATATGTGGCATATATAATACCATGTACAATGGAATATTATTCCACCATGAGAAAGAATGATATCCTACTGCTTGGGACAACATGAATGGATCCTGAGAGCATCACGTTAACTGAAAGAAGCCAGAGAAAGACCAACACTATAAGATACAACTCACAGATGGAATCTTAAAAAAAGGAAGGAAAAAAAAAAAAAAACTCAAAGAAATAGTGACTAGAAAGACAATTGCCAGGGGTTAGGGGAGTAGAGCACATAGTGAGATGGTGGTTGAAGATTACAAACTTCCACAAACTCTATGATGAAGAAGTTCTGAGGATCTCATGTATAGCATAATGATTATAGTTAATAATACTGTATTATATGAGGTCTGTCCAGAAGGTATCCAGCCAAGTAATATGAAAAATAGACACATTTATTGAAGAGCATACAAGATATAAGAAGCATCAAAGTAGGCACCTTGGGACCTCACACAGTTCTCCCCATCACCAACAGCTACCCCATCCTATTTTCCTGAATCTCATTGAAAGTCTGAAATTGCTTCCCTTTCAAAGGTGCTTTTAGTTCTGGGAAAAGCCAAAACCTGCAAGATGCCAAATCTGGGCTGTAGGGGGGCTGAGTCACCTGGGTGATTTGATGTTGTACCAAAAACCTGCACAAGACATGATTCATGAGCAGGCGCATTGTCATAATGAAGCTGCCCGTCACCAGGGGCCCACAGCTGCGGCCTTCTGAATCATCTGAATAGTTTCCACAGAGGAGTGTTCAAGCTTAATGCAAAATTTGATGCAGATTCTTTGCTCTATTCACTCATTTTGAATGCAATGGGCCACACAGTACACATGTCCACTCAATGGCCTCTACCGCCCTAATGACTATTATAATAAAGTCATCATTGTTCACACATGTGCAAGTCCACTCTGCTTCGCTGCCAGGTTACATCAATGTCACTCTTCTCCTTTTGGTAACAGTGGCTGGGCTTTTTCTGGACTGTTCTTGTATACTTTAATGCTAAAATGAGTTGTGTTTGTAATAGTAAGGTTGTATGTTTTATTTTCCATTCTATTTTGTGAACATTAAATTACAGTGGAAAGTTCACTATTTAAGAATTATTTTGAGGTGTTCCTCAAGTTATTTTAATCAGAAGAAATCATTACAAATGAACATGCCTGCTGGGGGCATCACGTGGAAAATGTAGTACCTGTTTGCACACCAACTGGATCATGTCCATCAGATTACTTTTCATGACACAGGTGTGTGTCTGTGTGTGCTTGATTATTTTGATTGCTCCTAAAATTGTCACTGCAAGAAAAGAGCGAACTAGTTTGCCTTGTTCAGCTCCCCATCTTCAGAATCTGAGTGCACATCTGACCCATAATAAACATTTGCTGAATGAAAAAAATGGATCTCACATATATTGAATATCTGTGTGTCAGGGACCAAAAACTGGATCAAACTTAAGGTCTTTGCTCCTACTGAGTTTAAAGTCTAGAGGAGAAGAAAGACATTAATCAGAGAACCCTGAGACAAAATTATTACAAATTGTGTTTGTCAAGTGCCACAGAGGAAAAACAAAAGTGTTCCATTACAGTGTATGACCATGGAAATCTGAGCAGCTTGGGCAGAGGTACCTTTTTTAAAAAGAAAATAATAAACTAAGATACTTTTTATCGTTGTTTTATACTAGTATTTTTGAGCACCATCCACTTGATATGGCTACAGTGAACTAGCCATTTTTCTAGTATGTCTATCTTTTTATTGGCTTGCAGGAACTCTTTATATATTAAGATAATTAGTTCTTAGGTGTTTACATTGCAACATTCCCCAGTTTCTATTTTAATTTTATGATGTCTGACCATTAGAGACTTATTTTTATGAGGCTATATTTAACAATGGTTTCTTTAATAGCTTCTAAGTTTTTAATCAAATTCAGGACTTCTTCACTCTCAGATTACTAAAACAAAATTTTCCAAACTTTCTTCTACTACATTCTTAATATTTATATTTTTGATATATCTGGAATCTGAAGAAATGACTACACTACTTTTAATATACATAGCACATTACACTGTATTATAATGGACTGTATACCCCTTTTATTTCTGCCTCCTGTGGGTCACATCACTGATTGTCAGGTTAGCTAAATGACTGCTGAATAATTTTAACACTGAATCATCTACTTTATAGTCATGGTGTTTCTCAAGGTTGATATCTGCCTCATTTCCTTTTTTTTTTTTTCTTTACTGGTTTCTTGGTCTATGAAGGCTGTAGATTTGTAGAAATATATTCAATTATTGCTCTAAAGGATGAAAAAATATTTTAAAAATTCAGAGCTCAGAATAAGGGCATACTGTCATTATAGGGGAGTCTTAGAAAATCTAAAGACACAGGTGCCAATGTTAGTTTTGTAGAAGTGGAATGTTTATGAAAATAGAAATAAATGATATATTTCTCATGATGTCTTTAGACCTGTTGCTAGAGTCATGCATGTGTTTCTTTTTCACATATGTTGCATTTCCTTTCATCTTTTTTTTTTTTTAAGATTGTATTTACTATTTTCAGAGATAGGGGATGGGAGAGAGGCAGAGAGAGAAAGAGGCATCATGTATGGTTGCCTTTCACCTGCCTCCCTCCAGCTACGGACCTGACTGGAGACCTGGCTTGCAACCTGGTTATGTGCCCTGGCTGGGGAATCAAGCCAGCGACCTTTGGGTACTCAGGCCATCACCTTATCCACTGTGCCATCAGCCAGGGCTTTATCTTTTCTTTATTAGTTACTCTTCTTCTAAGTATGAGAAATGCAGGATTTTATGGAAAAGAAATTAAAAAACCACTTTGAAACAAGGTCAAGCATTTGTCTCTGTGGCTTTTTGTAGCCATTCCTAAGCACTGCATGTAGCACCTGGACATGCCTAGAATCATGAAGGACCTCGATTTTGATTTAGATAGTAGTTAATTTGAATCAAAGCAAATGGGAAGCAAGTAAAATTGACTTCAGTGATTGATTCCATTTGATTAAATCTCCAGCTTTGATTACACATATCAGTGAGAATATGCTTTAAATACACCCAACCATCAAATACTGAAGGGTATGAATAGGATGAACCAGGGGCATATGGAAGAAATTTTCCTGTTTCTCAACTAGAATATATCCCCTGCAGCTTTACTGAAATACTTTTACAATAAAAAGAATTAATTCTTTACATATGGCACTTATTACACCAATTTTTAACTAAAATATACAACTCATTATCATGAAAGATAGTAGTGGTCCCAAATTTAGGTACTTTCTAGTAAGACTTACATATATTTACTGATCATAGCCTTGTCATATAACAGGTGAATTAATGAAGTAATATCTATAGATGTTGAATAAACATGAAGTTGAATAGCTTTCTTTCTGTGTGCATATGTCCTTTGATTATAGTCTCTAGACAAAGGGGACTTGGCTCTATAGGCTAGAGGCCTTAATGGTACGTTTCTTAAATCTTTATTTTGTATTTGTCAGAGAAAAAAAATTTGCTTTTGATTTCTGTTGTTTTGCAGTATATAGCAAATTCAAATTTCAAATTAGAGGCTGGACCAGCTAAGGGAATAACAGATAAAATATATTCCACTGGTTATAATTGATAACATTACTTACTGTCAGCCTTCATGCTGCATCACAGCCCACTTTTCTACTTGGCAGACGGGGGAGCTGCCTTAGGTCTTGTCATTTTGTGTACTTGTGGGTGTCATAATACAAAAAGCAGTCCACGCTCAGGCTGACACTGGATTCTTTTTTCATTGCGAAAACACACAAACATTGCATCCAATGAAATTCTTCCCTTGGTGATGTTTAGAAGTGGTGTCCGGTATGATTAAAATGTCTTTGTGTGTATTTCAGGGTATATTGCAGAACTTTTGGGCTTCTCTAGTTCCTGGCCCATACTATTATGATCTCTAACCAGATTGGACCATGAGGGGAGTTAACTTTGTGTTTGCAGCCTGATTTAGGAATGGATACATATTAAATGCCCAGGAAGTTTAATGAATTAATAAATAAGTACAAGATGCAAAGAAGACCATTTTTAATAAGAACATTTTATTGAATTTTTTTTTAATCTCAGCAGCAACGTCACTTGAGAGTTAGAAATGCAAATTAGCCCTGTGGTGGAGGGCAATTAAATAGGAATTCTGGGTGCAGGGCACACAGGAGCAAAAGCTTAAGTGACTCATGCATGCTGAAGGCTGCAAACACTCTTTCCAACAGTGCAGGCATCACAGAGTCTGCAGTTTTGCAGCATTTATGCTTCGCAAAGTAGTTTGCCATCTGGTGTCTCACCTGAGGGAGCCTCACTACTGGCCTCATCACAGGTAGGGGCATTATTCTGAACCCCAGATTTACCCGGAGAAATGTGAAGGCTGAAATAACTTGATAGTTCACAAAGCTTGGTGGCAGCATTAAGAGCAGCAGTAGTCTCTTTCCCCCATCCAAGTTTGCATTCTGCTTCATACCAAGATGGCATTCCCGACTCATTTCCTGAGACTGATTTTGGTTTTCCTCTGGAGAAGCATGTTATTTGCACTGACACATGCATTCTCCCACTCACACCCCTACTACGACCAATGACAGGCCTCTCAGAGATAGCTGAACATGGTAAGAAGTCTGGTCGCTGTCATAGAGTAAATGGGTCTTAATCAGCTCACCTGAGAAACTGATGACTTAGATTCCTAAATAATGCCCCTAGAGAACTTGCACATTCTTATACAAAAACGGGTATACAACTGAGTAATAAAATTATTATTATTATTACTAAAAAGCTTAATTTTTATTATCTCTAGGGAGTGATTTATAAATATTTTTTCTAACGTTCCACCATGAGCAAATACTATTTTTGGAATGGGGGAAGCCACCTCCCCAGCTTTACTGAGATATAACTGACATTCAACACTGTGGAAGATCAAGGTGTACAACGTGTTCATTTGATACACTTACATTGCAAAATGATGGCCAACTTAGCATTGGCTAACACCTCTACCACTTCACATATTTACTATTTCTTTTTTGTGGTGAGAATTTTAAAGATCTACTCTTTCAGGAACTTTCAAATGTACCCATACTGCTTTCCTGTGTTTTTCCATAAAGTGTTCTTCAATATGACAGTGAGTATAAAACACACAATGTTCTCGGCTTTTCTTTATCGGACACTTAATCATCTTTCATTCATAAGACAGATCAGGAACAGTGCAGAATGGTTTCCTCCCGAAAAAGGAAAAGGATCTCTGGCAGCCATGGCTCCAACTCCTTCAACCCTTTTTGCCTTCTTCCAAGCCTAACAGCCCTAGAGGTGTGGAACACACCTCCAGCACTTCCCCTGCAATGGCTGCGGAACTGAAACATTTCAACAGGACAGTTCGCAGAGAGAGCAGAGCTCTTCCCACATCCCTTTCTCTTTCCTAGCCTTGACAAGATATCACACCTTTGCGGGGATCTATTTCTTTCATCTCTTCTTCATGCTTTCCTCATTTGTTAAATATTAGAGAAGTTCTTCCAGCTTCTTTGAAACAAAAATGATGTGAAGATGCTTATGAGCTAGACTGTGGAAAGGAATCAATGATGAAGCAACAGGAGTTGAGGAAATTGGTTAGGAGTGGCACGGGCTGCGGATCAGATCACATTCACCACCGTAAACTAAAGGCACCACCTACCTTTCTGAGGACATTACAGGGAACAGGTAGTTCTGGGAGATCAGTATAGCAGATGTCCCCCTAACGTTTATCAAGTTGGCAACAATAGTAGTTGAATATTTTCCGTTAAGAGTAAAGAGAGGTTTACAGACACTAGATAACTTATGAATAATGAAATAGTTCTCCTATAAATAGACAACAAGTAGTTTGGAAATTTTTAGTTTAGATATCTTGGGAGCCAAAACTAAAATAATAAGTGGATCACCAGAGTGATTTTTAAAAACTGGCTGTGAAAGGATCCTGGCTCTGAAGTGAAAACGAGACAATTCTAACTTGGTTCCTTCTACCTTTCCAACAAAATAGCAAACAACTATTAATTCATTTTACATAAAGACAAATAAAAACAAGCCTGCAATGCATCACAGAATATATTTTAATAGAATGATGCTAAACAATGAAACTTCTAGAAAAAGTTACAGAAATGATACCTTGCCTCACAGTAGCACATATTTGCTAGCAATGTGGAATAGGGTTTTTCATTGGAAGGTGAAGGACAGAATATGCTTGTTGTGGAAGGAGGAATCATGGTTCTTTTTGGTTGTGCTACAATGTTTGATAAGAAAAACAGATTCTTAGCCCTGGGCGGTGGCACAATAGATAAGGTGCTGGCCTGTGAACCCAAAGGTCGCTGGTTCAATTCCCAGCCAGGGCAACATAACTAGGTTGCAAGCCAGGTCTCCAGCCAGGTCCATAACTGAAGGCAGGTGAAAGGCAACCATACACTGATGTCTCTCTCCCTCCCTCTCTGCCTCTCTCCCTTCCCCTTTCTCTGAAAAATAATAAATAAAATCTTAAAAACAAAACAAAAGACATTCTTATACCTTTAGCATAAGTTTCCCTGCGGTCACGGCAAATACACACACACACACACACACAAGAAGTGTTGTGACTTGACTTCTCTCTAAAATAAATGCCATGGATACCTCCTAGTAAAGTTAAATGAACTCCATGCAAGCTTCAAGGGATAATCTGACAACATCCCTTCTCAAATTCTAAACCTCTAGAAGCAACAACACAAATCATCCCTTTTCAATGAAGTTTCCAAGGTAATTAATTCTTGAGAATTTATAAAACATTTGATAGCACATAGCCACCACAAACTGGCTCAAAATTATTAGTCATTCAGAATCCCAGCCCAAGAGTTTAATCTTTGATTGTCAAAAAGTGGTTCAATACCATAGAGAAAGGTCAGGGGTTGGGGGTAGTAAAGGATCAAGGAGATCAAATGTGTGGCGAAGGAAGATTTGACATTGGGTGGTAAACACACAATGGAAAAAACAGATGATGTATTATAGAACTGAACACTTGAAACCTATATAATTTTAACCAAGGTCACCCCAATAAGTTTAATTTAACAATCTTTGGTGTCCTCCAAACATTTGCTTTCTCTGTACTATTTTATCTCAAAGAGTTTGGGCACAAAATTTTAATTTTATAAAATGAGATTATATTATAAACAGTTCATATCCTGCCTATAAAAGCCTTTAAAATATTGATAAAAAACAAAACTTAGAGAAGAAAAAAAAAAACCTCTTGCTGGCTCATTCTTCATAGAGAAAAATCTATTATTTTCAGGGGCCATATGCTGAATTTCCACTCATGAATTCTGGAAGGAGCTTAGGGAACAGAAGAGGAAGAGGTCAAAATCATTTGAAAGACACATTGCTTTTAAGGGTACTGTAATGAGATCTGCAGAAAAGTTATTGATCTGTGCCCTTTTGTTTTCTTTCCAATATATATTATAGTCATGTTATTTCCCTAGGAAAGTTCAGTGTATTCATCTAGGGACTTGCAGCAACAGGGCAAATAGAAAACCAGAATTCTGGAGTGTTCATTAGGAAGGAGGCAAAAGGTCTGCAAGAAAATTCAGGCACCAGGCGAAGAAGGCAGAAAAGTTCAATTTAGAACTACTCCCCAGTTTCTCTGGATCACACTGAGTGATCAAATAACATGGAAGCTGAAACAAGAATAAACAAACGTGTGTATTCATATACACCTATATGCATGCAATAGTACTAAGCTCTAACCACAGAGCCTCATTTAATGCCAGCAGCCCTATAAAGAAGGTGTTTTCCTCAGATTGCAGAGCTGGCATTCAAAGTCAGGTCCACTTGACCCCAAAGCCCATGCTCATCAAACATGTGCTTTGAAATATTCCGTGGCAAGAGAGGGTGATTCTTCAACAACTGCACTTTTGAATGAAGTTTATAAAGCAATGAACTTTTGAAGAGGTTTAAAGTATAATTAAAATTAATGTTATTTAGATAAAGGAATACAAAAATGAAAATAGAATACATATTTTAAAATCCTCACCCAAAAGATATGTTTATTGATTTAAGGGGGGGCGTCGCTTGGTTGCCTCCTGTGCATACCCTGACCAGGGACTAAACCCCAAACCTAGGCATGCACCCTGAAGGAGGATCAAACCCACAACCTTTTGGTGAATGCAATAATAGTCCAACCAATTGAGCTATGTGGCCAAGGCTAGGATACATTATTTTTCAAAAAAAAAAAAAATGTAGGGTATGTCTGGGGAATTCTATACTAATCAAGCTATTCTTTCTCCTTAAATTTACCTTCTTTTGAAAAAAAAAATTTAAAGCCCTAAGTACAATAGCAGCATTTCCTTAACATGTCACCAAGATAACGATGCCTTCTTTCTAAACACTATAAAGCACCCCCCAGGAACTTCCATTATTTGAACTGAGAAGACATGTTCTACTGCACCCTCTGTTCACCGACGAAAATGGAATTCCCATTGTCCTTTTCCCCTGGCCCATGTCCCTGCCTTGTACCTGCCTGGTGTGTGGGACAAGCTGGGGGGTTAGAAGCAGAGGAAAACAGAAAGCTGGGTAGAGTGAATCTTGGATTTTCTAAGAAAGCCTCCATTTCAAATATCTGTCTCTCTGTCAGATGACATTGGTCAATGATGCCCTAAACTCTGGTTTGGCTAATGTGATCTCCCAGTGCATGACAGCCAAGACAGAGTTTGGATCCAAATACAATTTCAGTTTTCCCCTTATGAAACAGAAAATGAAATCCAAAGCCTGTTAGTAGTTTTAGATAGACACAGTAATGCCTGAGACTAATTTGCCCACTGACAAACAGCACTCCATATTAAAGGACAAGAAAGACCATGGACTTGCATTCAATTCCAAGGTCAACTACTTGTTCTGTGACCCTTGGTTTACTTAATCTCTGAGCCCCAATTTCCCTAACTATTACATGTGGGCACTAGAAAGCTCATAAAGTTGTAGTGAAACTTAAATGAGATAAAACACATAAATTGCCTTGAATTCTGCTTAGTACTTAGTAACTATTCAATAATTGCTTCATTCTTTGAGTATGGACAAAATGCTTCACAAGTATGTCCAAAATCAGCTGAATTATACCTCATCAAGCTATTTTCACCAGTCTAAATGTGTATGGACTAAATGATCCCAAGTCTAAGAAGCAGCATCCCTGAAAAAAGTACAATAGTTACCAAACACCCCCACCACACCCCCACCCACCTGGGCTGGTTCTCTGCCGTGAGGTTCTCGCCCCGCTGATAGCTGCTGTCTGCCACCTGGGTTGTAGACCGCTTCACGATCTGTTTGAGCTCCTGCTCCAAGCGCTCCTTGATGGCCTTCACCGTCTCTGGGACCTTCTTCAGCTTGGCTAGCCCCTTGATGAGGACGCCCATAAAAAGGGTGCTGTTGTCCTCTGGATCCAATTCCAGATCCTCCTTGATGTCCTGTAGGTTTATCTCTCTCACTGCAAAACATAAACAAATACACACAGATTCCAACAGAAAATACAACAGAGTGGGCCTAATAAATGGAATCACTACTATGATTACTCTCTTAAATAGATCAGAATTTTTTCAATTATATTTGTAATTATAGTTACATAGTAACTAAGAACCAAAAAATAATAGTACATTCTCTTTTTTCTTTTTTTTAAAGAGTTTATTTATTTATTTTTAGAGAAAGGGGAAGGGAGCAAGAAAGAGAAGAACAGGAACACGGATTGGTTGCTTCTCACACATGCCCCAACCGGGGATGGACTGGCAACCCGGGCATGTGCCCCAACCAGGAATTGAACCAGTGACCTTTCACTTTGCAGAACAATGCCCAACCAACTTAGCCACACCAGTCAGGGCAACATTCTTCAAACCATACCTATCAGTCAGTAATAAAAGAGAGAAACAATTAAAAACAAGTAAGCAAATATCCATGGGAAGTTCCATAGACTACCACTTTCAGAATGAGTCAGTCAGTTTGTGACATTTAAGCATTCACTTTTTATAAAATGTCATACCTGGCACGAGAATTTGAAAGAGGCAGACTATACTGTCAAATTCCTATTTGTAAGAAGAAATAAATACACATAGAAAAAATAAGATAAAATGATAACAAACAATAAAAGAGATAAGGAAAAAATACATACAAATGAGACAAAACTTTAAGGAAACGCGTAATGAAGACTATTTCACAAATACAAAAAAAAAAACCCACCCATTTTTCTTTAAACATATGTCTACCATAACATTATTGTCTACTAAAGACTAGCCTTGCTAATACATGTAAGCTTTCTGAGAAATAAGTGGATATGTCAAAGTCTCTGAAGACCTTTAGACTATAATAGCTCTCATCCAAACTGTCCGGTTTTGTTTTTGGTTTTTGTTTTTTTTTTTTAAGATTTTATTTATTATTTCCAGAGAGAGAAAGGGAGAGAGAGAGAAAAACATCAATGTACGATTGCCTTTCACCTGCCTCCATCCATGGACCTGGCTGGAGACCTGGCTTGCAACCTAATTATGTGCCCTGGCTGGGGAATTGAACCAGTGACATTTGGGTTCAGAGGCCGCCACCTTATCCACTATACTACCAGCCAGGGCTCACTGTCCGGTTTTGACATGGAAGAAACGGTCTACAACAGTGTCCTCAACCTGGGGGAACCTGAGAAAGGGGTGGGACTGGAATCAGAGACTTCTGCTACCTGCTGAAAACCACAGGCCTGCGCCCAGACTGAGTCTTCTCATGTGATTCAGGGCTCTCACTACTGGCAAAGAAGCACAGGTTGAAAACTTCTGGCCTAAAAATATTTTCCTCATTTTACAAGTGGTCACATTAAGACAGACAGAGCAAAAGTGAATACAAGCTTAAATATGAACCCTAATAGTTCAAGTTTCCCCCATCCTCCCCTCTCCTCCACTCCTCAGAACAAGTGGAACAGTTAAAATATGGGATACTCTGAAAGAATTTATACATTCTTCTCTAGTAAGATGCAAGCTCAGCTATACAACAAGCCCACTCAAGGTGGCTGAGCACCACTGGAATGCACCGAAGAACGGAAATATTCCGGTACACGAAGTAAGTCCTTGTAACCACTGCATACATCTTCTAAAACCGCTACTTCTGATGACATGCAGGTCCTTCTCCTCAGTCCCATTTTTTGCTCCCAACTCCTAAAATGCACTTAAATATGAGCCAACAGTATTAATGATATAATTACTTATACAAGCTTAATCTGCAGTAAGTTCTCTGCATGTAAAGTGCAGAAACAATAACCATATTCATGTGGTTTTCTTCACAGGATCAAGGGCATTTGATAATATGATATTTAATTTAATTTTTTTAAATACTGGTAAATGGGAAATACAACCAAGAAACCTTAAGCCTCTAAGGATCACATGATAATACTTATGGCAAATCAAAAAAGAAAAGTCATTGCGCCCTGACTGGTGTGGCTCAGTGGGTTGAGTGTCATCCTGCAAAGCGAAAGATTGGTGGTTCAAGTTCCAGGTCAGGGCACAGGCCTGGGTTGCGGGCCCAGTTCTTGATCCAGATGTGGGTGAAAGGCAATGGGATCAATGTTTCCCTCACACGTGGATGTTTCTCTCCCTCTCTGTCTCCTCCCTTCCCTTCTCTCTAAGAATAAATAAATCTTTAAAATCTTCTTTTAAAAGTCATTGGTATTTCCAAAAGTGATGTTTCATAAATACACATTTTAATTGCCGTTTTGTTTTATGCGTAAAGAACTAGACACAAAATTACTCCACCTGTAAGACCACCCACAAAAGAAAGAAGACAAAAGTACTTAGCACCCAAGAAGCCATCTAAAATTTGACCTGTTAAGAAGGAGAAAATGAAGCAAAAAGGTCAGCAGAACTTTAGGCAGGAAAAAGGAATTGAAATTTATCTGGGACAAAATGAACTTCCCAAGAGGCCACCGAAGTCACAACGAAGGCAGGCAAAGGGCCACCTGAAAAGCCACCACCACCACCCCCCGCCTCAGGAGTGATCGGTGATGGGACAAATGTAGTTTAAATCAATGAGCCCCTAGATTACGTGACACAAAGCTACTTATATGCACACTAGTATGATAGATAGCCTATTAAAAAATAACAAATAAGCAAGGTAAGCATAATAAAATGCCACAGCCCCAAATGGCACATTTGTTTAGAACCTTATCTGTTTGTCTCCTGAAACCTCCTAGAGCATAAACACTGAACAGATCCGATATTAATTAATTTATATTATCTATTTCACTTACATCAGCTGAAAATTAAAAGGCAATTTAAAAGGATAATATAATCAACCATGAAGACTAGAGTCTAATGATCACAAAAACCCTGTGAGGTCAGATAGAATTATTGGTGCTTTATGCAAAAAGCCTTGTACAAAAAGTATTTAGCTGAAATTTAGTATGGCCTCACACCACAATTAGAACAAAGTGTACATATTTCCAAATTACTAAACCCCAAAGCACTCTGTTGTATCTAAAATGCTAAAATACATACTCAATGTGTGGGTTTTTGAACATTAAATATATATATATATTTCCCATTTCCCATTTCTTTTCTTTGATAGTTTTGCTTTGAATATCCTTCAGGATTTCTTGAACCTGGTTTTGAAGACTTTCACTGATAGAACAGTACTAAATATTAGAAGGCTTTCATGTCTTTCAACAAGTTATTTATACTAAAATCCTACTGGCCCCAGCTATTTCTTAGAAAGACAGGCAAGCATCATACCTATGCACCTACATACAAATGGATGTACAACATGTCAGTGGTTGAGGTTAAGCACAGAATCCTGCAGCTTTAACTATGACACTGTGGGGCTCACAACATAATTAACTAGATGGTATCTAAGGTCCTTCCAAGCTCTACAATTTCATGATTCTAATAGCTATAATTTAAATCTATACATCTCTGATTACCAGGCCTATAGCTGATTATGTACACTACCAATATTATAGATACAGCCTGTTAAAAAAATGGATAATCAAGCTGAATAACCCCTTTACGCAGCTAAATTGTTTTATGAAAGAAAACTACTTTGTTTCCCAGTGAGTGCAGAAAACAATCTAAACCAGTCCACAGCTGCTTTCTTTTCACAGTATGTTAAGAAAAGAAAAAACTGGTAACATATGCCATACCTATATCATCAAATTGCTATAGATATGGGGCCTTGGAAAATACTCATTTTTATTGAGCATACTATACCCATTTATCATTTATATTTATACATGTCAATTAAGTAATAAGAGATAATGGTAATATTTACTGTAGAAATTCCTGCTAGATGTTATTCCTTACATTATTCATAGTACCTAAATTACATATGTTTTTGATGTATATAATTTACATATATTCAAGAACATCACCCCTATAAGAGATAACTGCTTACCATGATTAAGCAGAATTCAACATAAAAAGAAGCCTTCAAAAAAGTATCAAGTCTTATGGCTCAGTGGATTGAGCAGCAGTCAGCGAACTCAATGGCTGCCAGTTCGATTCCCAGCCAGGGCACATAACCACGTTGCAAGCCAGGTCTCAAGCCAGGTCCCTAGCTGGAGGCAGGTGAAAGGCAACCATACATTGATGTTTTTCTCCCTTTCTTCCTTCCTCATTTCCCTTCCCTCTAAAAATAATGAATAAAATCCTTTTTTTAAAAATTACCAAGCCTGATTAAGACCACTAATGTATTGGGATTACACACCCACCATGCTGCCCCCACAGGTGGGAACCTGGCCTCAGCATACTGGCAACATTCTCAAGGAAAAAATTAAGTTACCACTTAAAAATAATTCTTGTGCTCCTGATCAAATTGTTACTCCAAATTCATACTTTAGCTATCCAACCTGCTAAAAAAAAAAAAAAAAAGGAGGGGGGCACTATTATATGTAAAATATAAATTAAGAAGAATTTTTTAATAGCCTGGCTCAAAATTGAGAGGAATATTTCTGTAGACAAGAAATGCAGATAATGAGTGGAGCCAAAGGGTGTGTCCATTGAGGTCTGGGCAAAGCAGGCAGAATCTGACCCACTTAGGGTTCGAGAGACCTGCCTTGGCCAGGTGAGCTGACCAAATCCTTCAAGAGCTGTAAACATAGGACCAAATCAAGCTCTAGATCTGGACTGGTAGGTTGCTGACCTCAACAAATTCTTATTCTCCATTCACATCCCAGCGAAGGCACTTGGTCAACGACATATCTTAAATACTATTCGTTTCACCAGAAAAAATTACTTCTAACACCTTTTATTCTAATTAATGTACCAATTGGAGTAGACTCAGACAGCAATATCTGATACACCGGTTGCCTCTGGAGTCTAAAATCTTGATTAGGGTCTTTCAAATGTTAACTAACTACCCCTGGAGTGTGGATTCCTGATTAAGGTACTTCAAAATGTTAACTAAGCACCCCTAGGGTACAGATTAAATTACTTTAAAGAAAACTACAGACAATATAACATCCCACTCCTGAAAGAAGACTGCCAAAAGCTATTGCCAACTGTTACTTGGGGCTGTGGTTTACAGGAGCTAGGATTTTTTCAGCCTGGGCACAGGGACTGCTTCCATTCCGAGGTGGGCACGAACCCCACACTGCACTGGTCCTTCCATAAGTAAAAGCAGGCTAAGGGATATTTGCTGGTCTATTTGCCTTTAGGTTAAGGAACAAGGATATTAATGGTTTATGTTCAGAATAGTATAGCCCCTAGGACTAGTGGGAAATTATTAGGGTCCAGAGTGCAAAAGCTGTGTAACCAAACCAAAAAATATCAATTGGAAGGTCCCTGAGGAACAGGACAACAGGACAAAGAGCTGGGGTGAGGGGTGATTCCCGCCTAAGCTCTGAGACAAAGAGCTAGGGGGCTAGCCAATGATCTTTTACACCATCAGGAAGCCTGTACCTCCCACATACTCAGCTACGGAGGAACCTGGGGAAGGGACCTGCAGACTAGGAGACAGAACCCTCACTGCACCTCTGCTGGGTGTGCCTCCACACCAGACAGACACCCGCAGTCATTAAAGCCTTGCTTTCGCTGTACTTTTTGTCTCCATTTCTTGAGTTTTGGGCAAGTGGAGATACTCCTCTCATTTGGGGGTATTTCTCACATTTGGGAAAGTGGGATATTGTATTAGGATATAAACAAACTATCTGTTGAATTAGTTTCCCTTGGGACAAAACTTAATATTATGCATTATCCCATTAAGAGCAAGGAGGATGTACCTTTGAAAGGCAGAAACTCTGCTAAAAATGGAAGAGGTTACAAGATAAGAGAACAGACAAGGAAAAGATGAATAAATGCATTTTATATTAATATTCAGAAAGTATACTAGACTGCAATCATTTGTTGATGTATGTTTTGTAAGTTCAATTGCCCCAGGAAGACAGCATGATGTAGTAGAACAAAAGCTTGGCACCAAACATTTTAGATTTGAGTATCATCTCTACCCTTTTCTATTGAGTAATCTCTCAAAACACTAAAATCTTGCTGGACCTCAATTTCTTCATCTGTAAAAGAGAGATAACATTACCTACAACATTATGCACAGTAAATGCAATGTGACATCAAAACACAAAAACAAAGCCCCCAAAATGAAAATATGGAAATATACAACTTCTGGCTTTAGGAAATGAAGTCAAGGGTGGCTCCATAGGTCCCTATTTCTCAATATTACTTCCAAAATCTACATAGAAAAACAAAAAGAATAAAAGGCTTTAAAAATCATGCCTTCTGGGTAACTTGAAGATGGAAATTGCCCCAAATTCAAAACAAGTGTAAATAAAAGTAAAAAAAGAACCACCTAATCCCGGGAAGCATCTGTCAAACTCCCGCCCCATCCTTGCTCAGCCACAAGGCTCAGCTGCAAGCAAGGCAGACTGTGAAAACTGATGATGAGAAGAGTTAGTGAAGAACAAAGGCTGATCTAACACTATCAGCAGAAAGACCAAATCCACCTTAAATTCCCAAACACTAAATAGTATCCAAGCAGGTCAGAGTACAAACCTCAGAGAAGCAGCTTAAAAGCAGATACAAGTTAAAGAAGCAGTGTTTGAGACACATCAGGTAAAATAAAAGACAGACAGAGAGAAATGCCCCTTGGCTACTGGATAGTGAAGAGAGAAAGTAGCATAAAGGGGAAATTCAGGATCCTATAGGACAAGAGTCTAAGTTCCAAGAACAAACAGCCTTCTCCCATTATCAAAAACAAAAAGTCTACTCAAGTATCTGGATTTTGCTATACTGACAGAAGAGGGAGCCAATGAGCTAGGATTTCTATAAAACACTGGGTACCATAAAAATGAACAGGAAAAAAAAAAATGAAGATTCATGTAGAGGTATATTTTAAATATCAGAAACCCAACACACATCAACAGAGGAAAAGTCCCTGTAAGAAGACAACCATGAAGCACAACAAAGCTAGATCACAAAACCTGATGGAATTAATATACTAAGAATTTAAGGCAAGGGAAAAGCCACCTTAAGTCAAAAATCCAAAAAGGAAGAACAGACAAAGAAATGAGAAAAAAAGCAGCTAAACTTGAGAAATATATGAAAGGGAAAAATATTATCTCATAAAAAAGTAAAATATGAAAATAATTCAAACAAATATTTTATAAAGGGTATTGAAGAAATGCAGAGAATCAAAATAGATAATAAAAGGGCTAAAAAGACAAAAGAAAGACAACCAAAAGTAAAGTAGTAGAAATGAAAGGCAAGAAAAAAAATGTAACATGTTACACAAAAAACAAACAGAACAGAATGAATGCTTAAAATTATAAACCAAGAAAAGTTGCCAAAAAAATTTTTTAAATAAAAGAGCCCACTGAGTATCAGGGAAAATCAACCCCAAAATATCAACTCCAAGACAATTCTTACTCAATTCATAAGTGTAAAAGTCCTCAAGGCCTAAGGGATCAAATAAGCTACAGGGCAAAATATTAGATTGGCATCAGAAGTTTCATAAAACACATGAAGGAAGAAAACAGTAACAGTATTTTACTGTTCAGTAAGCAAAAGTGTTAACCAAGAAATTTATACCTACTAAAGCTGTCCTTTAACACCATGGATTTGGGCAGCCATGAGCCCTCCTTGAGGAATCTTTTAGATGACAGACTTCCAACCAAGAGACAACTGAGAAAATTTTAGCAAAAAGACGAATGAGCATTTAACATATCTAAAGGTGGATTTAGGACAAAAATGAAGGTGGGGAGTGGGGTGGATGAAAGACAACTATACAAAAGTAGTGTGTAATGCAAAAGCAAAAATAATGCAACTGGAATAAAAACTGGAAAAGAGAGAGGAAAAATGGAATAAGTGTATTATTTATTATTAAAACAATAAATGGGAATTAAAGGATATTAATAAAAGAGAAATCTGAGAGTAAATGCTAAAGAAAAAAAAGAGGCTGAAAGGGTTTTTCAAAGGTTTTCCAATAAATTACAAGACAAACACTTGGGTGGGGGGATATCTTCTGACATAACAGAAACTTCTCCATAAACAGCATAGGATTAATATTTCAGAAATAGAATACACATTTATAAAATACTATGTTAGAGTTGAGACAAATGTCTCAATCATATTGATATGATTGTTATGTCAATGCATTCAACTTAGTGATTAAAAGGATTTTCAATTTGACTCACAAAGCAAGGTCCAACTATATGTTACACCTATATCTAAAACAAACTAATTTAGAAAGGCTGGAAATAAAGAATGAACAGTCAGAAAGCATTAACCTTGACAAAGAAGGGCATTTAGTACCAAAAGCCACAATTCACAATAAAGATATAACACTTATAAGTATATACCAAATAAAGAGCAACCAAAATGGGGGAAAATATTCCAGTGAAGCAAAGGCACAGAAGAAAACCACACTAAACTTGAACAAATCACAAAATGACAGAAGAGCTAAAAAATATAATTAAATAAAATATCCCTATGGCTAGCTATCAAACTCTACACCTAATAATAAAGAATGAACCTTTTTCTAAAGTACCCAAGAGACATCCATAAAAACTGATCATATATTAGGTTTCAAGAAAATGTAAGTTCCATAAAGTAGAAATATTATAAATAACACCCTCTAAATTAGTAAAACTAGGAGGTAATAAATAAAACAAACCCAAAAGATCCTTTCATCTTTAAAATTCTTCTATTAAAACCACTTGGATTCTCATCCGAATACAGACTGAAATAAGACAGTTTTTTTTAAATGATCATGGAAACACTACATATTCGTATCTATAGGATACACTTCAAGTGTTTTTGAGAGAAAAATGTGTATTAAACACTTTTATCAGTACAAATGAAAGAAACATGATTTCAATTGCTAATTCTGAGGTGAAAAAAGCACAAAGAAGGAAAAACTAAAGGTAAAGTAGATAATAATGGGATACAGGACAGAAAACCAATAGATCTAATCAATAAATCAAAATCCTGGTTATATATTGGAGGGAAAAACTAACACTACAGACAAACTGCTAGCTACTTTAATCAAGAAGAAAAGGAGATAGCACAAATAAAAAATAAACAAAAAGGAAACAAAATTTCAAAACTGTAAGAAAATACTTTATAGACCTCTACATATAAAATGTAAAAACTTAAAAAATTAGTAATTTCCTAGGAAATTACAGATTATAAAAACTGATCCCACTAGGGACAGAATGTTTAAAGAGAAAATCTTAAATAGAAAAAAAATTTTTAACTATTAAGAAATAAAAGGTAAAAATATTAATAATGCACCAGATGCAAATGGTTTCACAGGATAATTCCAAAACTTTCAAATACCAGAGAGCCCAATGCTCTATAAATTGTTCCAGAGAATTGAAAATGAAGGTAAAACTTTCTCACTCCTTTTATGAAGCAAATTATTACACTGAAACCAAAATCAAGTAAGATTTAGGGTATGGGCCAATATCACTTATGAACATCTATGCAAAAATCCTAAGTAAAACATTAGCACAAAACTCAACATCACACTGAGAAAATACACTATAATCAAGAGGGATTTATTCTAGGAATGAGAAAACTAATTCATTAAGAAATCCATTTATATATTTTTTAAAAAGAGGAAAAAATAGGTTAAGACAATGAACAAAAGGTATATGAAAATGGACTTCACAAATAAGAGAAATTGTTCAAACTGACTCAGTCAGAGAAATGCAAATTAAACCACACATGATAGCACCTTTCACCTATCAAACTGGCAAAAGTATAAAGTATGAGAGCACATTCTTTGGCAGGGCTGTGAGAATGATGTGGCAATGAGGAAAAGAACACATATGAACTTACTTTTTCATTGAGTTACCCCTCTTCTAGATATTTACCCTAAGGATACACCCCCAAAATATAAAAACCATATGGACAAAGTTATTCAATGCATCATTGCTTGTAATGATACTTTTACATAAGGTGGTTGAACTACAGTAAATTGACACAATGAAGTACTATGCAAGTAATAAAAAAATCAAAATTTCCATGAACTACTATGGAATGGATTTCCAAGATACATTATAAAGTAAAAAGAGCCAAGTATAGGAGAGTGTCTGTTGTATCCTACCCTTTCTAGAAGAAAGAAAGGTGTAAAGAAAGATGCATATATCTGCTCATCTATGCCAAAAGAAACACAGGAAGAAAAAGCTAGAAACTAATGAGACTGATTACCTAAATGGGACGGGTGGAAACAAAACAGAAAAATGATTCATACCTACAGGGTGCACATGATAGATCGGCAATAACTTTGCATCTCCTTATTTCACGTGCTTCTTAGTAATTTGGAAAACTATGTTTCTAAGGTTATGATTTAACATTATTGTTTCAGATATGAAGTATTAAATTCTGAGAGCAACTGTCATGTCGAAGGAATATGATGTTAGAGCAACCACAGTTTCTGGACTGCGTGCAAGACCAACTGCTAAGGAAATTATGGACTTCAATAACATCCCTTTACATACTGTTGACAACATGAAGAAGGTGTATGATGCTGATTCTGATGTAGCCACACCAACAAGGAAAGGGCATACGGTATACAAGGATTGCACAAGTCCAGGTATTGTACACAGAATCCAGGAGATCATCAATGAAGATTTAGGAAAGTCAACGCAGTCCATAGCAAGAGAACTGCAGATGGTTCGCAAGATTATTGCTGAAGATATCAGATACAGATCGTATGTTCTTAGAAGAGGCCAGTTTATGACACAGCAGACAAAGGAAAGGTACTTTGAAAAAGCAAGGAAACTACTAATAAATTGAAAAACCCTAAAGGAAAAAACCCTCTGATTTTCTTCTCCGATGAAAAGAATTTTCAGCAGGACCAAATAGTCAACAGAAGACACAAGTGGCTCTGTGAGAATCTTAATGAAGTCCCAATGGTCATAAAAACAAAATTTCCTGCTCCAGTGATGGTGTTAGGTCTTATCAGCAATAAAGGAGATATTATGACCTCGAATTTGTTGGCAAAAGGCTTGAAGGTAACTGCTGATGTTTACCATGACATTTTGAGAGAAGTAGTTGTACCATGAATGAAGCAAGTCACAAATGGACATCATTTTATCTTCTAACAAGATGGTGCACCAGCAAATAATGCCAAAAAGGTGCAAGAATTTCTCAGTGTCAATGTTCCTGAATTCTGGTCAAAGGAAATCTGGACACCTAGTTCACCAGATGTAAATCCTGAAGACTATTATGTATGCAGCATTTGTGAGAGAGAAGTTAATAAACAACCTCATTCTAATAAAAAGGCAGTTAAAGCTAAGATTGAAAACATTATGACATCCATGGATAAAGAAAAGTTAGTTAAAGCATACTCAAGATTCTGAAGTTGAATCGAGTCTATTATTGCAGCAAATGGTGACTTTTATGAACAACTTTAAAAATAATGACTATGTTTGTATTTACACATAAGAATAAATTTATTTCAAAATATAACACTTGTGGTATGTTGTTTAGTTTATTAAAATTTTGCCAATTTATCACGTGCACCTGTACTTAACTGTCTTACCTATTGTGGTTATAAGAAATCACCTAATAAAATAATAAAAACTGGACAAACAATAGACAATTCACAAGAGACCCAAATGGTATATATAAATGGAGACTCTCACCACCACTAAAAGCCAGAGAACGGCAAACTGAAAAAACTTAAGCTAAAAACCTAAAATAAAAACAAAACGTCAGATTTGTAGGTCAATTTGTAAAAATTAAAGTCTAACCAAGTCAAGTTTAAGGACAAGTAGAGCAACAAATGCACATGCACAGCTCAGAGGAATCGATCAATATATTAGTACAATTGCTTTAAAAAGCCATTTGGCAAGAAAAGTTTAAAATGCAAAACACCCTGGCTGGTGGCACAGTGGATGAGGTGTCAGCCTGAGAACCCAAAGGTCGCTGATTCGATTCCCAGCCAGGGCACATGACCAGGTTGCAAGCCAGTTGGAAGCAGGTGAAAGACAACCATACATTGATGTCTCTCTCCCTCTGTGCCTCTCTCCCTTCCCCTCTCTCTAAAAATAATAAAAAATTTTAAATCTTTAAAATGCAAAACATTCTCTCCTTCTCTCTCTTGCCCAGACCTCCCTACCTTTCGGGCATCAGGGAACATATGGGAAATAATACTACACATCAAGCACAATTTGGATAAATGAAGGTGGCTGCATGCGGCAAAAAAGGACTTTTCTAGGAACTCCGACTGCCCTAAGACCCACTGACTACCCCAGAGGCTGAATGAAGGGTTCGGTATCTCAGGTCTTCCTGTAACCTATTCCCGGGAGATCACTGCTTGAGCAACTCTGCCTGACAGAAATATGTACAAGAATACTCACTGCTACAGATTCCTGATAATGAAAATCTAGGAGCCACTTATCTACAAGGGAATGAATAGTGATATACTTTATAACAAAATACTACAAAAGTCATTAAAATTTAAAAACTAGACCTATATTATCACATAAGAAAATTCAAAAAACATGATGTTGAGTGAAATACCCAAATAGATGAATGATACATTATATTATACAATAATTATACAATTACAATTAAGTAAATAAGTAAATTTAGCCATATAATTTACTTAAGCCTTAAAATATTCAAAAGAATAATTTATATATAAAAATATACAAACATATATTGCTCATCTATCAATATACATCTATAAATATACAAGCTATGCTGCTTCTGAATTTACTAATGCACAACACAGGACACACACATTCATACACATAGTGAAAGTATGAAAGCATACAGGGAAAAGATAAAGAATAATTTCAAAATAGCAGTTAGCTCTGTGGTAAAAGAGAGAGGAAAGAAACTGATGAATTCATGTTATCACAGGGGTTGCAATTGTACTTGTAATGTTTTTTGGTTTTTTCACTTATTCTTAGAGAAAGAGAGGAAGCAGAAGGTAGACCTGGATTTGTTGTTCCACTTAGTCCACCATTTATTGGTTGATTCTTGTGCGTGCTCTGCCCAGAGTCAACCCATGGACTTGGCATGCTGGAACAACACTCTAACCAACTGAGCTGCCTGTCCAGGGCTTTGTAATATTTTATTTTCAGGAAAAAGAGAATATGAAGTGAATATGGAAAAATATTTATTAATCTAATGGAAAGTACATGGTAGTGGTTATATTGATTGCTGATAATTTGAATAATGTAATATTCATATTTCATAATATATACAATATAATAAATATGTTGTAAAAAGTTTCATATAATTCTGTTTTCCCTGCCTTGTATACATATCCCTCAATTATAGCTATGATCAATTACAAAAATCAACAAAGATACTTCATGCAAGATACTTTAGGAACACAGGTGCTTTAAAATGCCAGGGGAGACCCTGACCTGAGGACAAAAATAACTCAAAACATGTCATACTCTTTTGGAGAATCAGATCTTCATTATTCTAGACAGGTGAGTTTCTAGGAGAGAAACTTCACCTCCTATTATGTTGTGATTTGTAGCTCCTACCCCTAGTAGAGAGAATATTTTAAATATCTGATCCAAAATTCTTAAGATGAATATTAAGCCTCAGAAAAAGATTCTGTGAAATAAAATGCACACCAAGGAAAGAACAGGAAAAAAAAATCATTTAATTTGTGTTCTCTTTAGGTTTTACTGCTTAACCTATGCCGGTACTGGAAAGAAAAGAAGCCCAGCTTCATTATAGCCACAGTCCCAGCAGGAGCATGAATAAAATGAATAAAGACGCCACAAATGAAATGCCTGTATACCCTGGGAGTAATTGCTCAAAGTGTTCCAAGGGCGGGAGGCCAAATGAAAGGACACACTGAGAATTCAAAAGCTTAAAACAACATTTTCCTACAATTACTGGCTTTCTCCACACCTCTCTCATCCTTCCACCCCAAGTTATAGTTGAATTATTACATCTAAATTAGTCATTAGTTTCCCTGTACATTACAAAATACTGCGAATGGTGAAAATAACAGGGAAAAGGTTTGTAAAATGCATCCCTACACTTTCGGAGTGGGAACAGCACAGGGCCGGCCCCCAACATTGACCATCTTGCTTGAACCTGGACCAATCAATCCTTCAATATCCCTGGATTTAGTGTCCATACTTGTGATAAGACATTTTTAATTACCTGATTAACTAGAGAGTATAAGCAGTTTTTCATACATTTTACTAGTACACATGTCTTCTTATGCAAATTATCTGTTCATATTTTTGCCTATTTTCTATTAGCTTATTTTATTCTAGGGGTTCTTTATATATTCTGGATGCTTTGTCAGATAAATGCCAATATTTCCATGTATATAGGGCTCCTCTGTGAATGGCCCATTTTTTGCCCAGTTATTTATTATGCCATTTCTTTTCTTCATTATTATTTTGGGAAAACTAAGTGGATGTTGATCATTTTTCTCTTAATGAGTTGCTTGTTTCTGCCAATCTGTGCCTTGACTTTACATTTTATAATTAAATGCTTTATTTTTAATTAGATGATACAAGCACACATAATTACATACAACTTTTATGGTAAACTAAATATCTGATAATATACTTAAATATGATAAATATAAATATAATCAGAAGGAACTCCTACCCTTTGCAACAACATGGATGGAACTGGAGAGTATTATGCTTAGTGAAATAAGCCAGTCAGTGAAGGACAAATACCATATGATCTCACCCATTACAGGACAATAATGAACAAAACTAACAACAAGCAAAATAGAACCAAATATATGAATACAGTGAATAGGCCTTCAGTGGTGAGGGGGAAGGGGGTTGGTGGAAGGGGGGAGGAAGAGGCAAGGAAGGGGAGCAGCTTAGACAAGAACCTAATATAAAGGAAACATGGACATGGACAACAGGTGGGATTGACTTTGGGGGGAATGGGTGGGTGGGGAGGGGGACAGAGGGGAGCAAAAAGGGGATAAATGTAATACAACAATAACATTTTTAAAAAAAGAAAAGAAAAAATATATATAATCATAATGAGAATGACAATAGTGCCTGCCCCAATTCCTGCTTGCCTCAGATAAATGATGTAATAATGTATCTCACAAACTATAACACCTCAACTGTGATACAAAATCTCTCACAGAAAAGTCACACTCTACCTCTAAATAAGACATTTGAAAAATGACTCATTTGCAAGTAATCAAATTTCTCATTTAATTAATAACAATCTGAAAGTTCTCAGGAACTACCTCCAACCTTAATCTATGGCACCCCAATGGAAGATCGCGCCTACCCAGGGATTACCTATCAGAACCCCCTCCATGAAAATGTCAGTTCTAATGGATTACACCCTTAATCCTACTACTTCACAAAAAGAGAGGGAAGCTTTAAGGGCCTATGTTAAATTACCCACTGAAAAATGGCATTACTTTCTAGGTTGGCTTGCAGAGCACTTCACAAATAGATTCTTAGGACTTACTGTTCATTAGGAAGAAAATGTCTGCCTTTCATTATAATATAGTTCATCAGCCTCATACTTTTATGTGTACTTAGTAACATTTTATGCAGTTCTCTACATAATTTACTTCTTCCTCATTTATACAATCCCTTTAATAATGTGACCCTGATTAATACAGACCTAAAGACTAGAACTGCAATGACTTCAAAAGACTTTACACATAACTTCAAATAAGTCAAATTTTTATACACTGGCTTCTAAAGATAACTTAAGTGCTGAGTGTGAGAAGCAGAATAATGGTCCCAGAAAGATATCCATGTCCTAATCAGGAAATGCTACCTTACATGGCAAAGGAAACTTTGCATTTTGGGATTGGGAGATGACCCTGAATTATCCAGTGGGAATCAATCTAATCACACGAGTCCTTATAAAGGAAGAAGAAGACAGAAGAGTGGGTCACAGAAATGTAACATAAAAAGATGTGACCCACCACCTCTGGTTTTGAATACAGAGCAGAGGAACACAAGGTCAAGAAAAGCAGGAAAAGACAGGGAAATGAATTCTCCCATTGATCCTCTGGGCGGAACACAACCCTGCCCACACCTTCATTTTAGCTCAATGAAACCCATGTTGAACTTCTAACCTAAAAAACTCCACAACGATAAACTGATGTTGTGGTAAGTTGTTGCGGCAGCAACAGAAAAGTCCTACACGGAGCACACCTAGCTTATCTGCAGAAAAATAAACAGCACGCTGGAACCCAGCTCCAGCTAGGAAATCACTGCTGAGTCCATTTAAAGCCTCATTGTTCTCATCTGTAAAATTAGGCTAATAGTACATTAAGTACTCACACCTAATGCCTTTGGTAGTTCTGTGACTTTTCAAGTGAAACAATGTATATATGCAAAGCCAGTTAAGTTCTATGGCATCTCATCAACATCATAACAAAACATGATTCAAAGGCCTGCTAGAGTAACTCTCTTAAAAGACTTCCTAAAGAACCAAATGAGTTAATTCATATAAAGCACTTAAAATAGTTTCACAGATAGAGGCATGAAACACATCTTAACTGCTGCTGTTATTGATTTTCATCGATGATAATTTAACTACCTTGTTTTTCAATCACCCACAGAAAAATCACCAGATCAAGAGTCTTCAAAATAGTCAAGGAAATGAGGTCTTCTAAACATTAAAGTTCACATACATTACCTATGAGCAATCTGTGCAATGGTCCCAGCTCCACTGACCTACCTCACACAGTTCTTCAAGACTTGTTCCTGATCATTAAGGAAGAGAGGGCCAAGTCTGAGAGTCAACATGAACTCCACTAAGTGATAAATGCCAATGACAGGGCCTGACAGAAAAAGTGCCCACCAAAAAGTAAGGCTGTCCTATTAAAAGTAATAGATGTTGCAAAACTAAGCTTGTACTGATATTTTTATAATTGGCATTTTCAGCTTATTTGGTATTTATATAGCCCTTTTCATTTGCAAAACACCTGCCCTATCATTTCTTCATAGGCAATTAAATTTTCATTTCATTTGGCTATTGACTGGGCAACATTTAGATAAATTGAAAACCTAGCAAAGCAATGATTATTTACACTATAAAAACACAAAGATACAACAACTGGTAATTTCCACAAAAATCAGAGGCAAATACCAATCAAATGTATAGATATATTTTGTTTCATAACTTCACACCCTGCAACAGCCCAAAGCAGCGTCAAAACCCAAAGAATAGCAATACTATGTCAAAATGTGAAGGAAAACAAAACCTTTTAACAGAAACTGAGTAAAAACCTTTTTAAGTATTAAAAAAATAATCAGTATTTGGGGTCTTTAAAAAACCAGTAAGCAACCATCAGAAATATCTTCTAGCCCTGGCTGGTAGCACAGTGGATAAGGCACCAGCCTGTGAACCCAAAGGTCGCTGGTTCAATTCCCAGCCAGGGCACAATAACCAGGTTGCAAGCCAGATCTCCAGCCAGGTCCATAGCTGGAAGCAGGTGAAAGGTAACCATACATTGATGTCTCTCTCACTCTCTGCTTCTCTCCCTTCCCCTCTGTATGAAAAATAATAAATGAATCCTAAAATTAAAAAATATATATATATTTATCTTACAAAATAATTCCTAAAGTAATAAACTTTACAATTCCAAGGGTAAATAACCCTCAACTTAATTAAATGACGTTCTAAAAGGCAATTCAAGTGCCCCAGCAAAAACAATATACTGGTAAGCTATATACCCAAAAAAGCACTTTTAATTAGTTATACACAATGTATTGATTGACTCCAAATAATTTTTCCACCTTTTCATTATTTCAAGCTCTATAGGACTACAGAACTAATTAGAACTATAAAAACTAATTTTTACCTGAAAAGCCAGTGGTAGCTGACATGATATTTATTTAAAAGGCATGGGGGAAGCACCCACAGGCATGCCACAAGTCACCCAGCCCCCTTCTTCCCACTCAACGGTGGCAATGACCACGGCAATGACAGATGGAGCAGCTCCTTGCAGACGCCCGGGAGCTCTCTGCGCCCAGCTGGGCTGAAGTCTCCGATGCTTAGGTCTGAGCTGCCCCACAGTTCCCCTAAATCCTTGCATCCAGATGCGAAGTAAACTCTTCCTCCCTCATTTTAATGGTTCTCCTTATCTTATTCAACAGAATGAGGTAGTCCAAGAAGAAACATGATTGTTCTGAGGCTGTGCCCTCAAAGTGCACTGTGTGGTACGGGGAGGGGCCGGTGGTGGGGGACTGCATAAGCACATGCATCAGGCACACGGGAAGTGAAAAGGCCACTGGAAGAGACTGCAGTCCAAATACAGAACACGGGCCACACGCTCAAAAGGCTTCACGGGCCACACAGGGGGTGTAGCACCTGAAGCAGCTGAGTCAAAGCTAACAGGAGCAGCCCTGGCCAGGCGGCTCAGCTGGTTAGAGCGTCCTCCCCATAGGCCAAGGTTGCAGGTTTGATCTCCAGTCACAGCACGTACTAGAATCAACCAATGAATGCGTAAATAAGTGGAACAACAAATTGATGTTTCTCTCTCTTCCTCCCTACTCCCCAAAAAATCAATTAAAAAAAAAAAAGCTATCAGGAGCAATAGAGGTTATAGCAAAAAGGATAATGCACACCCCATCAAAAATCACTAAAGCTCAACTTCAGAAAAACAAACAATGCCGGTCAAATAAAACGCAACTATAGCTGATTCAGCAGGCAGACCACATTGAGCTGCCAGTTTTCAACTGTGATGAACACCAAGGGGACCAATCAATCATCTTAAACCTTATTCCCTCTAAGGAAGGCTAAGGGCCCCGCAACGACCCAAGACACTAGCCTCAGCCACGCACCCCAGACCCCCAAGCATCTCCAGGGCTTGGCCGAGAAGCTGCAGTATACCAAAAAGACATTGAGCAGCTGGAGAATTAAATACTTACCACTTGAGCTTCCAGGAGTCGAATACTGAGAGGTATCCAGAAACTTTCGAGGAGTAGGAAGGTTTGTAACGTCCATCAGAGGAACAGGAGGCGCATCTTTCACGAGGCCGCTGTAGGGAAAGGAGCAGTTGGGTGACTTACACTCTCTCCCAGAACAACGTCAGTCCCACCACACGCTGGTACCCTCTGTGTTTCTGTTACGTGCCCTCTTTACACTGTGACTTCAAATATCTCCCATGTATCTTTCCAGTGAAGTGGTGACTGTCACAGGCAGGGGTAGAGGTAGAATGATGTCTTCTAAGGGTGCCAAGTACTTCACTATTTAGTCCTATGATTTTGATTCAAGATTTTAAAAAATACTGATGTGAGTGTGTTCTGGATCACCTGGGTGCCCACCTAAGGACCAAATGATACTGTGCAACTTCAGTACCCCCTTTGTTTCTGTGTAAAAATAAATTTTTCAGCCAAGAGCAAATGATACCATGTCATAATAATCAAATGAAGGATTAGCTAAACCTGGTTTAATTTGTGTTTTTCAAGATAATGTTTTTTGACATATTTTGGAGGTTCACTGCATTTAGTTCTCTTTAAAAAAGGTTCATTTTACTTCATCAAGTTGAGAATCATTACAATAAATGATTATTTAAGGACTCTCAAATAGGTTAATTCAGTATATATCACCTTTTTGAAAAAGGCCTAGCCCCTCATTTTAATGATTAATTTTATTATCTCCAAAATAAACACATTAATGTTAAATGGCACAAAGA
Source organism: Noctilio leporinus (assembly GCA_004026585.1). Lineage (NCBI taxonomy): Eukaryota > Metazoa > Chordata > Mammalia > Chiroptera > Noctilionidae > Noctilio > Noctilio leporinus. The sequence goes on from PVIW01000249.1 coordinate 637,081, forward strand.
CAATACAAAAATTAAATTTTCAAGTTAATTCCCATTTATAGGCATCTATTAAGTTGAAAAACATAGGCAATGTTGAGGCAAATAACACCTGTGACCTACCTTCCAGAAACTGAATCATCTAATCATATTGCATCTACGACAGAAAAGCTCTCAATCTCAGAAGTACAGAAGTCAAAGCCAAAAGCAGCTCTCATCTCCCCTTTCGGGTCCCAACACACATCATCTGTAGCAGCTGCTTCCCATAGAAGTGATTCACCTGAGTGATAAAGGCAGAGGAAGGCAGGGATGGAACCATACCTTCAGGAAGGCTGTCCCAAAATGGAATAATAGGACGTATACAACTCTGAACAGCTCACCCCCTCTCCATAGTGATACATTCCCTTCGCCCTCCTACACCACTTTGGAACCCACGTGCTAAATAAGTGCACTTTTTTTTTAAAGATTTTATTTATTTATTTTTAGAGAGAGGAGAAGGGAAAGAAAAAAAAGGGAGAAGTTGCCTCTCACCCCCAACTGGGGACCAGGCCCACAACCCAGTACGTGCTCCAACTAGGAACTGACCCAGCAAACCTTAGGTTCACAGGCCAGCACTCAATCTATACCAGCCAGGGCAGTATGTATTTTTAAGCTAATATAAAAACAAGCATATTCTTTCAGAAAACTTTGAAAAAACAGCTTTATGTTAAAGGACAAGATGGTCACTTAAGTATTTTTATCAGGTGTTGACAACTTGTGACCCACTGTCCTAGACCATAAGGATCACTAGGACACAGTCATAAATTTCTCCTTTTCCCTTAAAAGGGGGATCGTTACCCTGACAAGTCCTAAGCGTCTGTTAGGTGCTTGGAACCATGGCCCTGCTGGGTTCCAACCGCGACTAAGGAGCCAAACCAAACTGAGCACATTTCCAACTGCTGGAATCACTTGCAGACTAATGTGAAACCTCAAGTAAAATGTAACATATAAAAGTAGCACAAACAGCATTAACCAAGAATTGAAATGATATAGTCCCAATAACATGTTTCCTCCAATATAAAGCTATAACTTCCTACTCACCGAAAATACATGAAGAAAATCCAACAGCTTTCAAATCCACTAGTTTATCATAACCTTTTGCCTATCAGATCAATAGCAAACCCATTAGATTATACATTCATCCATTTATCTTTCTATTGACCACAACTATCTTCTCATTTTTCTTTCTACTAACCCTAGCCCCCTGATATACATATCCAAGAAGCATATTTAATGGTGCTGTTATTGAGTAAATAAGAAAAAGTTCATTTCAATTTTAAATAAGAAAAATGTACACAACATTTTATAAATATTTCCATAACAAAAGTGGAGAAATTACTTTTTTTAAGATTTTATCATATTTAGAAAGAAGGGCAGGGAGGGAGGCAGAGAGGGAGAGAGACATCAATGTATGGTTGCCTTTCACCTGCCTCCAGCTACAGACCTGGCTGGAGACCTGGCTTGCAACCTGGTTATGTGCCCTGGCTGGGAATCAAACCAGCGACCTTTGGCTTCACAGGCCGGCACCTATCCACTGAGCCACCAATCAGGGCAAAAAATTATTTTTAAAGCACTGTTAAATGGCGGTACCAATCAGCAGGAAAGTTTAGGTATGTAGCTGGAATATTGTCTGCCAAGCCTTAAATGATCAGTGAAGTCAGCACAAATAATGGATGCACAGTGATTATATATACATATATACCATATATGTGAATATAATACACACTTCTATAAACAGAGATGTGCACATGGTTCATTTTACATCAAAACCTACCATTATTTTCTTAGCTTTTAGCTAAAAATATATTTTAGTTAAATACATGGAGGGATAAATGGCTTGCCATTTTAACTTTAAAACAAAAGAAAAAACAACAACAAAACCTGCTGACTTTAATTTCAGAGCCAGAAGGACCCTCCAAATCCATCAATACATTTTCAGAAAGTCAATTTACTGCAAAACTATTTTCATAGACTCCTCTCTCTAAAATTTTCCCTTGGGCTTCAATTTTCTCCTGTGTGAACACTAACCCAAAGGCCACTCTGCAAATGACTTTTAGTTTTTCTCTTGTTCTTTTATGGAAGGACTTAATCTCAAGAGTTTAAGAAACTCTTCATTACAACAGACAAGGAGCTCAACAGAAAGGCAGGTGCCATTATAAAATATTGCACTTTAATAGCAGGTACATACCTCAGTTTCTACTTCGGACAATAGAAAAAAGCCTTATTCTCATCATACACTAGAGATAAAGCTCAGAAAGTATTAATCAATTAATTAATCAGTAACTTCAAAGGGTTTGAATCTCTCAGAGGAAGTATTTTTGCAAACAAAAATTAAATCAAAATTGGACTGTTCAACCTTCTAATATGAATAATCTGAACTGCCTTATTTTGAAAAATAGTGATGAGTTATTTTTCTTTCCAAATACATTTGATTACAAATTCTTATTCTATTTTTTAAATTATTTTATTTTTTAAAGATTTTATTTATTATTTTTAGAGCAAGGGGAAGGGAGGGAGGCAGAGAGGGAGAGAAACATCAATGTATGGTTGCCTTTCACCTGCCTTGATCTAATGACCTGGCTGGAGACTTGGCTTGCAGCCTGGTTACGTGCCCTGGCTGGGAATTAAACCAGCGACCTTTGGGTTTATAGGCCGGTGTCTATCCACTGAGCCACCAGCCAGGGCTCAAATTCTTATTTTAAATCCATTCAGAATCATTCATAGCTGAGTTTTTCAAGACAACCAATGAGCATAAGACCATCTCCTTCAAATCAGTAATTGTATATTCTGATGAAATGTGATCTGCTATTAAATAACCACATGATGGCACACGGGAAAACTAACAAATAAAATTATTCCAAGAAAACAACCGCTACCACCACAACCCCATGAACTTTCTGGCTGTTTACCACCCATCCAATTAGTAAGAAGCTACTTCTAAATGGTTTGCTTTCAATATTTCAAGCTGTGAAAAGTTTGGGGTTCTTTTAAAGAAGAATTAGAAGTGCTAACAGCTTATTAAACATTTGCTTTTTAATTAGAACTTTTTTGCATTCCTTTCTTAGTAATAAATATGTCCAACTATGTCCAAAATTTATAGCAACAACTCATCTGGTTGATTTTACTGTTGAACTAAAACTTGACAGAGGTGAGTTAGACTTGAAGTTGTAAATCTGGTAACTAATACATTCACCTCTCTAACTCAAACAGCTGACACAGATCCTGTCAAATAGCAAGTGCTTGTAAATGTTTCCTAAATCACCCTGAGCTGAGTATCTGTCAAGGATAATATGCCCTTAGTAAGAAAATTTAACCGAACAATGAAACAGGAAAGGCTGGGACAGTAATTTTCGCTAGTTCTAGGATCTGCTGCAACATACAGAAAAAAAATAATGAATGATTCAGAGTAAAAAAGTCAAAAACAATCATGATCTCAAATGACAGGCCAAGAGTTGAAGACATGTAATACAAAAGAAAGTGAAGCTAAAATCTAAGCAAAGAGGAAAAAACACATGAAAGATAACAGAAAGAAAACCAACAAATGAAAACTTAAACCAGTCCGGGGACCGTAACACAGCGGGGTCAAGGTCGCTCTTTACACACCATAGGTAAATACAGACACCAAAACCTGGGAGTCTGAAAAGCTCTCATCCTCCAGCTACAGTGTCCAAGAAAGCAGGGTTAATCAAGTGTTAACCCAGGACACATGCAATAAAAAAAAGGATTAACTATTTTTAAAATAGGTTTTTGTTGATTTTACCTGCTTATGTGAGGTTGATCCAGGAAACAAATAAAAACCTGGAATTTATTTATAAAATGTTGTATTTATTATTACATGTTTAAACTTTGGTCTCCTTCGGTGTGCTCTCTATCTGATGCAATACACTTATCAAGATCTTTTGTCCACTGCTCACATCAGTTTTTTGAATACATCAATTTTGATGCCTTTCAGTGCTTCTGCTGTTCTTTGTTTCTCCTCTTCCACATGGGCAAAAGGTTTGCCCCTTTGAGAACATTTTTCATGCAGGGGAAACAAAAAAGTTGCTCAGAGGGAGATGGGATGGATAGGGAAGGTGGGGCATGAGGGCTCAAAACCTGCTGAGCACTCAGGGTAGTGTGGGCAGGTGGCCTGTAAACCATCCATCATGAACCAAACAAATACCCTGAAGGAATCTTCAAAAACACTCATTGAAGCCAAAGGCAGCCTCTCACACAACACCAGCTGGTACACAGGTACACAGATGGGTTCCTGGAACACTCACCTGCTCGGGACGGGGGGAATAATCCCAGTTTGGGGAGCTCCTCCTCATAAAAGTATTAAAGGTCTTTTTTGAAAATACAAAAAAAAAAAATCTAGTAATAAACTATTGGCACAAAATTCAATGTCCTTCCAAAACATTGAACAGAATAGAGTTGCTGACTGTCCATCATCCCTGCCCCCTACACACACACAAACTATATACATTCTCTTTTTTCAACATTCTTTAAATGATCCTTATAGAATTTTAAATCCTAGTTTTTCCCTTCAACAGTAAACGTTTTTGCCATTTCATTAAAAATTATCTTCAAAAGCATCAATAATTGTAGTATTACTAAAGTAATAATATTTGTACATGCTCATAACAAATACATTCATGAGGCAAAGGGTATGCAGTACGTCCTTCTTGCCTAACCCCCACTCCCCATTTTTATTTCCCATAGGTAACTCCTTTTTCGGTGTTTCAACATTTTGGGACTTTTCTAAACACATACATTTGTATCTACATATAAAGAATATAGATTTAAATACATACCATTGCAATGCTTTTCTACCTCAAAAATACCTGTTCATTACATGTATGTGCTTTCACATGATTTCTTTTCTCCAACAGTAGAAACCTGTTGGGCATTTGTGTTTGGTTTTGGATACCAACTATCAAAACAGCCTGTATTTGCCTGGCTGATGTGGCTCAGTGGATCAGTGACAGCCTGCAAACCCAAAGTTCAGTGGTTCGATTCCCCAGCCAGGGCACATAACCGGGTTGTAAGCCAGGTCTCCAGCCAGGTCTGCAGCTGGAGGCAGGTGAAAGGCAACCATACACTGATGTTTCTCTCCCTCTCTGCCTCCCCTCCCTTCCCCTCTCTCTAAAAAATAATAAAATCTTTTTAAAAAATAAAAATTAAATTAAATAGAAAAGATGGAGAGACATTTACAGAACATTTACCCAAGAGTCAAAAATCCAGCAGTTGCAGGCATGGTGCCCGCAGGGCAGCAACACAACCAAATAGCCTGTTCCCGTGACTTGTCTATGGCATGAGCTCAGGGGTTGCATCACCCTTGCTCCCTCCTGGGTTTTAGTGCTGACCGTGCTGACCTCCTTCTCTTAGATTTTGTCATCTACCTGGTAACTTTCCACTGAATTCCTTTCCTAGTGTTACTTTCTGGGACTGATTTCTACTATTGGCAATCAAGGGCATTGTTTAACACATTGTCCTTTGCAATAGACAATATGTTTCATTTGCTGTTTCCTCTAGCAATTTTTCAATATATCTTTAAATACATGTATCTAGGCTAATAAACACAAATTTAAACAAACTAAACATATTTTATTAAAATCCAAAATAAAACGTCTGACTCAACTTAGGCAAGGATCCAGCATGCCTATCTCCTGCCTATCCACATTTCCGTCTCTATAACAATGTCGAAATACACAATAAATCCTGTTTATTATTATATAGAGTTCTCTGACTACATACACCTTTCCTTTAGCATGCATTTATTTTATTAAAATACATCTGACATACAGTATTGTGTAAATTTAATGTGTACAACATGTTAATTTGAAAATGTATATATTATAATATGATTGCCACTGCAGTGATAATTAGCACCACATTTTTTAAAAAATTAAAACAAACAAAAAAATCATCAGCTTTGTATGGAACCAAAAAAGATAATCACCAAAGCAATCCTGAGAGAAAGCCAGTGGTATCACCCTACCTGACTTCAAATTATACTGCAGAGCAACAATAATCAAAACAGCATTGTATTGGCAGAAAAATACATACACAGACCAATGGAACAGAATTGACAGCCAGAAATAAAACTGTATGTATGTGCCCAAATATTTTCAGCAAGGGAGCCAAAATCATACAATGAATAAAAAAGAAGGCCTCTTCAATAATTGGTGTTGGAAAACTGGAAAGCCACTGACATGCAAAAGAATGAAACTAGACGGCTATTAGATCTTTTCAAAAATAATTTTCAGCTAATAGAGCTAATATTTTTGATCTTGTAAAAATAGGTTTCTCAATTATTTCCTGTAAATTTACATTTTACAGGTATTCAGTCCTCGCAGTAGTTATAAACTACCTACAACTTGATTGTTCTCAAGTTGCTGAACTTGATTTCTATTTCTGAGTTCATCATTGAATACTCTTTTCAGAAAAGGACAGTGATTTATTTTTGGTTGATCTCTCTGCAACCCATACATATCAATGTTCACTTGGCTGGGTATAAAAATCTTTGGTCCCAACTCTTCGCCATTGACAACTAGTCAGCTTTGCTCTGTCTGCTGTATTCTGGCATTTCCTTACCAGCAGATCCTGAGTTTCACTCCTTTCTATGGATTAGGACTAGGTTAACTGTATAAAACAAAGACCCAAATAGTAATGGCATGAGTAAAATAAAAGGCTTTCCTTCCTGTCACATAAAAGATAAAACCTATTCAGAGTTATTAACAGAGGATCTGTGTCATTAAAGAGATCAAAATATGGTTTCCATCATGAAGGTCCCTCATGTCTAAGATGGATTGATGGCACTAATCCATGTCCTACATGGGAAGTAAATGCTGGCAAGTGAAAGGTTAAGAGAGTAAGCGTACCAACTTAGTTGGCATCTTGAAAGAATTTTCCTACAAGCCCCAATTCAGCAGCTTGCAAGCAGCCTCACTAATTACTGTGATCTAGATAGGAAGCTAGAAAATGTGGTCTTATTAGCTGGGCATATGGCCACCAAGAACAAATAAGGTTGTAGTTAAAAATGAAGAAGGGCAGCATAAACATTGGATGGGCAAATAACTATTGCTGTCACCACAGATAACATAGATTTTCTTCCTGGTGCTTAGAGAATTTGTTTTTGAACCTCATACAATTTCTGGATCATATCTAAAAATTCACTTTTTTTTTTTTCCATTAATTTTACTTTGAAATCTTTCGACTTGCAGATTAAGGTCTTTTTAATTTTTTTCTTTTTAAGTAGGTTCCTTTATTTACATTATAGGTATTGTTTCTGTTTCTCTGTTTGCTTGAGATGCCATAACAAAATACCTCAGACTAGGTGGCTTAACAAACAGAAATTTATTTTTTTCACTGTTCTGGAGGCTAGAATCCAAGCTCAAAACACCAGCAGGGCTGGTTTGTGCTGAGGCCTCTCTGCTTGGCTTATAGAAAGAAAGTCACCTTATCATTGTGCTTTCACATGGTCTTCCCTCGGTGCAAGTCTTATATGGACATCAGTTGTATTCAATAGCACCTACCCTGATGATATGATTTTAACTTACCTACTTCTTAAAAGACCCTACCTACAAATTTAATCAGTTTCTGGTACTGAGAGTTAGAACTTTAACATATAAATTTTAGGGGGAAGACAATTCAACCTATAACACTGTAACTTTAGTGTCATTCTGTAGAACACCTAAATCACTGAATTGAGAACTATTCACTCTTTCATATGTACTTTCTTTCTTTTGTCACCTTATCTCTTCCTTCTTCATAATGAGGAAGTTTTCCCTCCATATCACTGATTCTTCTCTCTAACACTTTAAACAAAGACTTTATTTTCCTACTTTATTTTGGTTTTCCTTATATTTTGTTCTTGTTTTATTTATTTCCACATTGTTCCTATTTCCATTCTTCTCATTCCCCATTAATTGAAGCTTACTGCGTACAACCCCAACCACATTTCTGTAATATCCCACAATGAGCACATATTTTGATGGCTGGCTAATTCAGGTGAGGCAGCTCAGCTGGCCTTGGATGAGTTCCACATGTCCTCACCCTCCTCCTGGGACCAACACCATCACAACAGTGGCAGAGGTGCGAGAGGGCGTGCTCACCAGTACCAGCCCCTTTCGGGCCCTTCCTGTGCCATATGCTAATTGACTGGCACAAGCAAGAGTCCATAAATCAATGAGCAAAAAATATATTTTTCCCATTCAAGTGAAGGAGTGATAATCTTGAAAAATAATCTACTCCATTTTCTATTTTTTGAGAAACTATAAGCTTTAGTCTCCTAAAAGTTTTCCTTTTGCTTTATAATTTTCAAATAAATGCTTTACATTTTTTTCATATTTACTGATTTTAGAGAAGGAAAAGGAGAAAGAGAACCACTGATGTGTTGTTTCACTTAATTTTGCATTCACTGGCTGATTCTTATATGTGCCCTGACCAGGGACTGAACCCACTAATTTGGCATATTGGGACAATGCTCTAACCAACTGAGATACTTGACCAGAGCTAAATGATCTTTCCTGAGACCTCAAGGTAATGCTCATTTTCTCTTATGCTACAGCCTGTTTTCACAGAACCCAGAGTATTTTTTTTAAATCTTTGCATGGGAAGAATTCGATTCCAACCTACTATTTACCACCAGACAATGTGGAAGGTAGTTCCTATGCATGGCCCCATCCACCACTATGCTCTGCTAAAGTATTGGCAGTTATTCTATTCATATCCAACGCTGAAATTAAGTCTCAGGTACATAACCCTTAGCTCAACTTGGGTGTCGAGCAGTTTATTTAGTGTGCCCACATGCAGAGAAGAGCCAGAAGCTCCTCTTTCTCTGGCAATCTTTGTTTGAACAGGGTGGGGCTCGGAAGATTTCATTCCCAGCATGCACTGCTTCCAGTACTCCTCCTGTCCACAGCTAATGAAAAAGTAGGACCAAGGAGACTAGTAGAAAACTGCCCTCTAAAAAGACCTTTTGGCTACTTTAAAGGACTATTGGAAGGATATGACATGCACAACTCTCTGCTACATGTTAATAATGCCAATGTCCTACTGTCTCAAATGTCTTAAGACCTGGTCTATCCCTGGCCAGGGCTACACTAACCTAATGAATTTCTTCTATCCACCCCACGCCCTTCAGTACAGGGTTCTCCTGAACTACTCAAGAGAGGACTGTACGACTGAATACAACCCTAAGTAGCAAAGAATCTTCAAACGTCAGTGTATACATCCATAATAAATGTGCAATGAAGGAATGAACAAACTTTGAGTGTTAGCCTTTCAGAATATGGAGTATTTTCGAAAACAGCTTGTTAAAAAGGGAAGCAAAATAAATGACAACAATATTCTGGGAAACAAATAACATTCCTTAAAACCCTCCCATGCCACAGCAGGCTGTGGCAAAGAGCCCCTCAGACAGACCTCATTCTCCCTTTCTCCTTGTTGCGCTGCACCACGCGGCCGGTGGACTTGATGTACAGGTGCCGGTGCAGTTCGTCTATGAGAACCAGGTGAAGGTTCATCTTTTTACTGTGAAGCTCCAACCTCAGGTCACTCAGCCCTTCCACCTGGAGCAGGGGGCCCTCCAAAGACTCAACTGCTGACACCTGAAGAGGGGGAAAAGGACACTTAAGTACAATGATTAAATAATCTAGCAATATTATAAACATGAAAGACTTTTTTAAAAGATATGATCAAAAGAGAGTTTATGAAAACCTTATGAGCATACATTTGACTCTAGAGTCCCCTAATCCATGGTTTCACTTTTGGCAATTTCAGTTTCCTGGGTCCGACCAAGGTCCAAAAATATTAAACGGAAAAACTCCAAAAGTAAACAACTTATGAATCTTAAACTGTAGGCCATTCCGAGTAATGTGATGGATGAGATCTCACACCACCCAGGTCTGGCCAGTCCAGGATGTGAATCACCCCGTGTCCTTCTGTACACACTGTATGCGACGTTAGTCACTTAAGCAGCCACTCAAGAATCAGGCCAACTGTCATGGCATCACAGTGTCTGCGTTCAAATCACCCTTATTTTGCTTAATAACGAACCCCAAGTAAAAGGGTAGTGATGCCAGGAAGATGCATAAGCCAAAGACATGCCATAAAATGCTTCCTTTAAGCGAAAAGGTAAAAATTCTCAACTTAATAAGGAAAAACAAATTGCATGCTGAGACTGCTAAAACCTATTTTCTTTCTGTGAAATTGCCTAATGTATAAACGAAGCATTATAACAAGTGTATCTAAGGCAGAAACAACAGTATGTACAGGGTTCTGTATTCTCCATGGTGTCCTGCGTCCACCGGGATTTTGGAATGTATGTCCTGTAATAAGGGGGAACTATGAAATCCTGTGGACAGGCCTACTTCTCCCTTTGAAGGAGACACAGAACAATCTTGATAAAGATGAACAAGGCATCTCAAGTACCATAGCAAAGCCACCCATGCAATTTTTCTCTATCAATGGACCCCAGCAAAATGACCTCCCAAATTAAGTGATTATAACATTCATATTCTCACAAGCATTTCAGGTACTAATGGTTTAAATAAACTTTCAAAGCTTGCCTTTAAGACTAAATAAAAGCACACCATAAATTCTGTTCATCATTCTTAGGGTGACGGTGAACCAGAGCCTGGTTAGCCTCCGCTCACCTGCACGTCTACGTGAAGCCAGGCGCTCTCACCCCTGCTCACGCACACATGCACGCAGACGTCACTGCAGTTTTTGCATGAGTGCCACACGCAGCCACAGGAGTCATCACACTCCTCAGCCTAACCCAGTTTGCTAGAAGAAATGGAATTTCTACCGTGAACAGAAGATAACTATGCAGAGGGAGACACTCCTGGGGTGAGCTGCAATTTAGGAGCATTTTAAGACAAAATGCATTGGATAAAGAAAAATGGTGTAGGAATGCCTACAACAAATGGAGAAGATAGGGACTCCTGGAGCAATTTATTATGAAACCAAAATATATAGGTTTCAAAAAAGATAGCATGTCTGATATGATTCCATTTATCCATGTATAAAAAATTGTATGTACGTCTTTATGTATAAAGATCTTATGTACCTTTAATGAAAAAAACACTTAAAGAGAATATTCTAGGTGCTATTATTCCTTAGAAGAAAAAGAGGGGCAGAATAACACAAAGAATGCAAATGCAGTGACAACAACAGATAAGAGGTGACCTAGGTGACCTCAGCTGAACTGGGGTAGGGGGGGAGTGGGGGGGGACACACACACACAGAGCACCACCAAGTTCCCTGAAGGGATTAATGTGCTGTGATGCTGTGACTCTCACCTGCTTAGGTCAACCTTCTAAATATTCCTAATATGTAAAAATGAAGGCAATAACTAATAATATTTGCTTCAGGGTAAAAGTATTAAATGCACTTATATCAATTAACATGTCCCTAAAAAATAAAGCATTTCCACCAAAGCAACAGACAGTAAAAGCCATGAGACACACTGGAGGTAAGTGCTGATCAGACAACTATACCAATGTGCACAGTCAGGGCGGAGCCTGGGCCAGGTGAGCACAGAGAGGGCGAAGCTGCCCTGAGAACTGGCTGGAGACAGGACAGCAATGCAAAGGCTAGCCCACCAACATCTCACTTGTTTTATAATACACTATCATCAAATGTCAGCAGCCAGCAGGTGTCCTGAAGTTAAGGAAGAAAGAAGCAGGGAATGAAAGAGTGACTAGCCGGGCGGGCAGCCCTCCGGCACCTGCCTGTTCATTTTCCTGCTGACTTGCAAGTCCCTGCTCAGAGCCCCTGGGCCTTGCGTGGCTGCCAGCTATTTCAAACGAAAGGCAGGCAGGCGGTCTCAACAGAATGACCCAGTGTCCCCAAGGAGGAAAAACAACAACAAATTCATTCACACTTACGCTCTAAAATGGATTCTAACTTGAGTCTCTAGCAGAGAAAAGAGGATACATTAACCTTTAGTGACACCGAGACCCAGAAAATAAAAAATAATTTGGTAAACCACTGGCCCATCAGGTAGCCTTATCCCTGATGGTAATTAAATCCAGCTAAGATAATTAAGCTTAAAAATCACCCACTGCACATCCACACGTGGCTGATCTGTAGGAATCGGTATGAAGATTTTTAACACAAGTAGCTCTAATTCCAGGTACAAAATCATGTGACAATATCAACTTTCAAAGTCATCTAAATAAACATTTTTTAAATCTTCAATTTTTATTTAT
>PVIW01000250.1:0-169762 GCA_004026585.1 Noctilio leporinus
TCTTCTTTTGCATGTACCTGTCCAGTTCTCCCAATACCACTTACTGAAGAGGCTATCTTTACTCCACTGTAAGCTCAGGCCCCCTTTGTCAAATATTTGCCATTACAGAGATACAAATTAAAACCAAAATAAGATACCACCTCATACCTGTTAGAATGGCCATCATCAATAAATCAACAAACAAGTGCTGGCGAGGATACAAAGGAAAAGGAACCCTAGTGCACTGTTGGTAGGAAAGCAGACTGATTGAAGCCACTATGGAAAACAGTATAGAATTTCCTTTAAAAAACTAAAGATGGAACTGCCTTTTGACCAAGCAATTTGCTGTTGGGAATATATACCCAAAGAATCTTGAATTACCAATTCAAAAGAACCTATAATCACATAGGCACTATTTACAGTAGCCAAATGCTGGAAACAGCCTAAGTGCCCATCAGTAAATGAGTAGATCAAAAACCTGTGATACATTTATACATTGAAATACTACACAGTGGAAAAAAAGAAGGAACTCATATCTTTTGTGATAGCATGGATGGAACTGGAGAATATTATGCTAAGTGAAATAAGCCTGTGGGTGAAAGACAAATACCATATGATCTCAGCTATAACAGAAATCTAATAAACACAAAAATGTAATGATCAAAATAGAACCACAGCTATGGGAACAGGAAACAGACTGAAAGTGACTGGAGGGGACTGGGGAGGGAGATAATGGAAAGAAGGGGAAGAGACTAGACAAAGAACATGTATGAATGACCCATGGACATGGACAACAGAGTAAAGGTAGGGCATGTGCAGAGGAGGGCCAAGGGGGAAAAATAAGGACAAGTGTAATAGAACAACTATAAAACATGATTTTATTTAAAAAAATGAATTTTTATACTTAGCAAAAGCAATATATAATATATTAGGCAGATCTTTGCAAAGACATAATACTCTCTGAACTAATACTATTCATATAATTTACATAAAATAATGTAAGAATAATTGAGTCTGTTAAGAAAAGGTTGGTATAATTTAGAAAACAAATAATGTTTTCATGATAACAATGTGTTCAAAAGTGCATCTATTCTCAATTTGTTTTTCACTGATTTGAGTCTGCAGCTTGTTAACCATCTAGACATCTTCAATTAATAGCAAAAATAAAGGGCTTTTAAAAAAGATTTTATTTATTATTCATAGAGAGAGGGGAAGGGAAAGAGGCAGAGAGGGAGAGAGATGTCAATGTATGGTTGCCTTTCACCTGTCTCTAAAGGTATTTTTATCTAGATGTTAGATATGGGCAAATATCATTATTACTGACATTGGGTGCATTATTAACTTTTATGTGACTTTTATTTACTGTAAATTATTCAAATTGTCATCTTATTAATCTATGCAATGTGAACTGATCTAAGGGGAGACTGTTATTAAAAGCCTATTTGAGAGGTATGTATTCCTGAGAGGTATGTATAACCTAGTGACTAATGATGTGTGGGTTCTGAACTAAGGTTTCTTGTGTTTTTTTGTTTTTTTTCTAAAGGAGCTTTATCTCTGTACAGCCTTGGGCGAGTTATTTAATCTCCCTTCTTCTGAATTCCTCATCTGGGATCAGCCATCTTTTGTAGTTGTTGTGAAAATTAAATAAGATAATATAGAACACCAGAAATAGGACTTGGTTCATTGTAAACATTTAAAAGATACTATTTCAAGCTTTGCCTGTTAATATTACCACACAGTAATAAAGTACTTTGTATAATGATCTTATTATAATGATACCAAATTGCACTAAAATTTTGCTAAAGCCTTCTATCTCTCTTTATGGCTAATTATGAAATTACAACATAATATTGAATTTTCCCTACAACTCTACATTCCAAATGGTTTTGTATACAATCATATTGGTACTCCCAGAAAGGATTTTTCTCTATTTGAGCTTTAAAATATTGATTGAGTATGCATCATGTGCCAAAGGATTCCAGGGTGTAAAATGATTATTCCCTGTTCATATTTAGAAGGCTTTCAATAACAAACAACTCTTATCTTTTTTGAGAAATGTTAAACTACAGCTCTTGTCATACACTGAATGTTTGTGCCCCCTGCCCAAATCCCCATTTTTAAAGCTCAGTGTACCAATGTTTGAGGATGGAGGCTTTGATAGGTAATTAGGTTCAGGTAAGTTCATGAGGGTGGAGCCCCCCCTTTTGGGATTAGTGTTCTTATTAAAAGAGGAAGAGACACCAGAGCTGCTTTCATTCCCATTCTTTCTTTCCCTCTCTCTCTCTCTCTCTCTCTCTCTCTCTCTCTCTCTCTCTCTCCCTCTCTCTCGCACCCACCCCACCCCCAGTGAGAATTTGGTAAGAAAGTATTCACCAGAACCTAGCCAGGTTGGCACCCTGATTTCCAACTTCCAGTCTCCAAGCTGTGAGAAATAAATAAATGTGTGTGTTTAAGCCACCTGGTCTATGGTATTTTGTTATAGCAACTGAACTGACTAAAACACTCCTGTTTCAGCTTTCCTAACTGAACCTGATAGGCCCACTCATTTAATCTATTTCTAGTAAAAGAAATTTGTTCACCTATAAAATAAATACAAGGCTCTCATGAGAAAAATTAATGGGCAAACAAGAAAGAATTTGTGAACATTTTACACATGTAAGTTATTTGATACAACACTAAAATAATTTTGACATGTGTAAAGAAAGAGTAACCAATTAAGATAAAAGAGTGATTCAAACAGTTGCATTTTATGGTGAATACTGGTTAGTTGTAGATATTTATTTTCCTCAGAGCAGAGAACAGACAAGTCAATGATCCATCTCTTTTATCCTAAGATGTTTTTCTTCCTAGAAATAATTATGTATCTATGAAGATTTAAAAATTAAAAAATTATCCAATGGACCTTTCAATTGCCATCATGCTAACCTTAGGACTACTTCTTGACCCTCTTCCCTGTGCCTCTCTGACTCCCATCCTACCTCTTTGGCCATTTCTTCTCTATCTTTGTGTGAGCTGTATTCTACACTCACTCCCCATACCTACCATGGATCAGAGCATCCAAACTGAATACTGATAACCCCCACACATGTGTCTGTATCTAAGACTTGAGCTCCAGACTCACTACTCCAATTTTCAACAAGGTATCACACATGTGTACCTCCCAGGCATCATAAATTAGACTTGTCCAAAGTTAACTCATTATCTTCTCTCCCAAATTTCTGAGCCTCTCTTAATTATGGAACTAAATGTGCCCCCATGTCAGAATGGTCTCCAGACTCCTCATTCCCTTCAACTCAAATACAGAGACCACATCTTATAAATTCTGAGTCATAAATGACCTCCTCTACCTCCTCTCATCTCCTCTCTGGATATTTGAAGCCAAAGTCTCTTCATCTTGATGATGAACTTGGACAATTATTGCCCAAGTGCTCTCTGTGCATCATGACTGAACCCTTCACATACAAATCAAGTCCATCATCTACTTGGCTCTGAATGAAATCTTCTGGTCTAATCTGATCATGCACCCACATGCTCTCCATATGTAAGATATAAATACAGTCTTCTTAGGTTGGTGAATGAGAACTTTAATGAACCTTTATGTCTACCTTACCAAACTTATTGCTCTGAATGCCCTTCTTGCATCCTCCATTCCAGCAATACTGGCACTGAAGTCCCCTGAGTTTATTCTAAGTTTTGTATCTCAGGGAATTTTATTTAGCTTGTACTTTATTTTTTTGTTTTTGTTTTTTTGTTTTTTTTCTAGAAAATATCGCCTCATCTTTTACATTTCAGTTCCATTGTGACCATCTCTATGAAAAAAAAATCTTTTTAAACTCTTTTCTAAGGTTAGAATTAATCATTCTCTTCTTTGTGCCTTCTCTTTGCTCTTCACACACCTACAATGAAACTCTTTTATGATAACAATAATATCTAACTCCTTTCTGTCCTTTCAACCCCTAGTACCTGGAACAGAGTGGTTAATCAATAAGTATTTGTTTGCATGAATTACTTAATTGATAGCTATAGTAATGGTGAATATCAACATGGTTGGCTTTCCTTAAGAACATGGGTCTATACATGAGAATTTTACATTCAACATGCTACTATAATTTAAAAGAATGTATAGAGACAAGAGTCAGATACCTTTATTGAGTGCCCACAATGTGCAAATCCTTCAGCAACATTATTTCATTTAATTTTCACAGCAATCTATAAAATAGGTATCATAGAGCAATTATAATATACAAGGCAATTTTATTCAGGATCTCATTGACTCCAGCTAATTTGTGAAGAAGGTATTTAACAAATATAAAATGATAGCATTAAAGCTCAGAGAGAGCAGAATTTTCTGAAGGTCACACAAGTTAAAAATACCAAAGTTCCTATCTAGTTTTCTGTACATCAGAATAAATGATCTACAAGTTAAATTTTGAAGTTCAACCTATCCATGATATTCTTGGGTGTTTTGAAATGGGCATACATGTTCCTATTAGTTTAAGGTTGTTACAGAAACAAATATTTCCAAAAAAGGCTATTTGCAGAGTCTTTAAAATAGCCCTGTCATCAATATTTCTTAACTATACACAGCACAAGGGAAATTTCATGTTTTAATACTTGGCAAAACATCAAAGTTTGCTTCTTTAATGTGATACACTATATCTTTTAGTAGAGCATGACAGATTTATTATAATGGGATGTCTTCCAAAAGCCATTATGCTTCTTTTTTTTTTTTTTTTTAAGATTTTATTTATTATTTCCAGAGAGAGAAGAAGGGGGAGAGAAACAGAGAGGGAGAGAAACATCAGTGTATGGTTGCCTTTCACCTGCCTCCAGCCACAGATCTGGCTGGAGACCTGGCTTGCAACTGGTTATGTGCCCTGGCTGGGGAATCGAACCAGGAACCTTCAAGTTCTCAGGCTGGCACTTTATCTACTATGCTACCAGCCAGGGATCATGCTCCTTGATTTATCCATTTGTTTTAATCATAAAGAGATTTTAACTAAACTTTAAATTTGTATATTTAAAACATTAAAGTTGAGCTCTGTCAAAAAAGGGATTGAAAGAAAAACCACTTTGGCCAACACCAATCATTGGAAAGATTCACGTAGTATTTCTGGTTTTGATTGTATTCATTGTCTTTTTCAGTAAGTGCATCGGTGGAGGGTGACAAGGAAGCTGTGAATGGACTCTGACATGCAGTGTCAATGTTAATGTGATCAAAACACTTGCTTAAGCATGTGGAATTGGAGTTGGACAGATTTGGTCTCAGGGTCTCAATCTTTCACCTACTTGCACCACAGTGATAAGGACAAACTTACATCCTCTGAACTTCAGTATCACCTTTAATGCTAGAGAAACACCTACTTCACAGGGTTGTTGTTGTTTTTTTTTTTTCAATAAAACTTTAATAAAGTAATACACATGAAGAAATTAAATGAATGATATGTCATTGAGATTTCACTTAACAAATGGAAAATATTTAAATAATATGCCTGGTTTAATAAGCAACAGAAATAGATGTTTCCCATATCTTTTTCTACATATCACTATGTAGGTAGGTTCTAATAAATTAGACTGAGGGTGACACACTGCAGAGATGAGGAAAGAGGTAACACTGTCTTTAATGTCAACTTCATTCTAAAGACTTTAAATACTCTTGGTCTAAAGACCCTGAAATAAGCAGTGTCTAAAATGCAGGACTTCTGTCTCCACTTTGGGTCTATTCCTAATCAGTTCTTGGGCTCTCTTTTCACATATTTCTGATAATATAATTCACCAAAATTATTATATGTGTTATACAGTTGGAGTCTGATCCTGATGTATTTGATCTTTGCATATAAGAAATAGAATTGCAACCAAATATATGAATACAGTGAATAGGCCTTCAGTGGTCAGGGGGAAAGGGGTTGGGGAGAGGGGGGAGGCAGAGGCAAGGAAGGGGAGCAGCTTAGACAAGAACCTAGTATAAAGGAACCATGGACATGGACAAGAGGTGGGATTGACTTTGGGGGGAATGGTGGGGTGGGGAGGGGGACAGAGGGGACCAAAAAGGGGATAGATGTAATACAACAATAAAATTAAAAAAAAAAAAAAAAAAGAAGCATAGTTGGTGGGTGCAGAATACGGAGCTGTTATGAACAGTACAGGAAAAGGTAAAGCCAAAGAACTGACATGAATGACCCTTGGACATGAACTAAGTGGGATGGGATTGCTAGAGGGACAAGGCTATTGTGCAGGGGGGAGCAAAGGGAAAAGAAAGTGGGACAAATGTAACAACAGAATCCATTAAAATATTTACAATAAAAAATCAATAAAAGAAACTTTAAAAAGAAGTAGAAATGTCTTTCAGAAAACAGGTGTATAAAAATTACTTTGTGAGCTAATGCTTTTTAATAAACAGAGCTGTTATTGTATGATTTGAACTACACTAGCCAATCTATTTAACCAGAGATTATTACTATTAGATAGGAGGGAATGTAAGTTATTTAATAATAACATGGAAATTACTTCACCTCCAGCAGACATAACTAATCATCCTATACTATTTATCCTATAAGTAAACCCCAATTGTTCCTTACCCTTATTTTCTTTCAGCTCTTAGGAGAGGAAAAGACAGAGGGATATTGAGACAGCATTACAGATTTCCTAATAGCCAGATATCTGGTGGTTCAAACAAATGTCATCCATTTACATAAATCAGTCTAAAGGTGCTGGCCTGCGAACCCAAAGGTCACTGGTTCGATTCCCCAACCAGGGCACATAACCAGGTTGCAAGCCAGATCTCCAGCCAGGTCTGTAGCTGGAGGTAGGTGAAAGGCAACCATGCATTGATGGCTCTCTCCTTCTCTGCCTCTCTCCCTTTTCCTTTCTCTACTAATGATAAATTAAAAACAAAACAAAATTTTAAAATCCTTTAAATAAATAAGTAACTAGGTCAAAGAAGGAAAATAAACTACTTACATTAGCTAAAGGAAGCAGTCTTAAGGGAATTTGCTGTTACATTGCTCTAATGACTTAGGAGATAAATTCTAATTATGACAAAGATTTGGTTCAAAGACATGCTTCAGGGTGAGTTCATGAAAACCTTGCTTATTGACAGTCAAGGATTAGATCAAAGTCAAATCTTATTAATAAGCTAGTGACCAGATTCTAAATATTTCTTAGATGTTTGTCTTTTTAAATATTTGTGTGTATTTTTAAACATTTTAAAATCCTTATCCAAGGATATGTTTATTGCTTTTAGTGAGAGGGCAAGGAAGAGAGAGAGAGAAACATCAATCAGTTGCTCCTGTAAGCACCCCAATTGGGGATCAAACCCAAAACCTAGGTATGTGTCCAGGCTGGGAATTAAACCTGTAACCTTTTGGTGCATAGGACAACAGATGACAGTCTAACCAACTGAATCACCCAGCCAAGACTAAATATTTGTTTTAGAAGATGATAGTGTATGTTATTTTGCATTTTTTCTATTTTGATGTTTAAATAATTTTATAACTGAAAACAATAAATAATTGTACTTCTTTTAAAAATATTTTATTTATTATTTTTAGAGAGAGGGGAAGGGAGAGAGAAAAAAGGGGAGAGAAACATCAATGTATAGTTGCCTGTCACCTGCCTCCAACCACAGAGGCAACCACAGACCTGGCTGGAGACCTGGCTTGCAACCTGGTTATGTGCCTTGGCTGGGAATCGAACCAGCGACCTTTGGGTTCACAGGCTGGCACCTTATCCTTTGAGCCATCAGCCAGGGCTAATGGTGCTTCTTATCTGAACAAAATCACACTTTTATTTTGGGTCACAGATCCTATAATGTGTACGTGTTGGAAATTCAAAATAAAATTGAAAGTGAAAAGGAAACTTCCCCCTCTGAAAATTACTTAATATGAGCCTTTGTGGGAATTTTCCTAAGAGCTCCCTGTGGGTGGAATGATCAACATCTTTGTCAGTAGGCCAAAAATTTCCAAATATTATTTTTGTCCAAAAATGTTGGGGCAAGTCAGGTCCCTGTCCCCCACCACATCTGACACATTACCACCCACTTTTCAAAGTGGGCCCTTATCACAGGTGTCAAACTTTGATCAAATTTCCACCACAGGTGAAAAAACAAATACAGATAGACCCTTCAAAATCTAAAAATCTGAAAGAAAAAATTTTAAATATAGAACATAAAGATGCTCCCAAATATGAAGACAATTGTCATCATATAAATTGATTACCTGGGAAACAGATTGACTTTTTATCAGCATATTTAACAAGAGATCAAAGAGTACACAGAATTTAATCCTGGAAGAAAGCATCATCTAACTCAACGTGTACCCAAATCCTATAGCCGAAAGAAAGAAATAAAACCCTGTCAAGCCTGTGAAATGACAAAATCTAATGATTGTGGGAGCCTGCAAGGCCCTAACCACAGGGGAAGGAGTCCAACAAAATGTCAACAGGGCTAGGAGGACACAGCTGAGGACATATTAATAAAATGGTAGTGTGAGGCTCTGAGAAGCCCGGCCATACCTGCTTCATCATCTCTTTACCTGCTGTGCTTGTGAATAGTTCATGTGTGTTTACTCAATATGTTATTAAAACAAGGACAGAAGAAGAAAGGGTCTGAGATGCCTGCATCCAGCACTGGCTGGTCAACTATTGCCATAGTCCATAAAATATGAGTGATATATATTTTTAAAACATTCAAAAACTTATAGCTGTGCATGTTCACTATTGGTAGGTAGCTACCAGTAATACTTGAACCTCTTCATAATTAATTGCTTTACCATTTTCAGTTACCTATTCCACAATATAGAATGCTCTGGCACTACGTTTTATTTTCATTACAAGCCTTCCATGTAATTGTGTGAAGTCCTTACAACCAAGTAGAATATACGTGCAAACTAGGCTTTTCTAGATAAGAAATGATTGCCCTATAGAGCACAGCATGTAATCAGGTAGATTCACAGAGAAAGATGCAAAAGGAAACAGGTGAAGAAATAGCAACCGATTTGAAACAGCTGCATAAATACTTCCTTGCCTGACAGAGACTCAAAAGTTTCTTGACAAAGGAATGAATGAGTGAAGTGAATGCATGAATTGTATTTAACTCAACAATAATTCTATTAGAAAGTTAAGCATCTAGGAAGAGAATGATTATATGGAGGAAAAATTATAAATACAAAGTGCAGCAAACTATTCCTCCATCAGATATGAAACGCAATTTGAAAACTAATAATCAAACTATCCCTCACATACTGCCTGTGCCCCTACCCCGAATTGGGGCTACTCAGCATGAAGGCAGACGATATCAAGAAAACCAAACCTTTTCCCAAATAACAAAGTAACTTGAGAAGTCATGCCTAAAGATAAGCCAGTTTCTCATGACAGAAGTTTCTCTAACTCATTGCAGATTAAATTTTTTTTTCTGGTATAGATCTGTCACTATTGTTTACCTAATGTCTCTTCCCCACAATCACATCAGGATCATTGGCTAGTTAACATTGTCGTGTGACCCAGTTGAAAAAGTTTGTCCCAAGTGCCTTGGTTTTCTATGTATCAGCACTTAACTCTAAATAAGGAGATTTTTCAGAACATAACCATATCTGTCCCAAATTAGAAAACAAATATTGATATATAATCTTTTTCACTTTTTACTGTAATGCAGGCTTTAGTTTTGTTTAATTTTAAACAATGTAATTTCCATTATTACCTCAAATATGTGTGTGTCTAGTGTATATAGACCTGTGACTATACATGTTATAAATATTTATGTATGGTTATGTAAAAAATAAACCACTTTACAAAAAACAGTTGCTTTTCTTTGAATCTAAGTCAGAATCACTTCAATTTTATAAACAATGGTCCATTACAATGTTTCTAACTCAAGTATAATATTTATACTTCTGATGTTAATCTATTTCTTATTATATACATGCTTTCCATATGAGAGTAAGTTTTGCTTCTCATATCTATGGATTGAGACCACATATAATGACATCGAACTGCTATAAATTCAATGGTGTTTGAAACTGTTTTTCTTATTTTGATATGCATTTATGGATTTTGAAAAATCAAACTTAATTTAGGCATTTGTTTACTAAACACCAACTTCACTGTATTAGCTATGTATTTCTAAATACAACTAAATGGCAAACACTTATTATAGCACATGGTCTCAAAGGTCAAGCATCCAGAAGCAGTGTAGCTGGGTGGTTCTGGTTCAGGGAGTCTCACCAGGCCGTCGGCAAACTGTTGGCTGGAGATGGAATCGTCATCTTGAAGCTTGGCTGAGTCTGCAGGATCCCATACCCAGCTCCTGCTCATGGCTGTTAATGTGCCTTGGTTCCTCATTGGCTGTTGGCCAGAGGCCTCAATTTCTCTTGATTAATAGCATCATAGCATCTCCATAGGAATATTCATAACATGGCAGCTAGCTTCTCTCGCAACAAGTGATGAGACAGGAAGAGAGAGACCAAAGTGTGTGGAGAAGAGGAGAGAAGAGAGGAGAGCGGAGATATAAGGTTTTATGACCTAATCTTGGAAGTCATTTACTATGACTTTGTCATATATTCCTGGTAACACAGATCTGCCCTGGTACAATGTAGGAAAAGACCACACAGATTTAAAACCAGAAGACAGAGTTATGAGGGGGAGGGGTAACTACCACAGTAACCAATAGCCTACTAATTAAAATATATTCTAAACAACATATACTTCTAAAACTAAAAACTTAGTCATTTATAAGCTTTCTATACACTTTGAAACCTATTATAAATTATTTGGTATGTATGCTTTTTAAGTTTTATATATATATATATATATATATATATGTGTGTGTGTGTGTGTGTGTGTGTGTGTGTGTGTATGCATGTACATATATACATAATTCATAAAAATATCCTGGAGTTACACATTCTGCTCTGAAGCATGTTCTTCCACATAAACTATTGTGACATCTTCCCATATAGATCTACTTTACATAGTTGTCAGTGATTACTACTCCACATCATGAATATAGTAAAATTATGTTTTCACCAATTTTAATGGTTACAGTAAGTTGCTTCTCCACTGAAGTTTATTTCAATAAATTTGTATTACATTAATCACAGTAGCATTTATATATATTTGAAATAGAAAATAAATAAATTCAAGGAATATATCTTCCAAATGAAAAAAAGACTAGAATTTCTTAAGGGATTTGTTTTTCATTTAAGTTTTAGAGACATTAACCATATATTTCTACTTCAAACTCTGATACATAACTAAGCATACATGTTCAAAATATGTCCTGTTTGAATGCATGCACATGGGACCTATAATCTTTAGAAGTGGTGATAGTGATGGTGATGGTGGTAGTGGTGGTAGTGGTGGTGATGGTGATGTGATGGTGATGGCAATGATGGTGGTGTGGTGGTGGTGATGGTGATTGTGGTGGTGGTGGTGATGGTGATGATGGTGATGATGATGGTGCTGGTGGTGGTGGTGGTGATGTGACGATGATGGTGGTAGTGATGGTGATGATGAGATTAAGGTGGTGGTGGTGGTGGTGGTGATGGTGGAGATGGTGATGGTGCTGCTGCTGCTGCTGGTGGTGATGGTGGTAGTGATGGTGATGGCGATGGTGAGGTTAAGGTGGTGATGGTGGTGGTGGTGGTGGTGGTGGTGGTGATGGTGAGGTTAAGGTGATGGTGCTGGTGGTAGTGGTGGTGGTGGTGATGATGGTGATTGTGGTGGTGGTAGTGGTGGTGGTGATGATGAAGTTAAGGTGGTGGTGATAATGGTGATTGTGGTGGTAGTAGTGGCGGTGGTGGTAACAGTGATATTGTGAGGGTAATGGTGAAAGTCATGGTGATGGTATTAGATGTGGGGGGAATTAGAGTGCATTAAGGCAGGCAAGCTAATAAGCAGATTAAATACAATGTAATTATTGTTCTGATAAGAAAACACTTAGAAACCCTAATCTATTCGGGCTATAGGGAAGTCTTCTCTCTAAAACAATTCATGTTAACAAAGACTTACAGGCTGTAGGTTAGCCAGGTCATAGGAGTCATCCATCACTCATTGAAAAGCTGATTTTTATTTTCAGTCCTCTTATTTTCCAGCTCACATACATACGCATTTTTAATACTCTTGCCCCGCAAAACAGATATACTAATAACTTTCATTTTTTAATTTAGGTTATTTATTC
Source organism: Noctilio leporinus (assembly GCA_004026585.1). Classification (NCBI taxonomy): domain Eukaryota; kingdom Metazoa; phylum Chordata; class Mammalia; order Chiroptera; family Noctilionidae; genus Noctilio; species Noctilio leporinus. Next base: position 12,152 of record PVIW01000250.1, read on the forward strand.
ATTTACCAATATTGCCTGCCATGCACTTGTCATTGTTCTAGGCACAATGAATATGGTGATTAACAAGAAAAATAAAAAGTTTGCTCCCTTGTAGGCTTATATTCTAGTGGAAAAACAATCAAATAGTAAGGTGTATAATTTTTCAAATTAAGAGGGGGCAAGCAATGGAATTGGTTTTGTTTTAGATAGGTAGGTAGTGCAACCCTTATTCATGCTTTTTGTACTAGACATAACTATTTCGATTACTCTACTTACTGAAAGATGCCATAATAAAAATGCAAAAAAGAAGGCATTTTTAAAAGATATCTTGAGGCTATAGTTAGGCCTCAGAAATCTAGACAAAGGGACTCAAAGTCCAAAGAGTTCTCCCTCCCTCCTTTTTGGCTAGTTGGCTACATTATCCTAACTACACACTGACCCCTGCCATTTGACAGAGGTTAGGAAATATTATTTGCCTGGTCTCCTTTAAAAAATAACAACAAAGGCACCTGGATAAGGCACTGGCCTGCAAACCCGAAAGTCTCTGGTTCGATTCCCAGCCAGGGCACATAACCAGGTTGTGAGTCAGGTCTCCAGCCAGGTCCTTAGCTGGAGGCAGGTGAAAGGCAACCATGCATTGATGTTTCTCTCCCTCTCTGCCTCTTTCCCTTCCTCTCTCTCTAAAAATAATAAATAAAATCTTTAAAAATAATAATAAATCTTTTAAAAAATAAAAAAGAATAACAACATTATGAGAAATACATTGATAAAACTATTCAGGCTTATCTCTCCCCACCAGTTAGCTATGGCCACTAAAACTGGATCATAATGGTACCAAAATGGTCTCTTATAGACTCCAACCCTGCATGGTCAAAACAGTTCCCAGAGAGGAAGAAACATCCATAGGTCAGGAAATTTCTTGAAGTGTATCAGGAATAAGCAGGTTGTTTAGGAGTTTTTTTTTTTGTTTGTTTGTTTGTTTGTTTGTTTTTTAATATGGCATATAAAATTTGAGAAATTCCTCAGCAATATGAGGACAGGCAGACTTGGGGCCATGCCTTGAAATATAAACTCTAATGAAAGTCAGCCACTTCATCAATGTCCTTACAATACTTAGTTTCATTTTATTTTGGTCTCAATTATGTATGTAAGTATTTAGATGTATTAAAAATAGAAATCCGGCTTTATATAATGGCTTTAGGAAAACAGGCTGGAATTATCTTCGTCAACAACATTATCATGACATTGGACAGCAACTATTCAGATGCTGTTTTTCAAAAACAGCATCTGGAGTCAAAATTTCTGTTTCCCTTTAGCTTGCAAAAATCATAATTTGCTGCTAAATATAGGCCTAAGTATAATACACATTTAGAGGATGAGTCTTTACCTTATAAGGTAAAAGTAGGTATGGAAGTGCCGTGAAATAGACAGCGCTACAAATTCCACTGGCACCAATAACAAGACCCAGCTGTGTGTGTAAAAATGCACGAAGACCAAAGTGTAGGCACCACAAGCCGTCAGCCAAGCCTCATTATTTCTGAGAACATCTCAGAATTTTACAAAAGCCCTCTTTTGGCACACAACGGATAAGTCAATAAATGCTGGATTTGAAATTAGCTCTGTATATGTACTTTTGAAACGTTAACAAGTTACAAACTATCCAAGTTTCAGCCGTGATTTTGGTCTCGGATCTGCACGGATGGGGATGGATTTTGTCCACCATTGTGGGAGTTTCTACCTGAAACCTTTTCTGTGCCACAACGCTACTGCCTTCCTCAGAATAAACACCCAAAGAAGGGAGAAATGATTTGTGGTACCTTGTTACAGAAGTTTAATAACATTAAATATAAAGTTAAAGAGCAGTATTCTCAAGTAAAATTTGGAGCTGATACCATTGTGGTCCGGTTATCTGGTATATACCCCTCTACAACAACAACTTACTGGGAGCACAGTTCATGTATGAATTCCCATGACTGAACAGGCTTGGCTCTCAATCAAGTCACAAATGCATCAAGTCTATTAGAAGTAAGCCCTGGCTAAAGAGACTCCATTGTTCAGTCTAGCAAGCATACCCATCTTCCTATTTACCTTCCGGGAACCAGGAAATATATTCATAAAAGTGACCTTAGCTATTTCTTAGACTGGCATTTTATTTCAGGAATTCTACTGATGTTTTACAAACTTTATAGTATTTAACTTTTTCAAGGAGATACTATTCTTATTGTCCCTATTGTCTAGGAGATATATAGAGGTAAAATGATTCACAGGAAGCTTCTCAGGCAGGTAAATAACCAGGATTCAGAGTGGCTCAGGTCCATACTCTTTTCTCCTTTTGCGGACACCTCCTTTGCAAAGGGGGATGATTCTCTCTTATGTATAGTCCAGGGGTTTAAAAAGAATGTTGTTTCCAGGAAGGTAGTGGAAAATTTGTCCACCATGCCCCAATCAGTCTTCTACAAACATCTAGCCTACTTAAGCGCTAAGAAAATTAATATCCCATTGCTCTAAGATAGATAAATATTAATCCAGAAAATTAACAGCAAATATTAGCCAGAGAAGGAGAAGTCTGTTAGCGTACTTTTAGAAAAAGAAAGGCCACCTAAATGTAACAGAAGCTACATTATAAGACCAAGCTGAAGCCAATACAACATTTTTAAGTATCAAAGAAGAAAGCCCTGGCTGGTAGCACAGTGGGTAAAGTGCCAGCCTGCGAACCCAAAGGCTGCAGGTTCAATTTCCAAGCCAGGGCACATAACCAGGTTGCAAGTCAGGTCTCCAGTCAGATCTGTGGCTGGAGGGAGGTGAAAAACAACCATACATTGATGTCTCTCTCCTTCTCTGCCTCTCTCCCTTCCCCTCTTCCTAAAAATAATGAAATAAAAAAATCTTTTAAAAAAAAATGTATCAAAGAAGACTCACACGTATGGGTGGATGAAAAGGTATATCCTACCATGACCAGATTATATTTGTGAACCTTCCCCTCTTCCCCTTATATCATATTTGTGATGGTTTGGGAAGATGGAACCCTGTATATTTTGGTACTCTCACTCATATGCTCTGAGAGTTTCTAATAGTCAAAACAGCCTGGGTTGGGTGGCTCAGATGGTTGGAGCATCCTCCCATACAGATGTTTAATTCCAGGACAGGACAGGACACATACCTAGGTTGCAGGTTCCATCCCCAGTAGGAGAACTTACAGGATGGCAATCAGTAAGTGTTTCTCTCTCACATTCTCTCTCTCTCTCTCTCTCTCTCTCTCTCAATAAACCTATCCTGGGGGCTGAGGGAGAAAATAATAATAATAATAATAATAATAATAATAATAAATGTAGTTCATGGTATTGGGCCTATCTTATAGTTGCTCAAATAAGACATTTGCATGAGTATTTTCATTGTCAGTCACTTCCAGTAATCTGTTGTGATAAACAGCATAGTGACAGGAAATGAATAACACTAACTTTTGACTGTCATCAATGTTTGAACCTAACATTTAAAGCTAATACATGTTTAAATACAACTGAGTTTTTCAACTGAAAATGCTTACCATTAAATCAACCATTACTATTTTGGAGTCTGCTTTGTCTTTTGCTAGCGACTTAGGCTCTAAGTAAATTTGATACTTACAGAAATTAATTTAAAAGTTGGTGGTGAGAAGGTGGTTGTTATTGTTAAATTAAGCATTAGAAATATTTTAAGAAACACTTAGAAAATTCTTCTTAAATAAGTTGGTGAAAATGTTACCAAGACAATGACATTTTGCCTTTGCTTCTTACCTTTAGGGTAAATTCAGCTTTTCTCTAGAGTAGAGATAAGGACAGCATTGTTCTCCAGATTTCCAAGAAGATATGCTATGTCTGGAATTCTAAAGGAAAAAGGTTATTTTTGTTTTTCAGGCAAAGCCATTATATTTCAGATTAAATAACTTAAATATGTTTTTAGAGCTAACGTTAAGTCAAACACATTATTGATGCCTTTATTGGGAAACATTTTCAAGAAAAGACATTCTTCTTGAAAACCAAAGTTTCTTAAAATATCATGTGCTCTGGTTAATTTTACACACACACACAAAATCACTGTCATGAAAATATATATATACAAAATATTTGGTAACAATACCAAAACCACCCTGTGGTGAACAGAGGAATGAACTATTTCCTCAAAATATTTCTTGGTGGTAAATGAGGACCACCAGAAATCTGGTTATTTGGTTCTTGACATAAGACAGTCATTAACATTGTAATAAATATTACTAAATAAATATATATGTAATAAAAATGATACTCTATTTACCCACAAATTTTTTAAAGATAAAAAATTAATTTAATTGCTGGTCTACTTGCTTGAGTATAAAAGATTAAATATAACTGAGTAATGATATTTTTTATATAAATACTTAACTCTCTCAAGAGATATGAATTAGTTATTGTAAACATGCAGGTGAATGGATGGATAAAGGTGCTAGAAGAAAAAGCATGTTAGTCGAAAGATGTCACAGCTTTTACTCAAGATAAATTTTGTTCAAAGTGCCCCAGTGATAATATCCATTCACCTACTTTTTCAACTACCTTGGAATTGAAAAAATATGCAAAAATTTCTATCGTTTCTGTTCTTCACATTCATCTACATGCCAGAACTAGTCTCTTACAAAATTATCCAAAAGGTAGAATTTGTGTCAAATGTGTTTGACCACCCTCCCCCTTGTTTGTCCTTAACTTAGTTCCTCAACACAGATGTTCCTGGTCCTCACAACCCTAGGTACATCTGCTAATAGCCACCATGTGCAATTTCAGGCCTGCCCAGATCCTATACCAACCCAGAAGAAGGATGGCTATCATCCAAGGATTCCACCTTCAACTTACCTCAACTTGGAAATCTCAAAACTTGCTCAGTTCCCCAGACCAAGGGACCTGAGGGCTCAATGCTCCCATAGCAATCCTTAAATCTGAGACTTCTACTACTAAGAATGGAGAAATTGATAATTTAAGACAACCTTTCTGTTGAATATGATAGATAAGAGATAGATAACAGGTAGAGGATAGATAGATAATCTTAAGTACCTTGAAGGCGTTGAGGAGATCACTGAAAACTATTCACAATAGCCAAGGTAGGGAAACAACCCACTATCTGCAGATGGATAAATGAATTCACAAAATGTAATACTCTATATATATACAATAGAATATTATGGGATATTGTTCAAGGGAGGAAATCCTATCACATGCTACAACATGAATAAATCTTGAGGACTTTATGCTAAGTGAAGTAGCCAGCTGGAAAAAGACAAATATGGTATAAGTTCATTTATACATGATGTACCCAAAGAAATAAAATTCATAGAAACAAAGTAAAATGGTGGTTACCAGAGCCTTAGGGGAGGAGGGAAAGAAGAGTTATTTTTTAATGGGTTTCACAGGTGCAGAATTTCAACTCTTTAAGATGAAAAACTATGGGGATCTATTATATAACAATATGGATGTATTTGACATGACTGAATTATATGTACACTCACACATGATTAAGGTAATAAACTTTATGTTGTGTGTTTTTACCACAATAAAAAGTAGACAATCTATATATCCAAAGGATTAACCACTCTTTTGATTCCCTATTGCTATAAAGCCATGGTAGTAATTTGTCCATAATTGCATAGCCTAAGAATAGTTTACATACATGTCAAATGTGCACTGACCAAGCAAGGGTGCACAGGTTGGATTGCCTTCTGAGACAGAATTTCTAATATTAATACATTTTTAAGGTCGTGCCAAAGGAGTCTTGTGAACAGTTTCAAAGGCTTTGTAGACCAGCTTATACTAATTTTTTTAAACTAATGTTGGTGTAAAAAGAAAAGAATATAAAAATTACTTAAGCCATAAACAGGACAGCAAAGCCTTCAATTAAATCCTTTAATTAAAGTAGGCTGCAGCCTACCAGTAGAAGCAGCTGAACCATGCTGCTTTTCTCAGACAGGGTAAAGAACATGTGACCTTGCTCTTTCTCACATATTCTGTGAGCAGGAAAGAACAAATTATATCTTACTTCTGTAAGTCTATCGAATTTTCATGACTCTGGAGGAATGAACTAGAACTAGGTACAATCAGTCAATCATCAATGAAGTTTCAAATCTTAGATTCTCTCATTTATTATCACACCCCTAACGTATGAATTATGATAGAGCTGATAATAAGGAGAAAGTCAGTTGTCAAAGCAGAAATGAGGTCTTAATTAAAATTTTAATAAAGATCATGTCCAAGTCCAAACCATTCAAATTTGGATACTTTAGAAGAATAAATGCATTTTCACAAAAGCTTCATTAAGTATAGATCACAGGGATGCCCACTTTTGTCCAAATTCTTCAAGCTGTGTACTTATGCATGTTCTGTCCACTTAACTCTACAAAAATCATATCTTAATTTTAAAAGAATAAAAAAAGCACCCTAAACCCTAAGGCCCAAAGAACAATTAATATAAGAGAGAATCCAGGCAATAGAAACACTCAGGCTGTTTGCTATTGATTTGTGCAGTCACTTTAAATCTTTATGTTCTGCTTCAACCACTATTTGATCATTGGCTCTGTTCCTAGGGGAACGTGTGGAGAAGCACTTGAAGCAATTCTTTCTCTGTTTTTCCACACACCTTGTCCCTCAACATTCATGATTTAGAGAATGCAAGGTAGGTTTCGAAGGGTACATTCATATCAAGGGGATTACATGAAAGTATTAGCTTTTTTGGCAGCTAAAAGGGCTTTTCTTTGTTCTCTTACCAGGGGGAAGGCTTTGCTTTGGGCGGGCTCCTCCTGGCAAAGTTCTTTGAGGAGTGAATTCTGACGAGCATTCAACCATGTCTTCAGGACCTGCTAGTTCAAGTGTTGAAAGGGGAGAGTGGAACATTGTCCTCCACCCTTTCTGTCTTTGATGGGTGATCTTAGCCAATCTGGGATTTTGATACACCTCCTAGGGCACTTCAAAAAATGTTATTCTAAAAGTAACTTTGTTAAACAGTTCACATTTATTAAGTCAAAAAGCCCTCCATAAATGCTAAATGCAAAATTATTTCAAGCTCAAAAGTTTTCAGTAAAGGGTTATTAAAATTTGGTACAACCACCAGCTTCTATTTACAAATAAAATTGACAAAGTACTTTGACTATTGGTGAATTTACAAATAAAATTTATCATGGGATTTTGGGTCATAAGGTGAAAAACCTTGTACCTGCAGTAGTATTGCCCATGGCATGAGTCGGGAAAGTGAAAAGGAAGAAAGAATCTAGGCTAGGATTTATTCTCACTTTTTTGCTTTTTAGGGTCACTTAATTTGTCTGTGTGTTAGACCAAGAAGTAACTTTAGAGATCTAATGATTTCCCTCCTTTTTACAAACGGGAAAATAGACTCAATTTCATTCATGAGGATCAAATAATAAAATGTTCACATAGTTACCTTTGCATTTTCACTCAATTTAAGGTGAAACCTCAATTAAATATCAATGATGTCTAAAATACTGCTTTCTCGAGATAAAATTTGTCTAGACTCTTTGTAATTACATTAATCAAAGCTGTCTGTGTAACTGGAAAATCAAACCCTAGTTCCAAATTATAGCCCAACAACTCACTAGCCATGAAACCATGTATGCATTTCTGAGACTCCCTTTCACTACCTATAAAATCATGTTCCAGGTGAGAAATGCATGTTTACCTTAAAATTACCTAGTTTTGTTCTTGAGCCCTGTAACTAGAGTTACTAAGGTATAATTAAATAAAAATAACTTAAAATGTAATGATCAAATCTATAAAAAAAATATTTCTTGAGTTCAACTTATGGCGGGTACTATGATGGTGCTAAAACAATGTACAATACTGCTTTTATCCTGAAAAAAAATTAATTCACATGAAATCAATAATGAATCATAAGTCTCTAAGTGACCAAGTGCTCAGTTGTGTTTAACAGTTGTACAGTACTATGAGAAAAGAGAAGAAGACATAGATAGATCTCAGAATACACATCCAAGACTGGGTGGAGGAAAGATAAATATAGGTGGTGGTGAAGATAGGAGAGCTACTAGGAAGGGAGAAAAAGTGGCCCCATAATAGGGTTTCAATAAGTCATGGGAAGAAGGCTTGTATAAGAAGGGCAGGTTCCGAACTGAGCAAAATAGTCATGTTCCATATGAAAGTATGGAGCACCCTTTTAATTCCTCATTTATAGAACACTATACTGCTATTTCACTCAGCTTTGGAGCCATTGAAAGTTGGCTTTGTTTTTACCCAGACAGGGAGGATAAGTACTGCTCTCAAAATAGCCCGATTTGGAATTAGCATCCACAACCCTAGACCATATTTCTCATTCCTTTCGCCATACTTCTTCATCATGTTTGTTAGACCATATTTCACACTTAACATTCATCTTTTTAAATAGAAATTGATCTCCTACTTCTCTTATCCCAGAAGGCATTGCACAGAAATCAAAAGTTCAAGATTCTTGTCTCCCCTATGCATACCATTAACTAGTGAAGCCAAGAACTAGCCACCTCCTTTCTAGACAAGTTGCTGCATGAAATGGTTCCTCCTGGGTCTGAAATTTCACAGATGGAACCAATTGACTGAGGACAGGAGAGTAATATCCAGTGTGCATCACACAGCCTAAATTTCTGACTCTGTTTCATACAGTCTTTGAGCAAAACTCGCCATCTCTCTTATTTCTCCTCATCCCATAAAAACTGAATTCAGCGGTGGGTAGGAAGAACCTATTTTATGGTTCTGCCTGTTAAGTACCATCCTGAATTTGAATGGCAAATTTCTGATTCTGATTCTCTATATGTGGGTATCAGGTCCCTGAGGAGGCGGGACAGTACCACTTCAGGATAGAGCAGGAAGGAAGAATCGCTGCGGTGGGCGGGCCGCAATCAAGGAGAAAGTGTAGTCCTCACCTAGGTCAGTGAACTGGCTTGAGAAGAAAGGGCCGATGGCAGCTCTTCCGCTTTAGGGGGGATGTGGACTTGAAATTGAAGAAGAAATTAAAAATCGAGCAAAGAGCAGCGCCCCTAACCGACCAGGTCTTAGCTATCTTTGGGCCTTATGGTTAAGGGTGGTCTTTTTATTCTTTTAAAATTAAGATACGATTTTTTGTAGAGTTAAATGGACAGAACATGCATAAGTACACAGCTTGAAGAATGTGGACAAATGTGGGCATCCCTGTGACCTATACTTAATGAAGCTTGTGAAAATGCATTTATTCTTCTAAAGTATCCAAATTTGAATGGTTTGAACTTGGACATGATCTCTATTAAAATTTTAATTAAGACCTCATTTCTGCTTTGACAACTGACTTTCTCCTTATTATCAGCTCTGTCATAATTCATACAGTAGGGGTGTGATAATAAATGAGAAAATCTAAGATTTAAGAATCTTAGCTGGAAAAAAATGTTACATTAGGCATGAAAAGTCCATGCTAACATGTTTAATGAAGATGCGCGTCACCGAGTGCGTAGAAACTTGACCTTGGCTTATGCATGTGGTTTGAGAAACTTAGACCTATGACAAACTGCCCCTCGGGACGCACGTGGGAACTGACAGCCCTTTCCAGGGGGGGCAGCTCCTTCCAATGCTGTCCTGGCGTTGCCCGAGGGGAAAGGTTGTGGCGCGGTCGCAGGCGCGAGAGGACTCTGGTGGTGATTGATGGGGAAGGGACGGATGAGTAAAAGTACTTGTTTAGGGACAGCAAAGATCCCGAGTAAACTGTGAAGGCTACCGGGTCAGGCGTTCCTTCAGTGTTTCGTCAGCCAGACCCGCCTGCAGCTGAAGGGAGGGGGCGCGTCCTCCGCTCCCAGAGCCCGAGGGACGGAGCTGCGAGCCCAGCGCGCCCCGGGAAGAAGGCCCCCACCTGGTGCATCCCATCAACCGGTAAACATTCTTCCCGTTGAATTAAAATCAGTGGTTGAACCTGGTCCTGGGGCTTCGGGTTGGATTACTAGTTTGACGGTTAAAAAAAAAAAAAGGGGGGGGGGGTAAACACACGAATTGAGGTTGGAGTAAAGGAGGGAGTGTTTGAAGGCTTAGGAAGGGGACGGAGTGTGTTCCGGCAGGTAGCCTTCCCAGGTCGGACGGCACTGAGAAGTCTCCGGGATTTTCCGAGTCCGCCGGCGCACTCCCGGTGGGCGCCCGGGAGCCCGAGCGCAGGCGGCGGGGAGTCGCGGCGATCGTGCCCAGGGTCCCCCGGCTCCCAGCGGGGTGCAAGGCAGAGATTCTCGCAGGCCCTTGGCTTCCAGGAGCCTCCACTTCCCAATCCAACGCGTCCTAAACCAGAGCGCTGAGGTTTCCTCCCGCACACCCAGGAATTCGGAGATCTGCCTCGGGCACCCATCCTTCCCTCCCCGGCACACCCCTTTCAAAGGCCCCGCCCCAGTGCAGGTCTTTTACCTCCGAGGGGTGGGAGGTGCGGGTGACGCAGGGGACAAGAACCACCCCGAGAGCAGGCTCTGGAAGGACAGTCGACCGATGCGGGCGGGGCACACCGGACTGTTTCCTCCGGGCGCGCAAACTTGAGTTACTTTTGCGCGCGGATCGCAGGGGCGCTGCGGCGCTGCGGCGCTGGGCGCCCGCTGCTGGCAGGGGCGTGGCTAAGGTAGCCGACCCAAGTGTCCTGTCTTCCTTCCGCCGCTGCTCTCCAGAGGGAAAGCTGCGGAGCCGCCACCCGACCCCCGCTGGAGCAGGCAGCACCATGCGGCCGCTGCCAAGCCTGTGCGGTCGCGCCCTGGTGGCCCTGATCCTTGCCTGCGGTGCGGCGGAGGTCCAGGGAGAAGAGGCGCGAGTCCCGACGGCTGGGGCGACTCCGCCACTTCTTGGGACCGGAGAGATCACGACGCCTCACACTAAGACCTCCTGGCCGACGGGGTCCAACAGCAGCGTGCCGCGGTCTCCAGCACCTCCGCCGATGCCTAAAGCAGCGAAGCCGGCTGGAGCCCCGCCTCACACCCTCACCCCTCCGCGGTGCGAGGGAACCATCGAGATCAAAGAGACTTTCAAGTACATCAACACCGTGGTGTCCTGCCTAGTGTTCGTGCTGGGCATCATCGGAAACTCCACGTTGCTGAGAATCATTTACAAGAACAAGTGTATGCGAAACGGTCCTAATATCCTGATAGCCAGCCTGGCTCTGGGAGACCTGCTGCACATCATCATTGACATCCCTATCAACGTCTACAAGGTAAAGGGCGCCTGCTACTGTCGCAGGAGGGAGGGTGACGCGTTGGGAAGAGGAAATGGGAAAGCCTTTGGAGGGAGCCTACTTAAGAAAGTCAGGAATTACTGGAACCAGATATCCTTTGTCTTCAGTAACCCCTGTAAGGGTAGAACCACGATGTATCCAGACCGACAGCATCGACATTCTTGGGAACCTGTTAGAAATGGTATTTTATGGCCCTGCCTCAGACCTGTTCACAATTTGTCCTAATGACATGGAGGGCTTTTAAAAATGAAATATTTTAAAATAAAAAATATATTGTGTGTATATCTTTTATTATAAAATACGTAATACATATCTTTTATATATGTATAAAGTATATATTGTATATTTTATTTTAAAAGCCCTCCATGTAATTATGATAAATTGTGAAGTTTGAGAATTTCTGGTCGTGAAGAATTCTGTCCTTAAGTCCAGCCACCAGATACGTGCTCTCTGCTCAGTGTGGTCCAAAAGCTGGATGGATATCACCTGAGCTTGTTAGAACTGCAAGTCCGCCCTAAACTTGCTAAATCAAAGCTGCATCTTAAATTACCTAAGGGACTCATGCCCACTAACCTTCGGAAGTGTTTTCTTGGAGGATCCTGAAAATAGAGGGGTCGGGATCTGTTTTTAAGAAACAAGTGACCTAGAAGAAAAAGGCCAAGATGGTAGGTAGGAAGACATAGTTTCCCTGCTGTACTTTCCCTACTTTGTATTGGCTGTCTCCAGTTTTAAGCACAGGGATAAATGTCGATTCCTTTACTCCTTCTGACAGCCCACAAGTAAATATTACTCCATCTTACAGATGACTAATAGGATGTTCAAGGTCTCACAATGAGTAAGAGCTGGAGGCAGGAATCAGGATAATCTGTCAGGTTAGCTACACCCCACATATTACTTCAGGGACCAGACTCACCTTAAAAGTCTGCAAAGAATGGTTTCAGTAGCTCATGTTATTATGTGATTACCATATGCACATCAGGCATGGAGAGGAAGGGCAGGACATAAACACCCCTGCTACTTGGAACTCCGGGCACATCCTTATGTCTCTGGGCCTCAGTTACCTCAACTCTGTAATGGTCTGCTCATGCCCACTACTGGGGTTTTGCGGTGGTTAAAAACAAACAAACAAACAAACAAAAAGCAAACAAACAAACAAAAAATAGTATCAGTGAAAGAGCTGGAAATTTTTAAAAGACTGTGCAAATATATAAAGCGTCTTCCCCATCATAATCAGCAATAGAAAGTCACACATAAAAACAGAACCAAAGTATAAAGAAAGTGAAATGTGTTTTGCAGATTTGGGTAAAGCTAGTCTTGGACTCACTACAGGAGAAAAAACTATGGTATGGAGGGTTGGGAAAGACTTGTAAGGGATGCTTTGATCTTGTGGCAGGAGAAATTATCATGAGGCATGCCCTTCTTGAATAGAGATTCCTAATCCAAATCCTAATCCAAATAACCATATTTTAAGGCAATTCTAGAGACTTCTGAGGTACAGAAATAGGATTCCTATTACAACCCAGACGCTAGAAGGAAATACTTCCAGAAATAGAGGATAAATAGAAGTTCTAAAATTCAATGTGATAACTGGTGCTTATGAACTCTGCAAGTTTTCTGGAAAAGCATTGGCTGAAATGGGCCCCTGAAATGCAACCACAGTTACATGTGGGCCAGAAGTGACCCCATTTATTCCTGTAGGAGTCCCATGACCCAAGTCTTACCATTCCGGTTTGGCAGATGAATTTCAGTTCAACTTATCAAACCTTAGAGTACAAGGTTTTGTGAGAAATTTTAATATATGCCAAATAAGATCTCTCTCAAAAGGGAGATTACATCTAGTTTTGCTAGGTTGACACAGAACTTTGCAAAAAGTTAGCTTAAGGAGGTGCCATGAAACTCCACATGTCCTGCCCAGTTATAAGCCTTCCTAAGTCCGCAAGCAGTTGAAGGGCTGCATGGAACTTGGGGGGTGAGACCTTGTCTATCAGTGTGCTTCTTTCAGGCAAGATGTAAATCAGTTCCTCTAGGACCAACCTGCATTCTCCCTCTTGTCCAATTATTACATCCAATAAGCCAGAGAATCTTTGACTTCCAAAGGGGATTTTACTTTCATGTCAAATTCCTTCATGAGTTCCCTAGGGAGTTCCATACTTTTGCTTGAAGCTGTTTAGTCTGTTAAGTTTGTGTTTTTACCTCTGAGATAAACAAATTAATGAGTCGTTACAACTGGCCATCTAGTTTTCTGTATTGGTCATGAACAAACTCATCAGAAAGAATTAGGTCTCATGGCTGAGTTTGCTATCATTGAATCCTACATGGGAGCCTTTGATTGATTTTTTTTTATATTATGCATAAATAGGTGTTATTTGAGGTGTAATGTAACAATAATGGCTATCATCTGTTATGCACTAGGTAGTTGGTTTATTTCATTCAATCACTGCCAAAAAACCTTATGTCATCACCCTCCACTTTATGGAGAAACCATAAGTTGGAGAGGTGAAATACCCAGTCACACCACTAGAAAGCAATGAAACTGGGCTTGAACCCAATCCATGTAGCTCTAGAACCTGTGGTCCTCTTCGTTCCCCTGCTGTGAGTAAGCTCAGATATATAGCACTTTCTTCAACCTGGAATGTTGTTATGACCTCATAGGAGAGCGTTGTGGAATTGTCATATACTGCCACACTGTGGGATACCTGGCAAGCATTTTCTGTTTTAATTAGAGTCATGTGAGATTCTGTCTCCTGAAATCCCCTTCCAATGGTCTGGAATATGTATGCTGAAATCCCCCCGTGGATGGTCCAGAGTGTAATAATGACAATAGCTATTTACCAAAGGCTTTATTTTCCAAAACACCTAATCCAGGACTGGTTAAAAGCCATATAATGTGCTAAATGATGGTGACATCATATAAGTTTTTAAAAATTCATTTAGAATTTCAGTATAGTCATGTATTATACTTCACAGAAAGTAATTTAAGTAAATTATAAATACCATTTAAATTTTTTCTAAAGTAGTTTTTTCTAGTTTAGTAGTCTCTAAACTAGTGACTTCTAGTTTTCTTTTTTGTGGGGTGTTAGAGTCATCTTTGAGAATCCAGTTAATTATTTATACTATATGTAGTTAATATATTATATATAATTTATATGTACATTATAATTAAGACATAACACAATTTCTGGGGGTTTATAGAATCTCCAAATCCATTTATTGGCACATCCAGGGGCCTAGAAATGTCAATGCAAATCTATTCCGGTAATCTGGAGCTCAGTAAATCTGGAGTTCAATAAAGTAGCCAACCACAAAATGCCATAAATCTTGCTGGAAGCCATAGTCCAAGGCACTGCTATAGAATGGGACGGGACAACGCAGGAATGTGCTGCTGCAAGGCACTGTCAAACCTTAGGAAATACGCCTACTCTGCATTGATTCCGTGAAGCAACTGGGACTGTGGAAACTTGTAGGTAGAGTCAGTTCTCTCACCAGGTCGCCTGTGTCAGGGAGGAAATCCTGTGTTGAAGGCCAGAGGGGTACTGCAGGACATTCAGCACAAATATGCATGGAAACATTCTGAAAATAAAAGCCTCGTTTATCCTTCTCAGCAGCACACACCAGGGGTGTTACATACTACATATATTGTGTAAGACCACCCAGGTGAAAAATGAAAAATGCGATCATTCGATGAGATTATCTGTATGTACAATAGATATATTGTATCACATAAAATATACATATATAATATTTTATATAATAGATACATAAATAGATAGGTAAATATCATTTGGTACAGTGCCTGGTACACGCAAGTACGTAAATCAGTTGGGGGTGGGTGTGTGTGTATGTGTGTGTGAATCAATAAGAATGGAAATTGTTTAGGTTTTTATTTTGGCTTTTATTGTTATAGACATGACTACAAATAACTTCTCTGTACATATGGCTATGCACACGTGTGTGACTCTAGATGGAGAGTAAATTTCTAGAACCAGAATTATTGTATCAAAGGATATGTGCATTCAAATTCTGATAGACATTGCCATATTGTGCTTCAAGGTTGTTATACTCCTAGTTTGAATCACTATCTGATACAGAACCTCCATAGAGATATGCATGTATTGATGTCTATCTCTAACTTATATATGCCAATGCTTATGTAATCTGTGTATGTACCTGACCCAAAAGCCAAGGTTTAAGTCTTTGATGTGAGGATACATCTCTCTCCTTATCTGCAGGCTACTTACATGTGTCCTTCCAATACAGACCAAATTGAATGGGGAAATCTAGATGTTTGTTACCTACGAG
The DNA here is from genome assembly GCA_004026585.1 of Noctilio leporinus. Lineage (NCBI taxonomy): Eukaryota > Metazoa > Chordata > Mammalia > Chiroptera > Noctilionidae > Noctilio > Noctilio leporinus. The sequence goes on from PVIW01000250.1 coordinate 27,644, forward strand.
AGCCTATCTGGCTACTAAGTTAGAATCAATGTCAAAGCTGCACGGGAAGCAAAAGAACTAGGTGCAGCTATGGATGCTGTGAAGGTTTTTATAATGTTGGTTGGTTGGTTGGTTGGTTGGTTTGTCCTGGTTTGGTTTAGCAGTGATATTCAATAAACCCTAGTTGCAGGTTAAAGTTTAAATTTCTTTAACTTCATTTAACTTCTCAAGATGTTATCACTTCTTAAGCAAATAATGAGTTTGTAAGTTATTTGTGGGTTTTATTGAACAATTTCATTCTCTTTGTGCTATTTACATGGATAACTGAGTTAATATAGTTAATTCTCAAATATAGTTTCCTTCATGGGTAAGCAAATTGCTTTTGAAAACAAATATGCTTATAAACTGATAAGGCGGATGTTGATGTGGACATTAGTTTGATAAGGATCTGAGTGTAGTTAGTTGTTCAGTGGCGATGGAGAGTTTTTTTGAAAATTAAGCTGGTGACCTGTTGGAGTGCCTTCAGGTGGCTTTACTGTTCAGACTTTGTAGGCTAGTATGAGAGGCAGGAGGCTGCCTCATGGCTCCAAGAGGCGAAACTGCTGATCTTTAACATTTAACTAGGTAAGGAAGGGGCATATCTGACATTAAAATGCTGGCATGTCAAAATGTGGAATTGCTTCGCTGAACCTGCAAATGAGTTTGGAGTCAAGTGGCCTTGTCAGGTAATCAGATACTTTCTGCTTGTGACACAATCAAAACTATCTTCCTGAACAAAGTCACCTTTCTCACTATTTGATCTTGGACAACTTGTGGTATTTAACAAGTTTGTGTATAATTAACTGTTTTCACAAGTTAGAGGTAAAAATTAATGGAAAACCATCAAATTAACTTTTGAAGTTACAATTTTCCAATCAGTAAATAGGATTGGGTTGGAGACTCTAATTTCTTCCAGGATAACAACATTGTTTCCATTTACAGTTAACTGGGATAGTTTACTAATATATTATTAATGTTTTGAGTGTTTAATAGTAGAAGAATTTTGAACCCAAAATAGAATCTAAATACCATTTTTGTTTGTTTGTTTGTTTGTTTTTTCAAGATTTTACTTATTTACTTTTAGAGAGAGGGGAAGGGAGGTAGAAAGAGATGGAAAGAAACATTGATGGGTTGACTTGAAAGTGACCCAACTGGTGACCAAACCCACTACCTAGGCATGTGACCAGGCTGGGAATCTAACAGGTGACCCTTTGATTTGTAGGGTGATGCCCAACCAACTGGGCCACACTGGTCAGGGGGGAACTTAGATACCTTTCAGATTCTTTTTTTTTTTTTTTAAGCAAAAAAAAAAAAGTTTTAAGCAAAACCAATTAAAGCACATTTAAAGTATTAGCTTTTCAGAAGAATTAATGAAAAGGAAGACTGTCATTTTGAATGATCTCAACTCAATTAATTCAAATAAAACTACTAGCAGTCCTGACCACCTAGCAGAGCTCCTGCAACATCAATAGCAGTCAAGTACACATTGACAAAAGATATTATACAGAAGGTATAATGGCAGTGGGGTTTCTCTAACTTATATTTACACAACTATCCAGATGAAAAAGAAGGGGGAAAGTTTGTTCCCCTTTCTGTATGAGGATATTGGTTATAAGTAACAAACAGGTCAACAGCAGAATTCAGATAAACCAGAAACTCAAGATTTCCTATTTCCAATATATGGTCTCACATGTGGGGCCCGGTAACAGAGTGTTTGGCAAACACTTGACCTTGGGCAATGAAAGATTCCTTAGGTTAACTCTGCGGTACTTCTTATGTTTGTCTTTGATCTACAGCTTGGTCACTTCATAAATCAAAGCCTCTTAAAATGGTAAGGAAATGTTTCTTTCAATATGGTGAGCCTTACATATCAAAGGCTTTACATTTTTTGTCTTTGTTCACTTTAAACAAGTCATTCAAAACCAGAGATATTCCTAGAGCTGTACAAGAGGAAGAAACAGCCAAGACCCTTTTGTTTCAGGGCCAAGACACCATGTCCTTCATTTCACCAAGAAAACCATATTAGGTTATCTCTGTGTGGCTCTCTAGTGGACTGTTTTGAAAGAAACATGCCAAATGTTAATAAGTGATTAAGTGCTTTAAAGGGTGTTGACAGATAAAGCCTGAGCTGAAATAAGATTCAAGATGTAATTTATGATGTGAAACATTTTCCTTCTGTACTTGACAAAGTTAAAAAGAGGTTGGTTATGTTTGGAAGATACTGAGTGTGGTATATGGATATACCTTTGCCAACAGCCTCTCTAATTTTAGACTTCTCTTCAATGCTTTTATTTTAGAGAGTTACTCTTTCTCTTTCCCTATAGATTCTCTGGTGAAAAAAGTAAAGACACAAGAAAATGGACAAAAATGCGGTGGTAGAAGAGAGAGAAAGAGGCTTCTTTTTGAGTCAGAAATGTATTAGCAAAGTTGACTGAAGCTTTACACAAACAATTCTCTGTCCCTGAGACTCACAGCCATGTTCACGCCTCCTGCCTTGTGACCCCTCTCTGCTTCCCTCCCCTTTAGCTCCATCGCAGTTTCCAGAAAGGAGGAAAGCTCGCTCTGGATGTTTACATTGTATGCTGTCTTCTTTCCTCTCCCTCAGTGTTTTCAAATTACTTTAAAGGGCTTTTGGATCCCATAGCAAATGTTTTCTTTTCCCAGTGTCCCATAATGTACTCTTTGAATAGAATAAAGTATAAGTAAGACATCCAAGTACTTAATAAGTTTTGTTGAATGCATTAACTTTGAGTCCCTTTCTGAGCCATGAGGACCTGAGATTAAAATTTTTCAGTTTCCTCCATTATCACAATGGTCATCTCAGAAGAGCCAGTTCAAATAAGTGACTCAAATAATAAGCTAGGTTTGTCATAGCATTTCTTAACGCTCATATGTGAAACTCTTCAAAATATCTAATGTTAATGTGTTAGTGAAAGTTTTTAAGCACAGTTGGGGCTTAAAATATATCTATTTTTAAAACTCAGATAATTTATTTACCCATTACAGACTTGGGAATAAATGTCAATGTAGCATCAGTAGGGAAATGTATTTAAAGTGAACTTAACTTTTTCCTATGACTTATTTCTTTATCCTTTTTTCTCTTTGTTTCTAATAACTATTTTGTTTCAGGAACCTTAGTTCCTATTCAGGGAGTCATTGTCCTAGTTTAGCAAGTCATAAGGACATTTCTAGAGTAGCGGAGGTCCCTCTGTTTTGTGGTACACATGCAAGAGATTCCCAGGGAAGGAGCCTCTGTCTTGCGCAGTGCTGGAGGGCACTGGCCCATTTAAATGGCATCCTTGGGGGATAAACTGACATTATTTCTGACCCACATATGTCTGACCCACATAGCCTAATCTTTCAGTGATTAAGTATATTTTAATGGATGCAGGATGAAACTTGGAATTGATATTTTGTCCCCTGGGGCACTGGTAAAATGTATGTCAAGAAAATACTTGCTATGCACTTGACCAAGCAACTTCCCTTAAATGATCTATGTAGGTGTGAATATAAAAAAAAGAGGAGCTCAGTCAGGAAAATCTTTTAATGAGAGTGCCCTATGTTATTAAAACACTAGCTCCAATGCAGAAAAACTCTTATCTGCTTCAGGAAACAGATTTAAAAACAGAAGAATATACCCTTTCCTCAAGTTACGAGATACAGCTACTTCATTAGTTCCCTCTTTTGACTCTCACTGTAAAAACATACCAGTCATTGGAAAGCAATTGTTCACATTTTATCCTGAGATGGAACAAGTAGCAATCTGGCAAATTAATTCTGGTTCGTCTTCATTAATACGGTTCTCACCCACCAATGTATAACTAAAGCTCCTTGTGGAACCCCAATAGATAGTGAAGAGCATTAGGTTCTGCTGATATCAGTCATTTCTTTGACAAGTTTGAGTTAGAGTGAGCGTGGAAGGGAAGCTTTTGCTTCTGACCTTTCCCAGCCTGCTTGAAAGGCAGAGCTCAAGAATAGAAGAGCCCACCTTCACACCTCCAGGCCTGGCTCTGTGCAGCAAGGCCTGATCATTGTGAAGGCAGGGGACTGGGCTGAACAAGAGGAAACAATGAAGGCAAAGTTACCTCAATTCTCTAAAGAACTTGTTTCAAATAGGAGAGCTGAAAAGATCATGACAAACACTTTGTAAGATTTCTGTTTTCAAGTCAAATTCCCTTACTCACCCATCTATTCATTCACTTATTTATTCAACAAGCACTTAAATGAGTGACCAATGCATGCCAGGCACTGGGCTAGGCATTAAAAATGTAGAATAACCTGGCTGGTAGCACAGTGGTTAAGGCACCGGCCTGCTAACCCAAAGGTTGCAGGTTTGATTCCCCAGCCAGGGCACATAACCAGGTTGCAAACCAGGTCTCCAGTCAGGTCTGTGGCTGGAGGCAGGTGAAACGCAACCATACATTGATTCTCCCCCTCTCTGCCTCTCTCCCTTCCCCTTTTTCTAAAAATAATGAAATAAAATTTAAAAAAAAAATGTAGAATATTCTGAAACAAAGAAGCAGTCAAAATTCAGTGTTGCTTCTTAATTAAAAAAAAAAAAAAGTGGCTCTTGCTGGTGGCACAGTGGATAAGGCACTAGCCTGTGAACCCAAAGGTCGCTGGTTCAGGTCCCAGCCAGGGCACATAACCAGGTTGCAAGCCAGGTCTCCAGCCAGGTCTGTAGCTGAAGGCAGGTGAAAGGCAACCATACATTGATGTCTCTCTCCCACTCTGCCTCTCCCTTCCCCTCTCTCTAGAAGTTATAAATAAAATCTTTAAAAAAAAAAAGTGAAAGAAAATGGTAAGTATGGTTAATGAGGTGGATGAACATTTGTTAGAACTTTGGAATTTCCAGATTTCATGGGGCTTGATTCCTTTAGGCATTAAGAGTGGTGTGTGTTACTAGGTTCTTGCCATTTAATTTCTCAAGAATGTAATTTTTAATTAAAAAGAGACATGAAAAATGTAACCCTCCCAACTTGGAGAAATTTTGTCGGACTCAGCTAACAGTATCCTGAAAGAAAAGACATTTATTTGCTATTCGTGCTATTTATCCTTTTAGAAATTAAAAAAAAAAAAAAAACCTTCATAATCTAAAACTTAACATGATATAGAAATAGAAATTATTTATTTATTTATTTATTTTTTTCTTAAACAACCGTTCCAACATAAAATTATGAAATCATGGCCACTCTTTGATAGAAACCTTATAATCATTATGGTCATGTATCTTTTCAGTCTAGTATTTATTTATTTGTGTTTATTCATACAATAAAAGTGTGCTAGGGAAAAGGGGTCAGCACAGTACATGCTGTCATTTGTCACATGGACACCACACTGCTTATTGGGCCCATAGTAACAAAAGCTGCCCCTTGAATCCTTGAATGAGCCATTATGCTGTGAAAACCAGCCATAGTTATGGGAGTATTTTCTAACTGGTTCACATTTGCTAAATGAGGGGTAATAGATATTCAAACTTAATTTTAAACAAGACCTGAAAAATTAATTCATGTGGTAGGGACCTAGAAATGACATTAAACGCTAATATTCTTTTCTAGATTGGAGAGATTTGTTTGATTACATGCTTGATTTGTCTTCAGAACTCAAACCTTGCCCTTAAGAAATATAATTTAATGTGGTAAAGTCCAAAACAAAACGAAACACCAAAACACAAAAATAAACAAATTAATAAAAAAGAATGAAAATGTCATCACTGGGTTTAAAATTATAGTCGTTCCCTCTTGCAATAAAGAAAATCAATTTCTTCCACAAAGAAGAAGCCTCTATTGTTCAATTTCAAATTATAAGTATTGGATGTCATTGTTTTTGTCACTAAATAGTGAACTAATTAATACCCAGGAATGATAAAATTCCATAAGAACATTTTTAAATCAAATTTTAAGGAGGGCTAAGAATTATTTTTTTAATGTACAGCTCTATTACAGTTGTCCCAATTTCCCCCCATGCTGTCCCCTGCCCTAGCCACCCCATCCTCTCTATCCCAAGATCAACCCCCACCCTGTTTATCTCTGTCCGTGGGTCATTTGTACTAGTTCCTTGACTAAATCCCTTCTTTGAAGTTTGTTTTGTTTTTTTCTTAGTGAATTCTTTTTTTTTTTTTTTTAATTTTATTGTTGCTGTATTACATCCATCCCCTTTTTGCTTCCCTCTGTCCCCCTCCCCACCCACCCATCCCCCCCAAAGTCAATCCCACCTGTTGTCCACGTCCATGGTTCCTTTATACTAGGTTTTTGTTTTGTTTTTAACTTCACAGCTTGTCTGTCACCCAGCATTTTGTTTACCATTAAACAAGAAATTGTTGTCTTTGCATTTTAAATAAGCTCCAGGCACTAATTGCTCAGACTTCCTCCCTGGTGGACACTGAAAAAGAGATGAGCATCAGTGGTCAGTGTGGTTTCTGCCATAGTCTATCAGACTTTCTCAGTGTCTCCACAAAGCCTTCTGATGGGAGAGAGGCCGATATTGTCAAAGTCATCCTTCTTACTACAAAATCATAGAAGTGACAGTGAGCACTCAGTCCCTCATTGTTTGTGGCCACAAGGACCAGCAGCATTCAGGTCTGACCTGAAGCCTGAAGTCCTGAAAGCTTGGAAAGGGTGCTGCTCTTTAGTCTGCAGTTTCTTAGTAGATTAGAAAATTGTAACCTCTCAGTTACGATTAGCTTTCTGGCTATCTCTGTGTTGAACGCGAAGAGAATTATCATTTTCAGTTTGTGTTTCCCTGTTCTCCGTGATAACTCGGGTTAGAGGTTGAGCCACAGGCCTCCCAGTGGTATGAAGGGCAATAATCCAATTTCTAGGCCGAACCAAAAACAACAGTCACCCCGAAACAGCCTGGACCCTGCAGAGCTCACTTTCATTATCCAGATTTCTGTCCCTCCAGTGGCCGGTGCACTCAGTCATCTTGGGTGACCTGATGGCCCTACTTCTGTGATACTAATATTTGCAGATTTGGAAATAGTTTGAAACCATAAAATATTTGCAAGGATCCAAATGTTTGGATATTTTGTAGAAAAAGTAGCTAGGTTGTTGGAAGAAAATTTTACTCTGCAACTAGATATTTTACCAATGTTTGACATATTGCCCTGGGTATAAAAATACTGATATTGATTTTAATTCTAAACATCCTTTTTTTGCAAGATTAGCTTCTTGAAAAGACTGTAAACTCCAGAATCAGAACATGTGGGTTCAGATGTGGATAATGTGGATCTTTTAAGTGAATGACCAAGGACAAATGTATTAGTTGTCAAACGATGAATAGCCAATTACCCCGAATTTTAGTGGCTTGACCAATAAACATTTATTATCTCACACCCTGTCTGTGGGTCAAGAATTCAGGTGCCCCTAGCTCAGGGTCTCTTGTGGAGGTACAGCAAAGATTTGGCAGGAATTGAAGTTATGTGAAGGTTTGCCTAGGGCTGGAGGGTCGTTTTTATTCATACAACAGGCAAATCAGTGCTCAGGAGGTCTCAGTTGCTTACCATGTTGGGCTCTCTGTGGAAGTGCACGGGTGTCCTCTTGGTGTGGTAGCTGGCCTCCCCCAGAATGAGTGGCCCAAGAGAGAGCAAGGAGGAAGCCGTAATGTCTTTGATGAGCTGGCTGGCCTCAGATGTCACACAGCATCACTTGCACCACTTTTTTATTTGTCAGAAGCAAATCATTAAGTTCAACCCACATTCAATGGGAGAGAAATGAGACTTCATATTTTGAAGGGAAGCCTTTTTCTTTCCTTTTTTTCTTTCTTTTTTATTTTTTCTTGATACCTCTAAGGACAGTCAATAGGATTAGGCAGAATATTGGCTGGATAATTTCTACCACACTGGGTCCCTCAGAGTCCTTGTAATTGGCAGAAACCTATTCTTTTTACAATTGACAGTTCTTTCAAAACATCTTGAGTTTGTAGTGCTAGGGGGACTCAAGGGTTAAAGATTTTGGTTGTAGTTTTAGTTGATAGGTTTAAGTAATTAGTGCAGGTGGAAAGATGTTTTTCCAAGAACTGGAATACTGCCCTTCTTGACTTCAGAAGGTTGAGGAGCAATTCAACCTTTGTGCCCCAGGGCGAGTGGAGGTGGTATTTGAGGGAGGGACTGTTGTCTGTCTGGAAGGCAGATAAAGCATTGTTGATCATGGGAGAAAGAAATACTAGGAGAACCATTGGAGGACTGAAACTCTTATCTGATTAAACTTTTATCCAAACCCCTTCCTACCCTTATCCTGTTCTTGTCTTTAAACAACAGCTCAGCTTGAGATGAGAAGATAAATTTTACAGTACAAAACCTGTTGCCAAATCTGGCATCTGAATAAAAGGTCCATAAAGATTCGATCCTTGTCTCTACTTATTGGTTCTGGTGGTAGTGACAGGCCGCAAGAATGCCAGCTTTTCTGGTTTCAGTTGCTGGTCCAGCCATTTTAGTAAATGGCTCTGCTTTTCACACGATAAACCCCCGAGTTTGCTGATTCCGCACAGCTTACACTCAACCTATCCACAAGTCCTACTGGCTCTGCCTTTCACATATATCTTGTCTCTAACCCTTCTCCTCAGCTCTAGGGCACACAGGGTCCAGCCCACCCTGTGCTCTCAACAAACATCCTTTCTTGACCCCACATTGAATTCTGCACTGAGCTGCCAGTTTGATCTTGGAACTGGAAAAGCCAGTGTTCGCGCTGCCTGTCACCTACCAGACCCAAATAGCAGAGACAGGGTTTGAACCTTTATGGGTACTTATTCAGATGGTCAGTGATCTGGGAAGACAGCACGTTTGCACCCTAACAGACTCTCAAATTCTATTATAAACAGGCGTTTCTTATATAAGAAGAAAGTGTAGGTAAGGGGTTTGGAATTCAGGGAAATTGTTAATCAGATAAAAGCTGCAGCATTCTTCCCTCAGTGACCTGGGTGGGGTTCATCTCACCCTGGAGTATAATAGCTCAGATACCATCTTGATTGTTTGCAGCCCACCTGAGGCCAAAGGTGAATGCTTATGGTCTCCTGGAGTCAAGGTGGGTCATACCTGCAGTTCCTAAAACAATAGCTTTTTACGTATTTTGATCACCAAGCTTAATAGCTGTTACCTGAAACTAAAATTTTCCAACATTTAAGTCCCCCATCAACCTTTAAAAAACTATAAATAAGGTTACTCTATTTCCCTTTTTTTTAAATCTTGCAATGGATCTCCAGGAAAGAAAGAGAGAGTGCACGAGAGAGAGAGAGAGAGAGAGAGAGAGAGAGAGAGAGAGAGAGGAAGGAAGGAAGGAAGGAAGGAAGGAAGGAAGGAAGGAAGGAAGGAAGGAAGGAAGGAATCAAACACTTTCTTCTATAACTTCACCTTTCTGACCTGGATCCCTCCACTACAGCCTATGGTTGACTTTTTCCTGCCCTTTCAGCTCACCCACCATGTTTGGACCTCAGAGCTCTTGCACTAGTTCATTTCTCTGCTTAGAATGTTCTTTGTGCGGCTTACTCTCTTATCTTAGGTTCTACTCAAATGTTGCCTCTTCAGACAGACCTTGCTCAGAGGCCTATCAGAAAGTGCCCCAAATCCTAACATACTTCTTTAATATGATGACACCCCTTGCATGACACCATATTAAATATTTATGTGTTTTTGTCTGCTTTTCTCACTGGACTGTAAGATCCATGAGAATAAGGAGTTTACCTTGTTCACTGATAAGATGTGCACTGGGTACTCAATAAATGTGTATTGAATGAGTGATCAAACAAGCAGAGCTATGTATCAATTCATTAATCCAGAAATCACAAGATAGAGGCTAGTCTGACCTACAGATAAATATATTTTATTAACAATGTTATCTGACAATGTTTTTTTTTAATATGACTTAGTTGACAACTTTTGTGGGAATTCATGTAAAAATGTCCATTTTTGGCTAAAAATTAAGAGATTTTTTTATCTGGAGTCCTTCGGCAAAAATCATGTCATGTTAATAGTAGCTGCTCCATTTAGACAGGATTTACCCTAGACCCCACCATTCCCTATTACCTTTCTAACACCAATGACCTTCTTATACTTGGCTCCCTTCACTCCTATTACCTGCCTGGCCCTATTAGCTTTCAAGACCCTAGAATAAGCATATTTATGGTAAGCTTGCTAATATTTGTCCTACATATCAGTGTCATTTTTCATGTATAACTTATAAAGGAAATTGGTCCCATCTTGGAGCTCCAACTAATATTTATTCATACTGAGACATGCGTTTCAGCCTCTGTTGTCATTCTAGTGATAGAACAGTCACCAGGCTTTGACAAACCCCACAAAGAAATTTCACTAATGAGAGAAAGGAAAGACTCAGTTGTGTTTCAAAATAGTTTTCACTTTTGGAAGGTTATTTTTTAGGTCATTAATAAAAAAAACACAGACTTCAAATACTTTTCTTTATTTTCAAAACCTCATGAACATTTGATCCAGATGTTTACCTAAAGTGATTCATCTACCAGTGTGGGGCACACCCAGTTGTCCCCAGAAATAAAATAACTGAGTTTAGCCATGGATGGCTACATAGTCTGAAGTCAGATCAAGTGAAATACATGTATTAGCAAAAACTGTGCCTTTTTGATCATTGTATAACCAGTGCCTATACATATTAGAGGCCTGAATATATATTAAGCATCTGTTACATGTTGGGAACTGTTATAGGCAATTGCAGAGCCCATATCCTGTCCTACATTCTAGCAGTGCCAGACACAACAACTACACAAAACAAACCAGTAAATGTGTTAACAGAAGCAATAGGAGTTGATAACTACTATAGAGAAAACGGTGGAGTAGGGTGGAGATGGAAAGGCCTAGTTACTGTTCTTAGTAGCGTGGTCCAGGCAGCTCATGATGAAAAGCTGAGATTTGAGCAAGATGGGAAGGAGGCAGGGGAATTTGCTTAGTGGCTCTGAAAGGAAAGAGCCTTTCAGAATAAGGAAAGATCTAGAGTGAAATTTAAAGGCAGGAGTGTGCCTAATATGTTCAAGGAGCAGTATTCACACTCTGGCTGAGGGACGGTGCACTCCAATAAGTTGACTAGGGTAAAGAATAAGTTCTCCAGAGTGGTATTCTTCCAAGCTAAGGAACATTTATCACCCATTTCTAATTAAGCTCTATCATTGGAGACTCTATAACAGTCTAAGAGAGACTCTCAATGGTGTTCTGCTTCACTTTTGGAAAGGGAGCCTCAGGGACTCACCCCAGAAGGCCCCATGGTGGAGATCCTACCCTAAGCTACTGTCCTAACTGCATAATCAACTCACAAATGACCTGCATTGTCATTATTCACAACACACTCTCCTGTTTCAAATATTAAGCACAGGTGCTTTTCAAAGGCCTAGTCCACGAGGAAAAGGATAAGAAGCAAAACGTGTTACCTTACTCCGCATGTTAATTCCTGCCCACTAAGGGGTGCAGTTCAGAGGGCCTTGTGGTAACCTCCTTGATAGAGCTTCACCTTCCTGTCTCCTCAACGCAGCTACTCGCTAAGGACTGGCCCTTCGGACTTGAGATGTGCAAGCTGGTGCCTTTCATCCAGAAGGCCTCGGTGGGGATCACTGTGCTGAGTCTGTGCGCTTTGAGTATTGACAGGTAAGCGTGTACATTTAAGTCAGATACGTCCTGAACGAATGCTTCACAGTGGTGGCTCTGTTACTTAGAAAATTAATCAACAACAAAACCTGGCTCTGCCGGCTGGGCAAATGATTCTATTTTGCTCTTCAGATACCGGGCCGTTGCATCATGGAGTCGAATTAAAGGAATTGGGGTTCCAAAATGGACAGCGGTAGAAATTGTTTTAATCTGGGTGATCTCTGTGGTGCTGGCCATCCCTGAAGCCGTGGGTTTTGATATGATCACCAGTGACTACAAAGGAAGTTCTTTGCGAGTCTGCTTGCTTCATCCCATTCAGAAAACTGCCTTCATGCAGGTAAATTTTACCCCTCCCCTTTTCTGTTCTTCCCTTGTAAAGGTTTAGCTATTTTTCTACTGATTTCCCTTTCTTGGAACCTGTTGATTTACGAGGTCTGTCCCAAACGTATCGGTCATGCTAACTGTTTTAATTATGTTGACATTGGCTCCATACTTTTGGGACAGACCTCGGCATGACTGTCTTCAGCATAAACTAGGAGGGTAGGTCCCAGGACTGTGGGTTTAACAGTAACTAATGACTTAAGCCGCTAGAAGCTGGGTCTCTACTTCTCCAAAATCTCTTGGCACTCAGGGCTACAAATAAAACAGGGTCACAAGAGAGGTGATCTGAATTTATAGCTTTCCTACTCAAACCCCCACGAGGACTGACAACTACTACATTTTCTGCATAAAACCACACAGCAGAAGGAGTAGCTAGTTCAGTGATGGATCAAGTAGAAGTCACCCTGGTATGGATGGATTCTGAATGGCAAGGTTGTCCTCTCTCTAAAGGGAAAGACACCACTGCAAAGAAGCTTCCATCTTGACCATTTATTCAAGGACATTGAATCAGGCAGCAGGAAAAGAAGGGCAATGCTGGTTATCAGAAAATAGATCCTAAGGGTAAAAAACTCTTTCCAACAGAAGGAGTGAAGTGGAGTTAATGCAAAGGGGCTATTCTCAGGGTCACCAATGATCACTCCCCATTTAGCATAGAAGAAGGCTATATAAAACTTCATGAGTTATATGTATCATGGTAACAAAAAGAATAAAGAGGGAATTAGCATGTATCATGGTAACAAAAAGAATAAAGAGGGAATTAGCATGAAATTGAGAATGAAATTGCTTTTTCTTGTTTCTTATTATTTAAAAGGAAAAAGTACTGCATAGTTTATGTAAGTTCAGCTCCCAGAAAGATATAGCTGGAACAATTTTTTAAAAACCAAAGCACAGAAAAGGTATAGAGAAAAGGCATATGTGCTAAGCAACTTTGATTTTTTTAATTGATAATGTTATTAACAGACCTTTTTATATCAGTTTTTTCCATGAAATAAATGTGTCAAAAAGTGAAAATTTCCCATAAACATTATAACGTCTTTACATGATGTGATATTTCATACAAAGAATAACTTAAGGATAATTAGTTTATATGAAAACAAAACTATCTGAATTAACAAATACTTTAACTTTTGTCTGATTAAATTTTAAAGCATATTTATAGCACATTGCTTTTGAGAATTGAAATGACTTTTAGGGAAAAAAATGTATTATTTAATATAAGTATTTAATTACCTCTTCAGTAGATAGGATCTGAAAGAGTCTACATAGTGTTTATAGAATGGATCTACTTTAAACTATAACTATTCCATGATGAATTGTTTTAAATTTAACATTTGTCATATAAGAGTTTCTTACAGAGGAATATTAATCATAAAATTCTCTTTTCCTCATAGTTTTATAAGACAGCTAAAGATTGGTGGCTCTTTAGTTTCTATTTCTGCTTGCCATTGGCCATCACTGCATTTTTTTACACCCTGATGACCTGTGAAATGTTGAGAAAGAAGAGTGGCATGCAAATTGCTTTAAATGATCACTTAAAGCAGGTAAGAAAGCAGAAATCTTTGCTAACTCATGATTATAACTAGGATTATGAATAACAACAAATTTATAGTGATCAATTAAAAATATTATATAGCAGAGCATACCTCCTTTTTCTTGCTCTAATATATTGTATAGTATCTATCTAGACATATTCTATTTGATCTAAACAATCTAGAAAAGAGCCATTCCTTTTTAAAGATGAATCTCTAATCGTTTTAGTTTTTATTGACATGAACTATTCAGTGTAAAGCTCAGTGTCCTGAAGTTTTACAAATGCCACTGAGTTTCTGTAAACAGTCTTGGCTATTCTGTGTGGGAAAGGAGAACACTGTGATCACAATGAGCTATCATCACTTCGGGGTCTGACTATGGTTTTATTTCAGAGACGGGAAGTGGCCAAAACAGTCTTTTGCCTGGTCCTTGTCTTTGCCCTGTGTTGGCTTCCCCTTCACCTCAGCAGGATTTTGAAGCTCACGCTTTATGACCAGAATGATCCCAACAGATGTGAACTCTTGAGGTAAGAAAAATAAAATAAAGTTTTATAAATAAATGCCATGCAGAAGTTTTCCTTTGATTCTTTTAATAGGCAGAGGCAGGGAATACCAATTTCTGATCCTTAAGCATTCAAGATCCTCATTTTTACTTCACTCTTATTTTAAAGGACAGAATAAAGGGAACTTAGGAGAACACTGGGGGTAGTGAGCCAGAGTTGTCCAAATGAGTGAGTGGCATGCTGGGAAATATTGGGTCTGATTCTCCTTTATACATGGTAAATATTTTTTTCAGCCAGACACAGTACTTCTAAATAAAATTTTCTTTTAAAGAGGAGAATTGGACATGACGTAGGGAGAGTATGTTGCATGACAGCAATAGGGAATGAAAGAGAGGGAGAGAGAGAGAGATCCTTATCAGCAAAGACTAGTAATAAAATCAAAACCATTGTATATGTGTAATTTGTTCTTCTTTACAAAACCTCAAAACTCTATAAAGAAAACATGCTCAGAGCAGCACAGTTTTCACAGACATGTTTTGCTTTATTTTTGTTGCAGCTTTTTGTTGGTGTTGGACTACATTGGCATCAACATGGCCTCCCTGAATTCCTGCATTAACCCAATAGCTCTGTATTTGGTGAGCAAAAGATTCAAAAACTGCTTTAAGGTAAGAGAGTATTTCAAAACAAAAAGCCCTTTTTAATCTGGCATCAAAATATCCCTTTCCAACTATTAATATTTCTATCTATCCAGAGAGCTCTAGTAAGTTTACAGTTTTCCCTTGCACTACACCATGGATGACTTTTTTTAAAAATATGACTTTTGCTCACAAATCATTATAATTGATTTCTATCCGTAAATCTTCATCAACCACTCTTCACTGCCTCAACCACTCAGTTATAGAATTGCTTATAAAATTAATACAATGTATAAGCATTAATGTCTGATAGCTATCACGTGATGAATAAGAGCTAAACATAAATGCACTCATCCTGTTTTAGGTAGGTTTTGGACTATGCTGCACAATTTGGATTACAACTACATCCATCTCTTTTTCACATGGACATTGTGAAAAATGTCACATGTAACATTGTAACATTCTTAGATCCATCCACTCACTCCTTCAATAATCTAACATGAAAAAATGTATTTCCTCCTCTTCTCTGGGAGTGATCCATTTGTCCCTGGTAGTTCAGTACTGGGAAGCCAACAACTTAGCTTCCTTGTAAACTCAAAGGCAGTCAATAAAATCCTTTACCCATTCATAAACACATAGATTTTAGAGCTAGAAAAAAATGTTCATCAAGAACAACTCCCTCATTTTACAGAACAGAAAACAGTGGGCCTCCCATTTCCTTATACATACAGATTCTCAGAAAACAAACAGAATGAAAGAGTTCTGAATTCCTTTTTAATTCAAGAAAAAATGGATAAATAAAACTTACATACTTTATAACCATACCGTGTAACAGTATTGAATAGGCCCATGAGCATAGCATGTGGCTAAAAAACTGGCAATGAAATATTAACTTCGTTGATATGAAAAACATCCTGGCTAAGAATTTGTATATATAGTAAAGTTTTATTAAAATTAGTTACACACACATTTTCACACACATGGTCATGTATAGTCATGTGTATATGTGTGTGAGGTGATATTTCTATTTGCATAGGAAAATGTCTTGATTTACATATTTCTCAAGTAGTCAAGGTTAAATATCAAAAAAGTAAGAGTGGCTTTCCCCTTTAATTTTAATACAAAGGTTGAGAAAGTTTAATTATACACATTTTTTTCTTCTATGTTCTTCTAGTTTAAAAATAATTATCATATGCTACTTATGAAATTATATGTTTTTAAGGGAAAAATAGGACAGCATAGAAAGAAAGGGTTCCAAGAGTTCTTAATCATGCTAAGAAAGTCAGAACCCTAGAGAGTTGGAGGAGTCGTGACAATCTTACTGATGTAAACATATAATGAGTGACTTTGTTTTGTACAGTCATGCTTATGCTGCTGGTGCCAGTCATTTGAAGAAAAACAGTCTCTGGAGGAAAAGCAGTCATGCTTAAAGTTCAAAGCTAATGAGCACGGATATGACAACTTCCGTTCCAGTAATAAATACAGCTCATCTTGAAAGAAGTATTCACTTTATTTCATTTCTTCATTGTGGATAGAAGTCCCTAAACCAACGGTGCATTTGCCAAAACGAACCAAACTTGTGTGTCTGCACAAAACAATGTAAAAATTTAAGAGTGATTATTTTCTTAACACTCATGGCTACTTGTGGCATTGTATAAGCTATTTTCAGATTGAGAAGAAAAGCAGTGACAATTAAGAAAGCTTCATTGTGAAAGCACTTCATTTTTTACAGCCAGCACTTCAATATAGTTCGTAATCACTTCCAGTACATTCATACGTTACTTACATTTAAACTAAGCTCACTCAGAATTTCTGTTAAAGAGTTTTATTTTAAATTAATGGGAATCTGATATCGAGGAAATACGTGTCACTGCAAAATAGAATTTTTAAATGAAGTTTAAATCACTTAATTAAAAAAAAATTTTAAATCCTATTTAAAAACTTATTAATAATGTCACACCATTGGATGCAAAATGTATAAGCAGTTTAGCTGGTGTATTTTTTTTTTTTTTCATTAGAGACATTTAAATGAAATGATCAGAAGGGAGTATCAGAGAGAGATCACATTTTTTGAAAACCATTTAATTTTCTGCATTCAGAAAAGATCATCAAACGCTTTGTGGCAGAAGGAGAGCAAAAGTGGAATGCTGCCCCAAAAGACTACTCGGAAATCTTTTATTCAAGTACCCTGCAAAGAAAATGCTACCTACGATTTTTTTCAGTATTATTAAACCATTCTTCAGAGTGTCACTGGTGTCGTTGAAACACTACTTGTTAAGCCTTCTCATCTGCAAACACTTGGCTACAAGCACACAGTGTGTTCATGATCACACTGAGGGCAGGTCCCAGGGCTGCTACCTGCACAAAGGAGGGTCGCTGGCGGCCCCACCCTGGACAGAATGTGACTTGCCTAGAGCAATGTTCACAGGGCAAAGGAAAAGGCAGCCTCCTCTCCTACCCGTGCTCTTCTTACAATGGTCCCTGGCATATGTGTATAAAAGGATAGTTAGAATACCATTTTTGAAGATCACACTAATTAGGCAATTTAACAGCTACCTGAAAAGCCTATTACTAATTTTTTGTATTATTTTTGTAAGTAACTAATAGATATAAGTTCTTGACATGGTGCTTTTTTGTCATGGGCAAAACTGCTTTTTGAGATGGTAAGAACCTCTTGCTTTGTGCATTCTTGCCTAATTCTTTCATGTCCCTCACAAAGTGCCTTCGGTGTTAACTTGGTATGGCGTGTGTGAAAGTACAAGAGAAAACAGAAGGGAGAGGAAGTGAGGCTGGGGTGGAACGAAACCCACGGGGACAGATTCCCATTCTTAGCCCGATGCTCGTCACCGCTCAATCACATCAATGCAAAAGTTCCTGACTCCGTTCCAGCGAACACAGGGCAGTTTTCTCAGAATGACTTCGGGAACAAATTGGGCCCAAGAGCTTTAACACGCTCTTAAAATATAACAGTTTCTACCGCTTTTTATTTTGGTAACCCAGGGCGACATGTTGGAAATAAACTAGCAATGTTGTTTTCTGCCAGCCTCCAATGGTTGACTCAGTAAACCAAAACCCAACAGTGTGGCCAACAAGAAAGAACAATAATTAATTCACATGCCACATGGGTTCTATTTACAAGTGCCTCACAGCCTGGCTTATTAATTTCTTCCCAATCACCGTTTCAGTTGCCTATCATCACAAGAGACATTTCAAACTTTGGATTTAAGGCAAAGTCCAAAAAAATAAACTATGTTAGACTAATATTTTTACAGTTTGTTAATATATTTTTATTTCTATTTAAGTTTGAGTTCATTTTTATTATCATGTAGTGAGTTTTGGATTTCCCTCCTCATTTACGTTCTTAATAGTTCTTCCTTCTCCATGTCAGAATCGAGGTCTGTAATCATCTTGCCAGATTCTGAAACTGCACACAGAGTCTACACTATTTATCCTGAAATTGTGGTAGGTAACTTGTCTAAAAATGTTTGGCTCAAAATCTTAACATACTGATAAAGGTCAGTAAGAAATAAATGTGATTTCTTGGCATAATTAAGAGCAAGACAGGAAAAGGTACCACTGTTTAACTGTAAAACATATTTTCTACTATTAAGAACTGTACCATATAGCAACAGGCAAAAATAGTGTTAACATGGATGTTAAGATGTACAATATTTATGAGCAATTGTAGCCTATGTTTTCTTTATACATTGCTAATAGGGTGCATATTCAAACACCTTTCAGTATTGACAGTTTACATGTGGCCAAAGGAATATAGTTTATAGCAAAACATATGTATGCTGCAGCTAACTTTATAAAGTTGTAATAATCATGTAAAATAATTATATATTTTGTTTTTCTGTGGTCACTTAAAGTGGCAACTTCTATAGCCATGGATTCCTTATTATGAGAATAAAATCAATAAAGATTGAAATTGTTTAAAAATATATCAGCTTGTTTTTCATTATGCAATCATTTATTAAATGCTAATTGAATAAGTATTTAAAGAAATACAAATGTTACAAGGAGACAATATTTATGTTGTACAATTATCAAGGAAAATATGAAAGTTTTCCAATTAAAATGGCAAATTTCTGGTTTCTGTGTTGCACTGTTGTTACATTTTATTTGTCCCGGGGAACCAGATATACAGACATTCAGTTTTCTAAGGCTGATTACCTAGCTGGTAGTTCCCAATGGCCCTTCACATCTGTCTTTCTCTGGCATTTTTGGAGCGTTTGATCATTTAATCAGTATTGTACTATAGGCTAAAGGGGAAAGGTTGCAATGAAAATTTTGGGATTACTCATTTTATTTCACAAGCTTCTTTTGAGTCTTCACTAGATCCAAGGTGACATAAGATTAATAAAATTCAAGATTCCCACTTGATAGGAGACAAATGATAACAAATATAAATACAAGATAAAATGAAATGAGAACCCAGCATGTGCTTTGACCGGGAGTTGAATTGGAGACCTTTGGCTACCCAACAAATTGAGCCACACTAGCCAGGGAAGGGCCACACTTTGAAATTTGCATGAGCAGAGAAAGGCCAGTGGACATTTTAGGAAAAGTTCTGAACTGCAAGACAGAAACTGAAACACACCAGAAATAGTGGGGAGACTGAGGAAGCAGAAACATCACAGGAAGCATAATAAAAAATTCAACATAAGTATAATTCATTCTCCCAGAGCCAGAAGAAACAAGAAACAAAAACAGGATACTATATGAACAAAAGGAACAGTCAAAAGTTAGGAAGTGCTCTTGTAAGTTGAAAATATGTTAGAAGAAATAAAGTACACTCAGAGCATTTCAAAGGTAAAGTTGAAGAAAAATAAAATGCAAAGCTGCTGTACCAATGTGAGCTTAAGCAAAACTAAGGAGGGAAATTATAGAGCCCAGGAAAAAGGTAAATCCCAAACTGGCGAGACTCAAAAACAATTCCCAAGATAATAGAGGGAGGAAAAAAATACTGTGCAATCTGTCTACAACACAATCAATGTGATTAGGAGCGAAAGAACAAAGGATGTGTATCTCCCCCAAAATAAAAATGGAACTGAGAAATTACCTGTCATATTTGATGATATTTATAGGAGTCTGTAGTTCCATAAAAGTGTCTAAGGATAAATGAATGATAGTTACAAAGAGAGTAAGTAAATAAAAAGTAATTTAGGCAATTATTAATCTCCCAGGAGGCTGGACGTAAGCAAATTTACCTTGTGAAAATAAACATGGGTAATTATTTTAACCAAAATTGCGATGTAAATACATAAGAAGAAAAAGGGGGAAGGTAAGTATATCTGATGGGTATGATGCCAGAAAGCTAAAAATATTTTGTGGTGAAAAATCTAACACTCATTTTGGGAAAACAATTGGGAACTACCTAAGGAAGTAGAAGATGTGCTTATCCTATGACCAAAATTTCTACTTATAGAGAAACTGATCATGTGGCCAGGATACAGATATCAGAATATTCATATAATTGTTATTTGTTTCTGCAAAAAATAGAAAAACTCAAACTCAGTCCATGGTCACTTAAATAGCTAAATTTTGTGGCATACTTACATAATAGAATGTTCAATAACAGCTTTCTCAACCTCAGCACTATAGATATTTTGGGCCGGGACATTTTTTTTTCTTCTTCCTGTTCTCAGAACTTGCCCTTAAGTATCCTGCCAAGGGCCTTTACACCTGTTCTCTCTGAACAAGTTGTTCTTTCTCACTCCCCTGAGACATCCACTCACATGTCAACTTTTCCAGACTACCCCACATGATGTAGCAACAACCCTGGCCTCATATTTTCTATCCCTCGTATTCTTAGGGCTGCTATACCAGAATCCCATACATTGGATGTCTTGCAATCAAGGGAAGTTTATTTCTTAGTGTTTGGAGCCTGGGAAGTCCTAGATGAAGGCCAGCAGATTTAGTGAGAGTTGATTTCTCTTTCACAGATGACTGTCTTCAACCTGTGTCTTCATACGGTGCAGAGACAAGCGAGCTCTCTGCGGTCTTTAAAAGAACATTCACCCCATGCATGAGGACTTCACCCTCATGGCCTTTCAAAGGCCCCACCTTCAAATACCATCACATTGAGGATTAAGTTTCAACATATAAGTTTTAGAGGGACACAGTACTGATTGGGACAGAGCTTAACAATGTGGTGCTAATTGTTTTAAATATTTTAAAATTCCTACTTTCCCAGGACTTGCATTGTTTGATAGAATGAAAACTCACTGATATTGAGACAGTCCAGCTTACCTCTTCTTTCATGGATCCAGAAAAACATACCATTTCCATGTTTCTAAAAATTAAAACTGCTCTGGCTGGTGGCAAGTGGATAAGGCGCCGGCCTGCAAATTCAAAGGTCGTTAGTTCGATTCCCCAGCCGGACACATAACCAGGTTGCAAGCCAGGTCTCCAGTCAGGTCTGTAGCTGGAGGCAGGTGAAAGGCAACCATACATTGATGTCTCTCTCCCTCTCTCCCTTCCCCTTTCTCTAAAAAGAATATATATTTTTTTAATCTTAAAAATAAATAAACAAATAAATAAA
This sequence comes from Noctilio leporinus, assembly GCA_004026585.1. NCBI lineage: Eukaryota > Metazoa > Chordata > Mammalia > Chiroptera > Noctilionidae > Noctilio > Noctilio leporinus. Next base: position 48,859 of record PVIW01000250.1, read on the forward strand.
AATGTAAACTATGGTAGACTTAAAAACTGACAAACATCATTGACTTTCTGATGGGTGCATCTGCTACTTAGAAGGCCTTCGGATCATTTAAAATATGCCTCATCTTGCTCTCTTCCTTCTTCCAAAGAACTAAATGTTATGGTTACAGGGTAATAGTTGAGCAAGTCACATTTAGTGGTTCCAGATTTCTTTGGTAAACTCTTACATATAAAATATCAGCAGTGTGACATGCTTTAATGAAGAGGAATGTGCTGTTTATCCTGTTTTCACGTGGGCCAGGAGAAAACATCACTGTCCTCCGAGGGGAAGGCCGGCCCTTCAGATGGCTCACTGTGTCAGGCCGGTAAACAGACAGCATGCAGGCAGGCAGATGTCTAGCAGAGTTTTGCTGCTTCTTTCACCCGCCCTTCCCTCCAAGTGCCACTAGTTGATTTGGAGCTGTTTTTCCCTCCTTTCAGACTAGCTGTCCAAATATTCACATTGATTCCAGGAGCTACGGGCTGCAGACTGGATAGAAAACCTCTGAAATAGCAAAAAGGACCCAGTGGAAGTTAAAGATGTTAAACCCCATTCAAATGAGATTTGCACTTACAGAGATTTCTTTTCTCCACCAGACTAAATTCATTTGCATTGCCATGAATAGGAATAATTTATATTGTTGTGGACCTGTGGAGCCCCACCAAGTATAGAATCTAAGAGAAACCTACTTTGGAGATACCTGAAGACACAACACAAACCCCCTGAATTCTGAACAAGCTTGTTCAGTAGTCTGCAAAATGCTAGCATTTTTCTGTGCTAGAGCTATTGCCATCAGTATTTCCTTGCAATAAGGCATCTCTGTCAGATAGAAACTCTGTAATAATTAAGAGAGATGGGCTTAATTTTCTTTTACAGATAGCAGGTCTTCAAAGTATGTGGCCCAGCCCAGCCTGCTGATCCTAAAAAATTCTTTGAGGACAGTAAACAAGAAAAAAACCTGAATAGTTATTCGCTCTTTACTCATGTTTTGTTTCCTGCCATTTCACTTATTTGTGGTTAATTGCAGTCCAAACACGTTAAATGAAAAACTCCACCCTGGCTGGTGGCTCAGTGGATTGAGCACTGGCCTGCGAACCCAAAGGTCGCTGGTTCGATTCCCAGTCAGAGCACATAACCAGGTTGCAAGCCAGGTCTCCAGCCAGCTCCATAGCTGAAGGCAGGTGAAAGGCAACCATACATGGATGTTTCTCCCCCTTTCTTCCTCCCTCCCTTCCCCTCTCTCTGAAAAATAATAAATAAAATATTTTTAAAAAATTGTGCACCATTCTGTGCAGCGTGATGAAATCTCGCGACATCACGCTACGTACGTAGTCTCGTCCTCCGCGTGAGTCGCGGGGCCTGGGTGGGACAGACGGTCCTGGTCGGTCCTGACTTTCCAGCCCTGTAGCTTATGCGATCATTTTTCAACGTGTTTCTGGGCAGGGAACCCTTATTCTGCTTCATACTGGCTCCAAAGCACAAGATTGCGGAGCTGGCGATTCAGACGCGCCGCAGCAAAGCCGGAAGGCGCTTCCTTTAGGCGAACAGGTGAGTCCTGGACAGTAAGAGGTTTGAGACAGAGCGAGAGACCACGCTCATGGAACGTATTACACTCCTATATTGTCGTTGTCATCTTCTGTTATTATTAGTTACTGTTAATCTCTTACTGTGCCTAATGTAGAAGTTAAACTTTATCATAGGTCTGTGTGTGTAGGAAAAACATTATAGTAAATAGGGGGTTTGGTGCACCTGTGGCTTCCAGCAGCCCTTTGAGGTCTAATGATGTATCCCCAGTGGATAAGGGGGGGCTACTGTACACTCATGTATTTGTACAAACAGGAGAGATTTACTATGGCCAGGGATCATCAAAGATTTGGTTTATAAGGCGCCGGCCTGAGAACCCAAAGGACGCTGGTTCGACTCCCAGCCAGGGCACATAACCAGGTTGCAAGCCAGGTCTCCAGCTGGAGGCAGGTGAAAGGCAACCATACATTGGTATTTCTCTTCCCCTCTCTCTGGAAATAATAAATAAAATCTTAAACAAATATTTTTGGTTAAACCCAGCCATGCCTTGGCATGGACTAGAGGAAGTCATGGGTAGTCTACTTACATCAGCCTTCTTCCCACGTGAGATTTGAGGCGGTGCGTAACAAAGAATGTAAGTTAAAAGTACCATCATTTCAAAATAAGAATAGGTCAAAACTCTATAAAAAAACAATGAATTCCTATCTATATCTATAGGTGTGTAATTGGTTATGAGCTGGATAGTATGTCATTATACTCATTTTTAGTATCAAAACAAAAAATTACAAAATTTGCTTAGGGAAGGAAAAGTAAGTTTGCATGGGTCCTAAGTACAGTTTTTTTGTTTTTGTTTTAATTTGGAACACATATAGGAGACATCAACTAACACAGGACAAATCCTAAACAAACAAACTAGGAGCAAATACAGAACAGGTGCTTATGTGCTATGGGTCCTTGAGATTGTGACTCTCCAATATTTGTAAAAGAGCCATTTCCACAAAAGATCATGAATACTTTGAATAAAGGAAGACAAAGAGGATAACTATCCACATATATCACCCAACAACACCCCCCCCCATAAAGATGTGGCAACTCACATGAAAAAAACAAATTTACACTTTGAAAGAGAAAACTATTTCATAATATTTTGATTACAAATTTTACAGGAACCAGCTTTTACAAGATCATGATTTTTAAGTCCATCCTCCACCCAGTAATGAATAGAAATTTATCAATTCGTTATATGTAACGATTAATAGCAGTGTCACTGGTTTAAAAATGCATATTTTATAGCTTAGCATAATTAAGCTGTCGTAGCAGTCTTCAAGGAAATAAAAGTGTAATCTTGTTGACTTGTCTGTAGAAAACAAGAAAAGAACGATATGAGAGGGAACTTTTGGCAGGCTGTTCATGGCAGTGAGTCAATGAGCAATGTTGCTGAAAATGAGGTAAAACAGTTTCCTTGCGACATCCTCTTCATTAGAAAGTGATTTTATCTCTTCCCCCATAAAGTTCTGTAATTTATTACAGTTAATACGTTTCATATTAGGAGGCCCGCCTTCTAAGCTGTAGGCACTAGAAGCTCATATTTTTTCTAGCCACCTTTAGTGTCTGTGAGCCAAGATCATTTACCTGCTTCATTTCAGACATTCATTGTAATCCTCTGTTACATAGGATATTATTCAGATTCTTTTGAACCAAAATAGAAAAGCTCATTGAAAATTAGGATTTGTCCCTGTGGGATTTTGTGGACTTTTTAATTTCCTTTCCATGCAATTGTAAAAATTTATGAAGCTTTAATCCAGTTTATGTAACTGTCTTTACTTTTAAAAATATTTAACTTGTTCATTATTAGATTCTCTGTTGCAAGTAAAATGGAAAATAGAAGGCCCCCTGAATACTGATGTATGTTCATATAATATTAATATAATTCATATACTGACAGCCTTAGATAACTACACATAAGCTGGTTAAAATTGCAGGGCTCAAAAAAGTGACACAAGTCCTGCAGGCAGCTTCCTGCTAAGTCAGTGTTTTTAAAAGACTCTGTTACACTTGAATTCAAGTGCTTGAGAAGTGCAAACTCCTGATGAAATCTCTGGCTCCACGTGTAGGCTCCATTTCTACTGAAAAACAGTGCAAATGAGAGCTCCTCCAGTGGGTCATAACTAACGAATAAAATTTGGAGGAGAGCAGAGGGGGGAAAATGAGATGAATGTAATATAACAACAATAAAATAAAAATTTTTTTTAAAGAATACAATTTGGCATACATTCAGCATGGCTCATCTTTGAGTCTACACAGGATATCTACTTTACCAAAATGAAAAAGAGAATTCAATTCCATCAAGCATCTAATAAAGCTTCCAAAAGTTTGAGAGTTGAGAGAAAACCTAAGAGATGACTAATTCTGGCATCATTTAGTTCTCCAAGTCCTTCCGGAAGGCCAGTGGCCTAGGACACCAACTCTTCAGCTGCCTACTGACTATTGGTTCTCTTCCCATTGGGTCAAGGGTCTGTTCCGAATTCCCAGGCAGCTAGTCCCACGGGATGCACCACAGATACCATTAGTTCCTCTCCTTGATGATTTTAAAAAAAGCATCACTTCCCACAAATCCCAATCTAATTTTAACTCTTCCCCAATGCTCTCCCTTGCACTCACACACGCATATGCATATACACTTCTTCTTTCAAGTGGCTCAGGCTGAAATCATGGAGATGTGTGGAGAATCCTGGAAAAACTGTATCTCCATGTTAACCCCATCCGGGGCTCCCTATCGCAGCTCTGGTCAGTGGATCAGCAGCCCTTGCCATTACCAGGGCGTGGTGGCTCTTCCCATCTCCCAGCTATTCTTAAAAAAAAGAAAAAGTTTCAGCAGCTGTCTCTACAGCAGAGCAGGTCTTGCTAATGCACAAGGGCCTGGCTTGCTCATCTGTCCCTTGAGTTGACTCCTCGACTATCACGTTAACAAAGTCAATAATGTTGTTGATGGGAACATAGAAGGCAGTCTGTGTTTTAGAAGAATTACAGTGGTGACCATCTCTTCCAGAGAAGCAAAGTGCAATTGATCCTAGACTTCTATTACCGCATCATTATCCCAAAATTTCCGGAAAAATCCCACTGATGGCAGAGGAGAAAGGATGTGTGATCTTTGAGGCTTTGAGGCTTAATACGAAGTTGTATGGATTTAGGAAATTTTGTAGGCACAAATTGCTTTGATGTCTTATATTTTAAGCCTAAAAGTATGTAGGATTTTAAAATATTTATTTCATGATACATTTGTTTATTTTAATGAGAAATGTTTCTCTTCTCATCCCAGCTGTTTAATCTTTTAGTAAAGTTGACAATCCAGAAATGGATTCCTATCTTACTGGGAAACCTTTGTATTACAGTCCAGGGATGGTGATGATGGTGGTGATGATGATGATGAGGAGGAGGAGGAGGATCCAGGAATGGTGATGATGATGATGATGATGAGGAGGATGAGGATGAGGATGATCCAGGAATGGTGATGATGATGATGATCCAGGAATGATGATGATGATGATGGTGATGATGGTGATGATGTTATTGTTGATGGTGGTGGTTTTTATTGACAAGTTATTTTGAATTAGAGATGATTCAGCACCCTTCAAACATTATCTAATTTAATTTTATGACTTTATGAGTTAGCAACTATCCTCATTTTGTAGATAATTAAATGAGGCATAAAGGAATTAAACAACTGGTACTTTTAGCTGAAAAGTTGAGGATTTGCAATATGATCTCCCACAGTAGAGGAAATTATTGATTTATTTTTTATTCTTCATTAAGTAAAGGGATTAACAGTGTCCTATCATGACTCCCAGAGGAGCTAGATACCCAGAAATTCAGGGAGAACTCAGACCAATTAAGAGAGATGATCCAACAATAAGGAGGCAACCAGTGTTATCAGAAGAGCTACTTAGGGACAGAACCAATTCCAAAATAAACTTATCTGTTAGACTCTTTTTTAACTCACAGATATTTTTAATTCTTATCAAGTACTTATGGAAAGTTACCTCATGAATTTTCTTTCTGATAGCTGTAGAGCAGGTATTTTCATTGGTTATAAGAGCCATATGCTCCGACACACATCATATATAAATACATACACCATCTATCTTGTAAGATTGAACCAGTCTGCATCTCACTAGTCTTTCTCAACCTTAGCTGCCCCAGTATTATGGAGCTGCTAAAAATCCTGGTGCCGAGACCATACAACCCAACCAATGAAACCATCATCTCTGAGGAGGGTCATGAGGCACTGATCATTTTTCAAGCTTCCCAGGTAACTCAGCCATGCACCAGTTGAAAATAACTGATTCATGCTCTCTTTCACTCTTAGTTATACCTTAAAACATTCTTCGTTCACAGACAAGGGTATTGGACAAGTCAAGTTTAGGTTTTGTTTCCACAGTAAGCTTTTTATGACCTTTTTTTCTCCTCTAGTTGTCTGTCATCCGTGTCTTGTTTTTTGGTACTTCAAGTCTACCCCAAAGGCACTTGCTCACCTCACCCTGGATCCCCTCCCTTCTCCCTGGGTAAATTCCACACCAACAGAAACTGTGTTCTTTCAGTCCATCCAGGTCTGACTAGGTGTGCAGGGATACTTACATACAGGGAACACCTGCTTGTTGTAAAAAACTAAAAATGACAATACAGTTCATCCTTCACATTTCAATTTTCTTTTTCCCTGTATTTGTAACTCTTCCAGATACCTTCTTGGAGAGCCTCTTGCACATCTTTTTTAGCTAACTAAGATTTAATTGGCTGATCAGTTTTGCTGTTTATTTGTTGGCTTCTTTATCAATTGTTTACTCAAACTTTCTAAAGTTTTATAGGTAAATATTAAGTTCATGTTAAGAATTAACAGTATTGTTTGACATTCCAAAATGAGTATAAACCCAATTGCATAAGATTTCTTTGAAATTTCTGACATCTACTTTAAACAATTAATTGCTCTTCAAACTCTACTGTCCCCCTATGCAGTGATTTGTCATTGTTCTTACAGAAAATGAAGCACAGATTAGTGTTTTTCTGGGAATGAGAAGGGGGTGGAAGCCAGAGGAAAGTAAATATGGCTATAAAAGGGCAACATGAGAAATCTTCTTGGTGAGGAAAATGTTCCGAATCTTGACTGTATGAATGCCAATATCTAGCTGCAGTATCGCACTGCGGTTTTGCAAGACGTCCTCAATGGGAGGCATTGAGTAAAGAATACACGGATTCAGGGGTTTCTGGTCAAAATGGCAGCATAGGTAAACATGGTACTTGGAACTTCCCACAACCACATCAAAATTGCAACTAAACTGCAGAATAATCATCATTCAGCTGAACAGAAGCCCTATAACTAAGGATATAAAGAAGAAGCCACTTTCAGACTGGTAGGAAGGGCAAAGATACAGAAGAAGCTGGTCCCACACCCACATGTGCTAGTTAAAAGTCAGGAATGGTATCTCATTTGCATAGGTCCTTCCTGAAAAGCCAGGGGTTCCAGCCTAACACCAGAACCCCCAGCCCAGGGTTCTAGCACTAGGAAGAGAAGTCCTCATAACTCCTGGCTGTAAAAACCAGCAGGGATGGAGGCTGAGGGAGATGAGGGCTTCTGGAATCCCAAGTGGTTCCTCTTAAAGGGCCAGCACATGGACTTACTCAGGTTCACTCCCTCTGTGCTTCAGCTCTAGGGCAGGAACTTGAAAGGCAGAAGTGCTGGCAGAAACCATTGTTTCTTTGCTGAACCCTCCTCCTGGTAGGAAGACACTTTACCTGAGTCTCCATCAACCTGGCTAATACTGTTCCCACCACCCTGGTGATTCCCTGAGACCCATTCCCACTCAACTTATGGGCCAACGCAAACCCTGTCCAATAGCTTTTGTATAAACAGTCTGTCTTGACTCATTCTGCCAACTTTCCTTAAAAACTCTCAGGCAAGCAGCATCTGGTCTTTGCATATCCAGTACCTTTTGCTACGTAGCCTCAGCCCTGGCACCAGTGGCAACCAATCTTGCTTCATAGCATTTTCTTTCCTGGGTACCTCCAAGCCCAACACAAGGAGCAGCCATCTGCATACTGCTTTGTAACTCATGCTGGGTGGTGGCTGACCTTGGCCTAGACCTCCCAGAAGGCTCCAGAACTAGCACACTCATGGACAACTTTAGACCCACATGGAAGCACCACTCAACCACCTTCACAAGTGACACACCAGGGTTGGGCTCAGAAGGTACCTGAGCACTGCTAAAGCAAGTTCTGCTCTGTGGAGTTGGCCCCTGCATAGCTGATCCTTCATGGTGGTTATGCCAGTTCTTACAGCTGATGGGCTGAAGGTAAATCCCTCTCATTGGCATGCCAACAGCAATCAAGGCTCAACTACAACAGGAGGGTGGAAACAACCTATATGGTGGGGCATACCTGGAGTGTCCATTCAGGTGAGGAGACTGCACCACAGGGCCCTATAGCACATGTACTATGTAAGCCTACCCTCCCAAGCCTGGGAAATGTAGCAGCTCTACTTAATACATAGAAACAAAAACAGGGAGGCAGCCAAAAGGAGCAGACAAAGAAATATGTCTCAAATTTAAAAATAAAAAAAACAGAAAAAAAAGAATTTAACAAAATGAAGGCAAGCAATCCACTAGATGCAGATGCAGATTAGAAGGATGCCCAATGAACTTAGGGAAAGAGTAGAAGAATTTAGTGAGAACTTCAACAAAGAGCTAGACAACATAAAAATGGAGAGAGAAAGCATAAAAAAAATCTTTTAAGAAAAGAAGGATACATAAATTGAATAATATGGGAATCAACAGTAAAGTAGATGAAGCAGAGAATCAAATAAGCAATTTGGAAGATAAGGAAGCAGAAAGCACCCAATCAGAACAGGAAAAAAAAAAAATCCCCTCAAATGAGGATAGTGTAAGGAACCTCAGGGACAGCTTCATGTGTATCAGCATTCATGTCATGGTACTGCTGGAGAGAGAAGAGAGAACAAGAAATTAAAAACTTACTTGAAAAAATGATGATGAAAAAGGTTCTACCCTGGTGAAGGAAATCAGCATGCATGTCCAAGAAGCACAGAGAACCCAAAAAGGCCCACACCAAGAAAAATGATAATTAAAATTCCAAAAGCTGAAAGAGAATATTAAAAGCAGCAGGACAAAAGCAGTTAGTTACCAACAAGGGAGCTCTCATTAAGACTGTCAGCTGATTTCTCAGCAGAAAGTGTACCCCAGAAGGGACTGGCAAGAAATTTTCAAAGTGGTGAAAAGCAATGACCTACAACCAAGGTTACTATACCCAGCAAAGCTGTCATTTAGAATGGAAGGACAAATAAAGAGTTTTCAAGAAAGGATAGAGTTAAAGGAGTTCATCACCACCAAATTGGTATTACAAGAAATGTTAAAAGGTCTTACCTGTGAAGAAAAAAAAAGAAGAAAACTTAAAATATGAATAATAAAATGGCAATAAATGCACATCTATCAATAATTACTTTATATGCAATGAATTAAATGCTCCAATCAAAAGACATATATTGACTGAATGAATAACAAAACAAAACCTTTACCTATGCTGTCTACAGGAGACTGACTTCAGATTAAAAGACACATAAACTGAAAGTAAAGGGATGGAAAAAGATATTATATGAAAATGAAAATAGAAGAAAATACCTGGGGTAGCAATAGTTATACCAGACTTTAAAACAAAGGCAATAACAAGTGATAAAGAAGGACCTAGCAGTTCCACTTCTGGGTATTTAGTCACAGAAACCCAAAATACTAAATTGAAAAGATACGTACATTTATATATTTGTTGTAGCATTATTTATGATAGGCAAAATATGAAAGCAACCTAAGCGTTTATCAATAGATAAGTGAACAAAGAAGATGTGAGGCATATATATAATAGAATATGATTGATCCATTAAAAAGAATGAAATCATGCCATCTGCAACAACATGGATAGACCTAGGGGATTGTGCTGAGTGAAAATGAGAAAGACATGTCAAATGATTTCATGTATACATAGAAACTTAAATCAATAAACAAGCAGAACAGAAATAGACTCAGATACAGAGAACATGTTGATAGTTGCTAGATGGGAAGTGAGTTTGAGGAGATAGGTGAAAAGTGAAGAGATTAAGAAGTACATATGGGTAGTTACAGAATAGTTATGGGGATATAAAGTATAAAGCATAGGTAATGTAGTCAATAATATTGCAATAACTAGGTATGGTGTCAGATGAGTACTAGATTTGTTGGGGTAATCATGGATTTGTATACCTAAAACTAATATAATATTGTAAGTCAATTATTTTTTAAAATACATTTTTAAAATAAAGAATACACAGGTTCTCTCAGTATGATTTCTCACAAGTGCACATCAATCTACAATGATCTCAAAATGAAAACATTTCAAAAATCATCCCTATGGGTTACAAATCTCTACGTAAACTAATACTACCTTATCCCTGCCTAACTTAAGCCCCTCTTTCCCTTCACCTTCTGTCTTAAGGAAATTGCACGTATCCCTCCTATGCTAGATAAGGACATACGTGCACCTCCCTCACTCTCCTGCATCATTCATCTCTCCCTTTCAATGTCACGTACTCAGGAAGTGAGTCATTTCTCAATCCCAAGAATAACCAAATCAGAGGATTGCCAGCGTCAACTATACTGGGCCTGGATTGGGGTCCAGAATGTCAGCCTAGGCCTGTGATTCCCTCATAAAAAGTTTTATCCAGAGCTCCAAATGTTTATTTTTCACATTTCAGCCATTAATTTAAAAAGCTTTTTTTGTTTTCTGCCTCCTGCTAACTCTTCTCTCCTTTTGGTACTGCTATTACATGGATATTGGTATGTGTAATAGTATCCCACCTTTCTCTGAGAGTGTGCCTTTTTCTTCATTATATTTATCTGTTCTTCAGATGTCATAATCTCTATTCATCTGCTTTCAAGTTATCTGATTTTTTTTCTGCCACTTCAAATCTTTGAGCCTCTCTGATAAAGCTTTCATTTCAGGTGTTATACTTGGCCACATTAGGATTTTTATTTGGGCCTTGAGAGCTTGTTTGAGGGTTCTAGCAGGGGAGCGCAGCTACTCTTATACCCTTGGCCTTCATCGAGTTGGGAAGGTGGTCCTCTCTGACAGAGCACGCAGCTTCAGCTTCAGGAGGGACTCACATGGATGAGGGGGAAAGGGGAGCCTAGCCAGCCAGATCAGCCGAATCAACCCTGGCAGTCAGTGGGGTGATAGATGTCACAGCCAGATCGCCCTCATTTCTAGAATTTCTATTTGGTTCTTTTTAAAAAAGAATAATTTGTCCCTTTATTTATAGTTTCTTTTTTAATATGAGACATAGTCATCATACCTTTCTTTATGTCATATAGCATAGTTTTCTTTTATTCTTTGATTATCTCCATAATGGCTACATTGAAGTTTTTGTCTGTTAAGTCCAGCAGTCCAACATCTGAGCCCTCTTACAGGTAATTTCTGTTGTCTACTTTCCCTCTGTGTATGGCCATTTCAGATTATATATATAATATAAAATCAAATGTAAGTATCGATTCACCTTAGGCTGTATTATTGTTTTAAAGATTTTATTTATTTTTAGAGGGAAAGGGAGGGAGAAAGAGAGGGAGAGAAACATCAATGTGCGAGAGATACATTGATTGGTTGCCTCTCACACACCCAAGGATCAGCCTGAACCCCAAGCCTGTGCTCTGACTGGGAATTGAACCAGCAACCTTTGACTTTGCAGGACAATGCGCAACTAACTGAGCCACACTAGTTAGGGCTAAGCTGTATTATTTCTGCTGCTTGTTAGTGATTTGTTTAATAATGGGGGCCCTAGTGTTCCCAGCTTGCTATGCCTGGTGTACAGCCTCCACCCAACTGAGTGGAGACTATAGAGATGAAGGTAAGCCTTAGCCTCCCAGCCAGAATTTCCCTTCTGCAACATACCCTGGGTAGAATAAAAATTGCTGATGGCTTCTCTCTCCTGAAAGGAGTACTATAGCCCTTGACTGAGGGTTGGGGGATGGGGTTTGAGGGAAGTGGGTAAAAGAAACCCTGTATTTTTGGAAACACCAACCAGAGTGAAGTTTCTATCGTCATGAGCTTGGAGAGGGAATAGGTTATAGCATAATATCACAGACTCTCACTATTCATACTGAGATAGTAGACTTAACATAAATTTTTCTTCACTTTATTTATGACCTTAAGAGAATTTTCACATTTTTTTCACTTTTTTTCCTACTAATTTTCACCAGCTAGGCTATATCCCAAGGGACCTGGCCTGTGACGCTTCTCACAGGGCCATCTTGAAAGCAGTTCCTTTTAGAGCCATCTTGACTCATTAGAGAGGCTCTAGAGTGAGTCTCAGAACAGAAAGGTGGAGGTTCTTAAACCTTTTCTATGAAGGTTTGAGACCTTTATGAAGTTTCTTAGACCTTTATGCAAACCCCAGTACTTTGAGATGAAGAGAAATGGCCTTTGTCCAACCCAAAATACACTTTTCTATCTTTCTCGCAGGACAGTGAGTATATACTCCAAGTATAGCTACATAACCAAAAAATTCATATTCACTCCATAATAAAATAAATTACAGAGGTAACTTGAAATTTTCACTACAAGACATAAAACTGGAAGGCAACAATTAAACTGCAGTTTTCCTAGCTTAGTTTTTTTCATGTTCCACATTATCAGTCATGTAACTCTATCAGACCAACTACATTTATTTACTATCAGTCTCTTTATCTAAAATGTAACTTCTATGGGGATAGGAACCATTTTTCTTCTAGCTCATATCATAGGACATTATACATGGCATAACCCAATAGATACTAAGTGGATAAACAGATATTGATTATAAGAATTGGAATCTGGACACTGATGCACTTGAATATTTGGGAGAAAACTAACAATCCTCCTGGTTAACATTTTAATTTGACAGTTAGCTTAAAGACTAAGCTAACTCTTATTATTAAGCTAATTCATCTCTAAGAATGAATGCAACCTAAAATATCTCTCAGGAGTCTGACCTCTGTTATGTCTCTATTTCTGTCTTCCCCCTCAATTCCTCTCCTCCCCTTCAAGAGAAATCAGACAATAGTTAATATCACATTAGCCTTGGGCAAAAAAATATTCCATTATGGAAGTCCAGAAAGAAAAAAATAACTCATCCATTTGTGCTAGTGATACTATAAACCTTATGGTTTGATGTGCATTTGACAAACTCAACTATTTTAAACTATCTCTTGGCTGAATCATTTCTTTTCATCATGAGCTCCCTTCTTTATCCATATCTCAAGACCCAAAGCTTTGGATTACCTTAATTGGAAAACCAGTTTTTTTCAATATTTGCTGTGCCTAAATGCTGTATGTAGTCCATTGTCTACGGCATTATTCAGTTTTTATTCCACCTCATTGAAGAACTGACCTAACAGGTTATTAACACTGAGCCCGTGTTTTATAATCACTGTACTGAGAATGCAGCATGGATTTTGTTTAGTAATTATTTCTCTTCTCTCTCAACATTGAGACTCAGCCCAAGTCCCTGGAAAGCTCATGATATATACCAGAATCAGTAAACATCATGCTCAGGGTTATTTTTATGTGGCTATATTTCTTAGCATCTGAATGGTAAAAACCATAAAGGGAAATAATAAATACTAACATCTTAAGCAGTGTAACATGTGGCATATATTTTTATTTGCTCACTTTCTAAAAATGTTGATTTTCCCCATTTTATAAAACAAAGTGAAAATATAGGTTCTTATGCTATGTAATAAATCAAATGAGAGGAAAGGAATGGAAATATTCAAGTTATGTTGTAAAAAGTGGAAGAAGAGACAAACATCACAAGCTAGACATACCTGCTGATGTTGAAAATAATGGCTGAAAGTATTCCAAGGATCATTAATCCCATTTCACTGCTCTTAAGATACATTATGTTGTTTTGATTTCTACTCTTATACCAAAACTATCTGCACAATTATTGTGATAGTCAGTTATGGCCATAATTTTAGTGCAATTCATCAATTGGTATGACAGAACTAGATGGTACATGTCCAAAAACAAATGACCTGCCAGAAAAACCAATTCTAAATTTACAGAAGCCTTAATAATGTCACCAATTAATGTTAACTCCTAACAAGAATATATGAATTTAAAAATACATACATAAGCTTTGTGTCTGTAAAGACTTTTGCTGCGAAGAAGGTACAATAAAAGCCGCATGTCTACTCTGGCAGTACCACAACTCACAGACAGCCTACAAATTAGTTCCAAGGAAAACAACTCGCAAAACAACTTTATTTTATTTTTTTAATGCCTTCATCTCATCTTTTTTGGATTATTCCGGCATTTACGAACTTCAAGTTTTTATCACTTTTATTGCTTTTAGCTCTGAAATACTAAATACCATTTTCTAAATCACCCCTTCCAAATAAATTTTGTTTGTTTATATTCAGTGATAACAGATGACCAAAAACTTAAATGTTGCTGGCAATTACATGACAAAAACTTGCTGTGGAGAAATGATCTGTCAATGCACAGCATACTGATCACATCAAACTTGACAATTCAGCCCCTACTCTAACAAGACTTTACTAACTATTCCAGCAAACTCTTGCTCAGGAAAATGCAGTTGCAAATAACTTAATTGCTTTTTGGAGGAACTTTTCAAAAGTACGTTTGCTTCAGTAATAGTCTACTCGGCTATCCTTTTCAGAGTAAATACCCCTCCTCGGGACATTGGATTGCTCCATTAAGCTTATCAATCCACTGTTTACTCTTCAAGACTCACTTTAAAACCCTCAGGAGAAGCTCATGTGGAAAGACCCATGGGAAGGGACGAGGAGGTGGGGATTGATTGTGGGGGTGGGGCAGGGAAGAGCAGTGGAGGGGAAATGAAACAATTGTAATACGACAAGAATAAATCAATACAAAAGTTTTAAAATCAATTTAAAAGCCCTCACCTATGTTCACCAATTCTAAATTATTTTGTTACAAACTTTCTTCAATCCCAATCAGCCATTACCCCATACTGAAAGATGAACCCCCAAAACCCTATAAATATTTCACCTATTCTTCCTTTTCTGAGACACTGCAAAGATTTTCCAGGTAGGAATCTCCCTTACTGAGGTAATAAATAAGTTGGTTTTTTCTTCATCAACAGGTTATTTTGATAGTCTTTCAGGGATTTATAGACTCAGTAATGGCACTACAAACTTTAACATTATTTTATATTACAAAATCAATTATGTCCACTCTTATTGATGTACTACATTTATAATTATAACTCTAGTAGGTGTTTTATTGGACTAAGTGGACAAATCTAACATAGAAGCTTAAGAAATGTACTATATGACCCCTGGCTGGTGTGGCTCAGGGGATTGGCACTGGCCTGTGAACCCAAAGGTCGCTGGTTCAATTCCCAGTCAGGGCAACATAACCGGGTTGCAAGCCAGGTCTCCAGCCAGGTCCATAGCTGGAAGGCAGGCGAAAGGTGGCCATATATTGATATTTCTCTCCCTTTCTGCCTCTCTCTTTTCCCCTCTCTGAAAACAATAAATAAAATCTTTTTAAAAAGATGTACTGTATGACAAAATCATATAAGTACTTTGTATAGTTTATAAAGTATTCTATAAAACCATTGTGGTTCCAGCCCTTGGTTGTTTCTTTATTTTTTAAAGATCTTATTATTTTTAGAGAGAGAGAGGAAGGGAGAGAGAGGAGGAGAGAGACTATCAATGTATGGTTGCCTTTCACCTGCTTCCAGCTACGGACCTGGCTGGAGACCTGACTTGCAACCTGGTTATGTGCCCTGGCTGGGAATCAAACCAGCAACCTTTGGGTTCACAGGCCAGCGCTTTATCCACTGTGCCACCAGCCAAGGCCTCTAGGTAACTACTTCTTGTTCTACAAACTATTTTCCCTCCTTTTTGGGGAGATGCCCAACCGTACATTGATGTTTCTCTCTCTCTGACTCTCTTTCCTGTCACATCTCTTTAAAAAATAATAAAAATCTTTTTTAAAAAAAGAAGAATGTACGACAAGAAACCCAGCAATTTTTTGGTACACTTCAAAACCTTCCCCAATATTCCCTGACATTTCTATGAATGAGAAAACCCAGTAGACTGGTAATCTCTTAATCTATATCACCACATTAGCATATACTATTTCACAGTAAGATATTAAATGCAAACTGTCATATTTTACAATATAAAGCACTGTCATTTCCACATTTCCTCTGGGTTCAGGTTGTTAGTATCTATTCCTACTAGTATCAGCAGAGTGTACTCTCTGGTCTGGGGAAGGAAGACAGAGCTGAATGTGAGATTCCTCATCTCTTAATTTTTTTGGCTTAATTTCCTATTTCTTTTTTAATTATGTTTTTAATTTATTGATTTTAGAAAAAGAAGGAGAGGGAGGGAGTGGGGGAGAGAGCAAGAGAGAGAGAGAGAGAGATTAGTTCTATTGTTCCACTCATTCATGCATTCATGGTTTGCGTCTTTTAAGTCTTGTACATGCCCAGACTGGGGATCGAACCCATAACCTTAACATGTATGGGGATGATGTTCCAACCAACTGAACTGCCCCCCAGGCAGGGTATTATATTTCTTTTATTCTTTATTGATTTTTAGAGAGAGAGGGGAAGGTGGAGAGAGAGAGAGATTGAAAAACATCAGTTTGTTGTTTCACTTCCTGATGCACTCACTGGTTACCCTGACCAGGGATCAGATTGACCCCACATCTGAAGTCAATCTGGCCACATTCTAACAAGCCGAGTTACAGGGCCAGGGCTCCTCCCTATCTCTTAATTGCCCAAAATTGATTCTAGGAGAGATTATCTTGCTCCTCATCTGCTTGCTCCTAAAGATAATCCTGAATCCATTCACTTTATTTTCTGATTCCCCCAAGGCTTTGTCCTTGATACTCAAAACTTTTTTACCCCACCCCCCAAACGTGTGTTTAAGCAAAAACCCTAGTTATTGCAGTTGAAAAGCCTTGGCATTCAAAATTTTCTGTTTTTATTTCACTATTTTAAAACTGAAGTGACGAGTCCCAACTATGACTTTTTCTTCTCACCTCTGCTATAGTACTTAATAGTGCATCGCAGGGCAATGGGTACATCTGTTGGAAAAGGAAGACATTTATGTACAAGAAGGTATAAGACCTTATTCCAAGTATATGATTGGATTTAAATGATACATAGCATTTGAAAATATACAAAAATATTATTTCATAATGACAAAATCTAAGCCAAAATATTTAGAACATGACCAGTAAGTGTATAGGATAGTAAAACAATTACAGAATGAATAAACACTATGTTAATAATTCTTTTAAGACCTGAAATAAAGTCTATGCACTTGTTAATTCTTTCAATGTGTAGAATGTAAACAAACTCAGGCTGCTAATGTAATAGGGATAATATGTTACTTGGATAAATGTCAAGTATTTCAATCTGCCACATTGTCGTCAAAACAAAATCATTTGATTCCTCTCTGAAAAACACAATTTCCAGGCTGTTGAAATGGGTTAAGTTTGAGTTAACTGTGTTGATGTTAGTACATGATGTTAGTACATGCGGCCACGCCTCTGTCACCTAGCCGGGCATCCAGAACTCTCGAGGGTAACACTGCCATCTGCAAAAACTTTTCAGGTTTTTGAATTGCCATCATATCTAAGGCAGTTTGGGCGAAGTACAGCCTAGGTAAAACAGGAAGATGGGGGTTTGCAGTGAGTGAAAAGCAACAGCTGTTGGATATCTGGGGAAGGGAATTAAGGACAAAACACAAACTTCTGTTGATCATACACGCAAGCAAAAAAGAGAGAAATGACTCACTTCGCTTTAAAGTAAACTTGGTAGCCGTGGCTCCTCTACTACTGTGTTAAATATTTAAATTTACCTTTAATTATAGCTAAAGACTAAACATCAAAACTTAAATCTTTCAGCCCATCAAATTCTTTTCTCCCAGCAATAACTTTGTTAATCGAGTTAGTAAGACAGAGATTTGGCCGTAAAGCCCTTGAAAATAAATATTGCATGAATCAAATCCTATAATTATTTTAGACAAGCTATAAATGAGTTTTAGTGGGCCAAAACTCTAGAATTGTTGGAGGTACTGAATGGTTTTGGGGGGGAATTAAGTTGATATACAGGGTGCATGCAATCAATTGGCAAAATTTTATTAAAATAACGTACCACAAAAGTGTTACTTTTTGAAATAAATTTATTCTTATATGTAAAAGCATAAACATAGCCATTATTTTTTTAATTGTTCAAAAAAGTCTCTATTTGCTGCAATAATAGACTTGATTTGACTTGGGAATCTTGAGCACGCTTTAACTTTTCTTCACTCATGGACATCATCATGTTTTCAATCTTAGCTTTAACAGCCTCTTAGTTGGAATGAGGTTGTTTATTAACTTCTGTCTCACAAATGCTGCATACATAGTAGTCTAAAGGATTTGCATCTGGTGAACTAGGCAGCCAGATTTCCTTTAACCAGAATTCAGGAACATTAACACAGAAATTCTTGCACCTTTTTAGCGTTATGTGCTGGTGTATCATCTTGTTGGAAAATAAAATGAAGACCATTTGCAACTTGCTCCATCCACAGTACAGCTACTTCTCTCAAAATGTCAGGGTAAACATCAGCAGTCACCTTCAAGCCTTGTGGAAACAAATGCAGGGTCAAGATATCTCCTTCATTGCTGACAACACCTAACACCATCACTGTAACAGGAAATTTCCTTTTCATGACAATTGGGACTTCATTAAGATTCTCACAGAGCCACCTGTTGTGTCTTCTGTTGACTATTTAGTCCTGCTGAGAATTCTTTTCTTTGTAGAAGAAAATCAGAGGGTTTTTTCCTTTGGGATATTTCAATTTTGTTAGCAGTTTCCTTGCTTTTTCAAAGTGCCTTTCCTTTGTCTGCTGTGTCCTAAACTGGCCTCTTCTAAGAACAAAGGATATGTATCTGATATCTTCAGCAACAATCTTGCGAACTGTTGCACCTGACATCTGCAGTTCTCTTGCTATGGAGCACATTGACTTTCCTGGATCTTCACTGATGATCTCCTGGATTCTGTGTACAATATCTGGACTTGTGTGATCCTTGTGTGCCTTATGCATTTTCCTTGTTGGTGTGACAACATCAGGATCAGCATCATACACCTTCTTCACATTGTAAACTGTACGTAAAGGGATGTTATTGAAGCCCACAATTTTCTTAGCAGTTTGCCCTGTACGCAGTCCAGAAATTATGGTTCCTCTAACATCACATTCCTTCCACGTGACGGTTGCTCTCAGAACTTAATACTTTATATCTGAAACAATAATGTTAAATCATAACCTTAGAAACACAGTTTTTCAAAATTAATAAGACACACATGAAATAAAGAGATGCAAGATTATTACCAATTTATCACATGCACCCTCTATATGGCTGTCCATAAAAGTAATTTTATGTACTCAGATAAGTATATAGCTATACACAATATATGGTCGAAGAACTCTCAATTTTAAATTGAAAAGAAAAGTAAAGCAGTTCTGATTAAGCACCTTCAAAATATTTTCATTTTTCTTTTTTTGTATTAGCTTACTTTATTCATCATTCAACCCTGACAGCCTCCAAGCAGAAAAGGAAGAACAGGAGAACAATGAGGAAGGGTGGGAAGAGTCTGAAAGAGGAGGCACAGCAGGGAAGCAAAACGGAAAGGAAGTAGGTGAGCAGGGGGTCAGTTGGGACCTTGGTTGTAAGCAATAGAAACTGACTCTAGATAATGAAGCAAAAAAGGGACATTATTGGAAGCATATCAGTAGTTTAAAGAGTGGTGGGTAAAGCTTAGAAGACTTTGAAAGGACAGGAATGAGGGCAGAAACTAATGGCCACATTCTTCCAGATGAAATAAATGAGTTCCAATGATTTCCTGTCCTTTCATTACTGTTCCCTGGACACAGATATCCGTGCTGGAGAGTCTGACCAACCTAGTCTGAGCTAACGCCCATCCCTTGGCTAATTCCAGTGGATTGTCGTCCAACAAGGCTGCACCTGTTGGGAGAGCGTAGAAAGGGGACAAGGGGACAATGCAAAAAAAAAAAAAAAGTTATTCACTACAGTGAATAACTATAAGCCTGATCAAAACAAATAGTGAATTATTTGAACGTGTATACATCCATTAAATGAAAGAACACTTGCCTAAGCTTTCACTTGTTTTTTGGAAGGATAAGGATAGAAAGAGGTTAATGAGGATGATCAAAGGATAGGTAGAGAGTGATATTTCTCAGGAAAAGAGAACAGTAACCATTTTTCCAGAATTTCTAAATAGTAATATAAATAAAACATGTAACTTCTAATTGAAAATTCTATCTTGAAATTGAGTTATATATGATGACCACAAGAGTAATCTATAAAGGAAATATGAATTGTAAAATAGCTTTAAAGAAAAGCACTTGTGCTTGTTTACTTAAACATAATAATTGAACTAAATGCCAACAGATTTGGAGTTTCTAGAACTCTGCTGTTTCTAGAACTCCATACTTTTATTAATAGATCATTTAACAATATACAAATAAGTTATATTGAACATAGCTAAAATAGTTCATTTTCTTAAAAAGTTCCTAGCAGCTTTTTTTTTCATTGCATTATTTATTCATTCATTTTTAAGAATCTGAAAAAGGTGCATTCCAACTCAACCTGGATGAAATTTCCATGCAATTATAATTAGTAAGAGTCCAAAGTTAAAAGATCTTATGTTATTTTAATGTAATGACAATATACTAAAAATTACATTTAAAGTTTCATTTCTTTTAACATAGGTTTTAAATATTTTAGAAGCAATTTCAAATGTTGGTTTCTTTTCAAATATTTAGCTTCAAATATTTGAATCTTATTTTTAAAATTTTCCCATAAATATTTATGTATTTTTTCAATTATCATTTAGTCCTTTTTTATGCCCCTCCCTCCAGTAATCACCACACTGTTCTCCCTGTCTGAGTCAATAATTTCATGAACACAGAATCAGAATAAAACATGAAACAAAAAGGAAAACTATTTTGAAGGGCTCATGTAACTAAAGTCGTTTAAATAGAAGCAGGTTCAATAAAGGATGCCCGTGTGTTATGGGCAAGCCAAACAAATAAGAGTTGCTGTGACTGGCTGGTCATTACCCTACTGCTTGTAGTTTCTAGTTATGTGACCTTATTATGTCACTCAATCTCTTTGAGCCTCAGTTTACTTTCCAATAAAATGGGAATATCATTGCTTACCTCATAGGTTTGCTGTGAGATAAGTAAATGTAAAGTTCATGTTGTGATGCCTAGCACATAGTAAGCGTTGGATAGTTACTAAAATTACAAGCGTGGCACCATATTGATGAAGATCAATAGTCTGAACAAAAAGAAAAAATTGACATTACTCCAGATATGAGGTTAAGATTTTCCAAACTATGGCATTGCATATCTTATAACTAGGCTATTACCCTTTGTCATTGAGCTTTTATATAATAAAGTCCAAGCACACCAAAACATCAGTGTAAACTTCCTATCCTGTTCTCCTAATCTTGAATCTAGCAGATGGTGTTAAAATAAACACTGATAGCAGTGACAGGCCTTTCTCTGTCTAGCATGAATTTCATCATCCAAACATGGTTATATGACTTGCTTCCTGATGGGAACTGAAACCCCCCAGGCCTTCTTCCTAGCCATTCCATGCTCAGCAATTGTGCTGTGCTCTGACAATCAAGTCTGTCTCCATTGTCATTACTAATTGCCAGCTCTGAAAACTTCCAGCTTCAAAGGCACTGTGACAGTAACTCCAAAACCAAATGTTCTGCTCAAAGCAGTGGCCACACATGAGTGTTCTGCCTTGGTGGCCCACTAGTTAGCTACTTGGGTGTCAGCTACTTGATGGGCACCACGCTGAGGCCACTTTTATCCATTAGGTACCCTGGTCTCAGTGCCCAGGGCCAGTGAGCATGCCACACCCCACAAAAAATGTTTGCGATCTGAAAAAATAATTATGAACTCCAAAAGGCAAAAGAAAACTTGAAGTTGAAGTAATTAAAGTTTAAGTAAAGACTTGTTTCTCTTCCATTGCTATTTCTATTTAATTTAATTAATTTAGTAAAATAATATGCGTAAAGTTTTATTATAGTTGCAAAACCTGCAGATTAGATTTTTGTACTTTATGTAACTTTCTGACAATTCACAATGATTGCCAGGAAATATCAACCAGTCATAAATTAAATGTTATTATAACCAAGTAACTTCCAACTCTTTAAACATTTTTACAACAAAAATAATTACTTCTGTGTAGAATATGGATGCATTGAAATGACACACAATGATATAGAAAGGTGACTCCAAAGTAAAGTGCTAATGAACCACCAGTGTCCTTCTGGCTTATAGGCTTTGGGAGTACAGAACAAAACATCTCCTGTTCTCCTGAACTGCCACCAAGTCAACAAAAGAGATCAACAAAGAAACATGAAAGGATTCACAACAGAAGTAAATAGAGTTTCTGTGGCTATGCATAAGAACCAGAGACACAGGAATATGTCACCCCCCCACCCACACACACACACACACACACACACACACTGGTGGGTGATCCTAAGGTGATATCTTCACTGGTCCACCAATCCCAGTTTTGAAGAACTGGAATTGGTGTCTAATTTGGAAACACTAAATTGGTACTAACATGAATGTGATTCAGGTATGATTAGGATACATGATAGAGCAGTTCTCCATGTTTGATTCTCATCTCAAAATACAGGAATAATGACTTTCTTTTACTTTAATTTTTTATTAATATGTATTGAATACTTATGTAAATTAAATCTGTTCTAGGTATTATAAATACCTATTTGGCACTTCCTATGATTTTGAGGACATTCCTGCAAATTTTGGGAAATAAAACTTACAGATCTGGAGGCTTCCTTTATAAATAGGATATCCACAAAGCCATGGATTAGTAACTTGCTCTCTGTTTCAAGCATAGATCCGATCAACTGTGAATTGTATTCATGCTCTAGTTCTTACTTTACATTCAGAAAAATAAGAGAAAGCTGGTGAGTAATACAGCATTAATCATTCTCTAACTGTAAATAATTTTCAAACATTAGCACGAAGGTTTTCCTAGCAACACCAGGCCCCAGACACTTTTCCCTACTGCTTTCAATTACACAAATGATAGCTGTCAGTTCAGAAAGGAATGTTGACAGATTGACTAAAAGGAGGAGGGCAAGGATGTGCCCCGTCCCTAGGACCAGTGGCCATTCCAGTTTCACGTATTCTCAAGAACTAAGCAATATTCACTACTTATGGGCAACTTGAGGGAGTGTAGGTTTCCAGGGGAAAAAAAGGACAGAAAGCCAAAGAAAAAAGAAATAGGGGAAGGGGAAGAAAGAGGAGGAAGAAGGGAAAGAAAGGAAAAAGACAAGAAGGGGATGCAGATAGTGAGCATTTCTGGGAACACAGTGGCTCTGAAGTGGACTACCCCCACCAACCCAACATCCTCCCTCCGCTGTTAATTTTGCATTTTGAAACCAACAGCAAAAGTAAGAAATGTTATCTTTCCCCTCCAAGTTCTCGCACATGGTGTGGGAATAAACAAGGGAACAGGTATATCTCAGTGAACTAAATTCCTGGTCTGAGTTCAATATAAAGCCTTTTTTCTCTGGCCTTTCTCTTTTCAATTTACTTGAAAGATGGATTAAAAAGTTGATCATTTTTAGTTCTTGGGAATGAGTGCCATTTAACATGATAAGTCATAACTTTGAGCCCAGCAACCATTAATAGTGTGGTTAGCATGGTTTTATTAAAAAGGGCTTCTCATTAGCCCTGGCTGGTGGCACAGTGGATAAGGCACCAGCCTGCGAACCCAAAGGTCGCTATTTTGATTCCCAGCCAGGGCACATAACCAGGTTGCAAGCCAGGTCTCCAGCCAGGTCCGTAGCTGGAGGCAGGTGAAAGGCAACCATACATTGATGTCTCTCTCCCTCTCAGCCTCTCTCCCTTCCCCTCAGTCTGAAAAATAATAAATCTTTAAAAACAAGTGCTTCGCAGTCATAAAGCAAATGTGTTGCTAAATCACAACAGTAGGTACACTAATCCCCTGAATAAATTAGCATTAGATTCAGTATTCTAGATGGGATTGAACTAACAGGATATTTGTGTATTTGGCTTGGAAAGACGTAACTGAAAAACGAATTTTCAACTGGCAAGAGAAAGGGAGATTCCATCCGATTTTCATTTGCAATGTTCCAATGTTGTTTTGGTATTGAAAAAAGACATTCTTGTAATAACATGACCTTATTAACCTTCCAAAAGAAATTTAAGATCAACCACAGGGATGTTACTTAGGACAAAACAATAATATATACTGCAAGAAAACAGATGCAAAAGAAGCCAATAAACCCAGTCAAAACTAATTATTTGGTAGGCAAGACATCAAAACTGAGTCAAAAGACGTGCTCCACACGAGTTTGCATTTGTGTCTGAGCCACTGGAGCCCAGAAGGATCATCGTATTAGCCTGTTGGCAGATGCATCCAAAGAACTGGCCATGTTGTGTCTTGTCATCACAAAGCTGCTTTCTGTGAAATGGTTTAAAATGCTTGACAGGCGCATTACAAAGCTGTCCAAGGAAGTGCCTTCCTTCCCGGGATTAGATTCTTGAAGCCAGCCATTAACTCTGGCCTTTGTCACTGACCCACTGATGGAGCCCACAGTAGGGGCAGGGCAGGGTGGGTGCTTCTTACAGACAGACAGGGCTCCTAAGAAGCCCCTAAAGGAAACACTGAATACTTCGTTACTGCTTCCTCACATGTTATTAGTGGAGGTTTAGCTGGGGTAAAGGAGTCTTTCCTTGTCTTCAGCACTCTGTCCTTTTAAATGAACAAAACTAACAACAAACAGAACCAGATATAGGAATACAGTGAATAGGGCTTCAGTGGGCAGGGGAACGGGGTTGGGGGGAGGGGGGAGACAGAGGCAAGGAAGGGGAGCAGTTTAGACAAGAACCTAGTATGAAGGAACCATGGACATGGACAACAGGTGGGATTGACTTTGGTGGGGAATGGGTGGGTGGGGAAGAGGACAGAGGGGAGCAGAAAGGGGATGGATGTAATACAACAAAAATAAAATAAAATTAAAACAATTACTGCCAGTGTTTATCGTATTAAGACGGTAGTCTAATCAGATTGTAATGAGACTAATGATTCCTAGTTAAATGGAAAAAAACCATCAAACAATATGATCTTTTTTTCTCAAGTGTGTACACCTACCAAAAAAGCCTTTGGCCAAATTACTGCCAAGAATACTCAAAGCCATAGAAAACAGGACTTTGGCTCCAGATTAATATTCCTCTACATAATAGGGCAACGATACAAGAATAAATTCTTAGACCAGCTCTTCTTTTCGTTCTACCATGGGGTAGCTTGACCCTCACTTGGTTTGCAATTTATTTTCCTAGAGCCTTGTTTCTAATTAAAAATTGGCCCTGTCTCTTACCATTTGTTAATGCTCTCAGATCTTTCCATCTTATTTTATTTCCCACCTCTGTCCAGAAATCATTGACTGCACAAAGAAACTTTGGTCGCTCATCATAGTCCTCAAGAAGTTTCCCCCCACCCCAACCTTAAGAGAGACAGGACTGAATTTCAGTTGAAAGTTGATTACTTGACCTAACGTATCTTTCCTTACATTCGATCATAGAAGCAAGTGACATTGCAGTTTCTTTCTCTAAATCACATGCTTTATTATTGCCCCCAGTTCCAACCTCCAGCCATGGGGATGTTTGGAGTCTGAGCACAAGACCTCTTATCTGACACAGTGATACAACTGAAATGTATGGATCACTGTGAATTGAAAAAGGTATTCAATATAGGAAATATATGTGTAAATACAGATACATTGTGGTTTAACCTAATATTGTTGTACACTCATTCTTCAGTTTGCCGTTGTAGAACCAAGGTCTTCTGAATTGTTAACTTGGGCAGACTGCTTGAATCTGTTCTCTGCACAATCTCATGAAGACTTATTTATGAAGTTCAGGGCTATTTTTAAAGTTCTTTTAAGCAAACTGGAATTTACCAGTGTTTGCAGAGAGCAGACTTAATGCAGAATCATTCATTTTAATTTTCCCAATATTTGACAACTGTCTCACCAATGTTTAATTCAGCATAATTTTTAAAGTCACTCTCCTTTGTGGTATTTTTCAATTTTCTGAACTTATTTTTCACATAAAATTTGTCTCTTTTCACAATTTATTACTTTAAATATTTAATTAAGTTATGTAATTGTACAAGTACAAGTACATCTAAAGTAAATAGTTTATGGAACACATGCAACTAATAAATTTCTTATATATGACGCAAAAAGCAAGATCCATTTGAAAAACTGATAAATTCAACTTTAAATTAAAACTTTATGCTCTTCAAATGACACTGTTAAGAAAATGAAAAGGCATAGACTAGGAGAAAATATTTATAAATCATACATCTCATAAACCATTTGTATCCAGAATATGTAAAGAATATACAGCCCTGGCTGGTGGCTCAGTGGATGGGGTGCCAGCCTGCAAACCCAAAGGTTACTGGTTCGATTCCCAGCCAGGGCACATAATCAGGTCTCCAGCCAGGTCTCCAGCCAGGCCTGTAGCTGGAGGCAGGTGAAGGGCAACCATACATTGATATTTCTCTGCCTCTCTCCGTTCCCCACTCTCTGGAAATAATTAATAAAATCTAAAAAAAAAAAAAAAAAAAAAAAAAATAGAACATATATAACTCAATACTTAAAAAACAAACAATCCAATTTAAAAATAGGCAAGCCCTGGCTGGTAGCACAGTGGATAAGGTGCCGGCCTGTGAACCCAAAGGTCACTGGTTCGATTCCCCAGCCAGGGCACATAACCAGGTTGCAAGCCAGGTCTCCAGCCAGGTCTGTAGCTGGAGACAGGTGAAAGGCAACCATACAATGATGTTTCTCTCCCTCTCTGCCTTTCTCCTTTCCTTTCTCTCTCTGGAAATAATAATAAATAAAATCTTTAAAAATAAATAAATAAATAAAAATAAAAATAAAAATAGGCAAAAAATGTAATGGTTATTTCACCCAAAAAAGGGATACGCTGAAGTTTAAGAAGCACATGAAAAAATGTAGTTTATTAATATCCCTATTTCATGGCTAAAGAAACTGAATCAGATAAGGATAAAAATATTTGTGAAACCAGGTCCCAGGCAACATGACTTCAGGTTCCCATCTCCAAAGTACTGAGTATATACTGTCTCCCAATGAAAGAGTCAGCCTGATTACTTTGTCTGAATTAAGTTTAATGAAACTTAATGCATTCTCTGTATTTTTTTTTAAGATTTTATTTCATTATTTTTAGAAGGAGGGGAAGGGAGAGAGGCAGAGAGGGAGAGAGACATCAATGTATGGTTGCGTCTCACCTGCCTCCAGTCACAGACCTGACTGGAGACCTGGTTTGCAACCTTATTATGTGCCCTGGCTGGGGAATCGAACCTGCGACCTTTGGGTTCGCAGTCCAGCACCTTATATACTGTGCTACCAGCCAGGGCGCATTCTCTGTATTTCTCATATTCCTGATAATATAAGGTTTCCAACACCTTATGTATTTAACTCATTTATAGTGGACCATTCATGACCTCAAAAGTGGACGTGTCATGTGGTTCAATCATAACTTTATTTTTTCAGAAGTTTCTGAAACAAGAGCTCACAGTTAAATACATGCTATTTTAGATTTTTAAACATTCTCTTCAACAGGCTCATGCATTATCTTCCTATTAGTACCAATTGCATAAAGACTTTAGGGTTTTTTTTTTTTTTTTTAAATAAAATAACCAGTTCTTCATTACTGTTAAGTGAATTTATAATCTTTTCTAAAAAGATTTTATTTATTATTTTTAGAGAATGGGGAAAGGGAGAGATTCAGAGAGAGCAAGAGACATCAATGTACGGTTGCCTTTCACCTGCCTCCAGCTACGGACCTGGCTGGAGACGTGGCTTGCAACCTGGTTATGTGCCCTGGCTGGGAATCGAACCAGTGACCTTTGGATTTGCACCTCCACTCTGCCACCAGCCAGAGTCTATTTAGGTTTTTATATAGTGGCTGCAAATTGTTCAATTTGTTAAAATCTATTACCCCCAACATTGCTGTCTATATAACCTGCTAGATTTCATGCCTTGACACTTTTTCTTTTTAGATTTTTTTCAGTGCTGTTTCTGAAGACATCTGTTTTGCCTCTTTTCATCATTTTCAGCTGAAGTAGATGGGTGATTGCCAACCAGAGGCAATGAAGACTACACCATTAAGAGTCTTCATTTTCAATTTCTGGATCTGTTTTCATAAACTTCCAAATTCATGGTAAGTAAACAATCCTCTTTTTTTTATGTTCCTCCACAGATACGTAGAGAAATATTGTCTTGTGTTCTATTATGAATAAACTGTTCAAAATCCTTTCCTAAATAAACCAGAAGTGAAGTTTTTCTCTCCTGCACTCAGATTTTTGGAACAAGTTATTTAAACTTCTTGTTTCATATTTCTATGGCACTTTCAAAATCACATAAGTATATAAAAATAGAAAGTCCACTTTAAAAATATGTAGGTTTTGTTGTTTGTTCACAGCATAAGTATTCAATATATAGGAAGATTCAGTATTGTTCAGTCAGGATCAGCCCCCTGTTAGCACCACTCTTAAAAAAAGAGGATCCAAATGAAACAATTGTAATACAACAATCATAAATACAATTAAAAAGAAAAAGAGGGCCTAGGTTTAGGCTTCCTCTGTTGGGGAAACCTCTCTCAGTGCACCCTAGTTGCCCACAGAACAGCCGTTCATCCTCCCAAGACTGGACTTTTCTCCAGGCCTGCGCCGCCCAGTACTGCAGCCACTAGCTGCAGTGGCTAGTCAGGATTAGCGTGTGCTGTGAGCGTACGTACCACCCAACTTCAAGTAATCAGCGTGAAAAAGAAGGTAAAATATCTCATTTGTAGTTTTTATATTGATAACTTATTGAAATATTTGGGAGAATTGGGTTAAATCAATTGCATTCGGAAAATTAATTTCACCTATTTCTTTTCACTTTTTTAATGTGGCTCTTGGAACATTCATCATTACAGGTGTAATTTTGTATCATGTATTTTGCATTGTACCTGGTGGGGCGAAAGTAGGTTTACAGACTTATCCGTGTATTATTATTTATGAATTACTGCGTTATTTTCCACACGAACAACTATAAGCCCACTTTTGCCCCGCCCTGTATTCTGTTGGCCTGCACCGCTGTAGGCTCTCTACTAACCGGGCCTCCTTTCCTTGCTCAGGGTGGAGCAGCTACTCACCGGCCCCTGGGGAGCCCCTGCTCCCAGCCCCCCAGCCCAGCCAACCCTGCTGCACTTTTCCCCAAGGGAAGCTTCACAGTACTTGTAGAAATATCAATTGATAACTTCAAAGAAAAACTATAGAAACTTACAAAGTGGTTCTGGAATTCTTCTAAAACGCAGGAGTAGCTAAGAATAATTTTCAAAAGAAGAGCAATAAAAAGGACTTTCCTAGAAACTCGTGAGGTTTTGAAAGACTTAAAAGTTATGACACATGCTGCTGTGTATGGTGACATTGGACAAGTGCTCAATGCATATCAGCTATGAGTATTACTGTTCTTACCAAAATACGTTATTCCTCAGAAGAGTAGGGATATTGGGCAGACAAAATGTGTTTACAGCACTGGGAAACCTCTTCAAACAGGAAAGTTTCACGAGTCAGCCTTTTCGATAGTCCTCAGTATCATAAAAACAGTAACACGTGTAAAACAGGAAATATACCATTATATGCTCTCGTAAGCTCTGTATTAAAATACAAATCAGAGGTGAGAAATCATAAAATAGCAAAACCTTAAATAAGTAGACACTGTTTTATTTAATTTTCACAACAACCTCATGGGATGATAGTTTCATCATTTCTAGTTTATAGATGAACAACTTGAGTCATAGTTTACTACGTTAGTTACTAGTAGGTTTTGAGGAGGAGAAAAATTCCCAGGAAGCTTAATTCCAGAGCCTGTAGTTTAAATACAAGATACATACAGTAAAAATATTCCAGGAGTTTTCTATACGTTGACTCCTCTGATGCTTAAAAAAGGAACACCAAAACAAAAACAGACTTCATGACGGCACCATCATTATTTTGCAGACAAGGAAGTTGGGGCTCAGAAAGGTTACATAACTAATAAGGAGTAAGTGGCAGGATGTGGAGGCTAAACCAGCTCCGCCTGGCTCCAAGCTTAGCGGAGTGAATTCTGAAGCACTGCTGTCCAGGTGCAGAGACATGAATGGCCGGCCTGCTGGGGTGGCGTTCACAGTTTGCTGCGGTGGGGTTACAGGGAGGGGTGATAGAGGAGGGACTAGAGGAGCCAAAATGGCGTGGGATGGGTTGTGAGGTCTTTTATTTCATGCAAAAAAAGTTTTTAATTTCTTGCGATAGCAATTTAATTTAAGCCCGAGATTAATACAGCCAATCAGATTAACATCAAAGTGGCATACGTGCCGTGAAGGTTTTGACTGTAAGAAGTTCACAGTGAGTTTTCTTTTTAGGCTTGGGAACGAGGGGGATGACATTGATCATCGTAAGAAGGGGCTTCTTTTTTCTTGGTGTCTAAAATTATTTGCGGACTGCAGTGCTTCCATATTTAAATTTGTACATAGAGGTCAATAACTACTGATTAGTTGATTATTGTCCTTTGACTACTTCTTAAGGATGATACTGTATTTGCTGTCCTCTTTCTCAGTTATCCACATCTGGGATAGTTATAAAATAATGTGCTTCATTAAAGAAAAGACAAGAACAGGGATATAAACAAGCCTGAACAGCTTCGGGGGTCAAATCCCAAGGCAAGCTTTGTGTCTAGCTTGTACAAACTGAAACAGAAAGAATGCTTATCTAAAATGGTGCCTAGATGACTGTTGTTGTCATAATGATTTTATCATTATTATTATTATTATTTAGGCTAAAAACCAGCCTTGTGGCTTTTACTTTATTTAAATCACTATTCCTTTATTAACTGATGGATCTTGGGAGCAAAAGGCAAGGCAGACAGTGTTTTATTTTCCTCATTCTTGACAGTATCTGTACATGGTAGGTGCTTACCAAATACTTAATAAGAAAATGAAACTCAACTTAGATCTTCTTAAACACTGAGCATTACCAGGATTATTTATTTATTTATTTATCTTTGGTTACTGTTCTGGTAGTACAAAGATGAATAAGATATCCTTATCTTATAATCAGACACAAATATTTATTGAAATGCTAATTTGGTAAATGCAATAACAGAGTACCATGCAAGCATAGTTTGGTCACCTACCCCCGAGCATGAAAAGATCAGAAAAAGATTGTTGCAGATGTCGAAACATTAGCTGACTCTTAAAGGATCAGTCAGAAAACCAGTAAGGGAGATGAAAGCAGCCGTACATTACCCGTAGTAATTTCTCTCAACATTCTAGGGATAAAAATGTAATATAAATTCACCTGCCCATGCCTGGAGACCATCCCATTCACCCCTCAGTTACTCCACCCGCTCACTGCTCCACCTCGGCAGCCACAAGGAGCTCTAAGTGACCATAAAGAAACTGCTGACATTGATGAGATTTAGGGTGAAAGTTAGACTCTTACAAAACAAGCAAGGCCACTGGCCTGGAAAAGGCCTTTCTTCTCTGTGTATTCCTCCTATATTGTCTCCTATAGAAAACAGAGTTCCTCCGGATCAAAGAATCAAAGAATCCTGGAGCAAGGCAGAAAAGAGTTACTTTTGTTTTTGTTCAAAACAGTTCCTGTAAACCAACCCCAGGCTGCACATCTCCAGGTCATAAATAATTGCTGCGGTGTGCAGTAAAATGTTAGTGCCTGGGGCAGTCCCTCACGTCAGAGCAAGGGGAAAGATGGACGTCTGCAAAAGTGTGATCGTAAACTTGTCTAAGCATCCAAAGACTTTGTTGTGGATACCTCACGGAGACAGGAAGATTTAGGGAAAAGGGCAAGGGCTTTGGAGTCGGAGGCAGGTGGGCTGAACCCTCCTTCTCCTGCCCAAATAATGACGTGGCCTTGAGCAAATCACTCAGCATTCCTGAACTTCAGGGTCCATATCTACAATCCTGAACTTCAGGGTCCATATCTACAAAATGGGAATAATAAAACCTTCCTTGCTGGGTGGTTCTGCAATTTAGTGTAAGTATATATTAATGCTACAACACAGGGCATAGCACAGAGAAGGTACCCACTAATGGGTAGCTGTTAACTGTCAGTGCATCACCACCCTCACTGGAGCCACCCACTATGTGCAGTTTCAGAGAGGAAGGTAGCAGCAGCACTAACATACTGAGTTCACTGTGCAAGGTCAGATTTATCCCCCTTGCTAATGGCACGTTGACAAAACATCCAGCTAGATCTTATGGGATGTTCTCTCCCAGTCTTGTAAACCCTGATACAACATGCATCTGGCTTAATTAGATATGAACTCAGTTTTCCCTTGAGAAGGACCCCTCTCTGTGACTGAACTGGCCACGTCACAGCTCAAAGATTTAGCCTTATAATCTGCAAAAAGGGACTGACCGAAATTCGGTTTATGAGAACAAAAGAGGCCTTTTAAAATCAATCATTAAATAAAATAGAAAAAAGACATCTGCAATTAAAGTTGGTTTTTAAATATTGTGTTTGGTTTTGTGTTTGTTTCTGTTTCACAGGATGTAGAATAAATAGCCAAAGCCCTTTCAGGGAAAAACTGCATTAACAAGAAGAGAACGTACCCTCCAGGTCACATGTTAAAACAGAATTTAAGCCCTTTTATAGGAAAGAAGCTTCAGTACTTACTTTAGTCCATCTTTTTCCCAGTAAAATATTGTGTTTCTACAGTATCATGTGCTGTGTATATATATATATATATATATATATATATATATTTATCTTTGGGTGATACTTTTCTGTAACCTGATACATTACCTGGAGCCTCTTTGCACATTTAATATTTGTGAACAGATCCCAAAACTATAAAATAAATGTTTGAGGGTTTTTTATGCTGTATTACAAATCCCCCCAAAAAAGTCCAATTGAATTTCTACTTATTTGGGAAGAAGAGAAAACACATTAATATTACATTTATATAATATAAAACAGTGGAAGGGTAACTTTATTTGCCTGTTTCATATTGTAGTAGACCAAGTTAGAGACGTCAGAGTAAAAAG
This sequence comes from Noctilio leporinus, assembly GCA_004026585.1. Lineage (NCBI taxonomy): Eukaryota > Metazoa > Chordata > Mammalia > Chiroptera > Noctilionidae > Noctilio > Noctilio leporinus. The sequence continues at coordinate 81,678 of PVIW01000250.1, forward strand.
TTATGTTAGGTCTATAAGAATCTGTTGTCTATATAGGTGAAATTCAGCAGATAATTGTCAGATCTGGACATTACTTTGTGTATTGAAAGCAATCTAAACACTGTGTTTAATAATTTAAACTTTTGCTCTTAGTATATGATGCTTGCCTTGTTCTTAAGCATAAAACAGTGCATCAAAGGTTTACTTTGCAGAGGATTTGTAGTGATTGCAGTAACATTTGTTTTATCCTCCAGACATCCCACCATGCTGCGGATTATGGCACAGAGAGGGCTTCCCCCTCACTTTTCTTACTGGAGAGCTGTTACTTGACCAGAGACCACATTTCCTCATCTCTCCTCCTTTCGTGTACATGTGGGCATACATGGAATGGGAGCAGTGGTCATGTGTGCCACTGCTCTGGTTGGGGGCTGAGGCAGGGATGTTCACTCTCCTGACCACTCCCGTTCCCGGGCAGAGGAGACCTGGGACATCGAAGATGGCTGCCATTCCCTTGGACTTCATAGAGTTGAAGGGGACAAAGCACCTCATCCCCCCACCCACGAACCCCTGCAGTGGAACTTCGTGTGAACAAAGAGAAATAGTTTATCTGGTCGAATGACTAGAACTTGGGATTTATTTATTATAGCAGCTAGCATTACCATAACTAATGCATGGTAGATATAATTATTCAAAGAAAGAAATGGAATTATATAACAAGGTAATCACATAACATAGTACAGATATCAACGCATAGAGAATTGGGATCACTACCATAATTAAATAACAATGTATAAGAGGCCAGCTCAGACAAAGCTTCTGATTGTGTGGTAGCTTATAGATTCGTCAAGATACAGGTTCTGGCCCTCTACATTTAGGGTATGAAGTTAATTTTGCTCAGAGGGCCTAACTTACTTTAGTCAAACTCACAGGAGGCGAATATATAAGCCTGAATACCAATATGTTCATTTACTATAACACTATACCTATTATACTATCTTTGAAATCTGTAAAAAAATGAGTTCTTGCAGTGTTGAGAGGGAAAGAATTTTCTGAGGATGGGGCTCTGTGGTGTGGTTTATTGATGATTTAAATGAAGAGGGTTCGCATCCTGACTTCCCAATGCCTCATCCTCATGTCTCACCAAGGAAACAATGCAGTCCTGTCTTCAGCCGGGCCACCACAGCAGCCAGTGTCCAGAGCTTCTGCTTCACGCTGGAGCCCAGCACAGTCCGGCATCCCGCTGGCGTTCCCAGCTGCAGCCCTTGGCTTTGCTGAGGTGTGCAGGCTTCCTCCTAGAGCCCCAAGGTCACGGCCACACGGCTGCTAAGGCCACATGGCCATGGAGAGAACAGCAAGTGTGCCATGCACATGACAGAGAGCTTAGTCCTTTTAGAGCCCACACGGTCTACCACGGGCCCCACGTGCTAGATGCACATGGTTGCGCATGAATGCGTGGACAAGGGCGTTACCAAGTGAGCAGGGCATTCTTTGTTCCCCGGGGATTATGTTACCTTGGGTTTGGGACAGACCAGGTATCTTTTCAAAATGACTTGAAGTTCCCAAGCATTCGTGGGCTTCGGAGAAGTTTACATCCCTTAGTTAGACTGGCAGACCGCTACAGTCCAGCACAACCCCTGGTACCCCCTGTACCCCCAACGATCTGGAACCCCGGGCATGGGGAGGAGTGTTAAGCCCCTTGGCAGGGCAAAGCTGTGATCCTCTGGGCTGTGGAGCCATAGCTTCCTGGCTAACAAGCAGGCTTATGCTTCACATTTTGTTAAACTCAGTGTCTAATTCCCTTTGCTCCACTTTTCTAGCAAAATATCAACAGTAACATCTTGAGTACCTAGGATAAATACTCCTAGAGACATATTCACCAATCCTAGTTTTACTGCAGATTATGTACAGACCTCAATCCTGTTAGTTTATTTGAAATCATCAAATTATAGCAGAAATGACTAGATAAATGTTCCATCATTATCTCTGTAAACCTATCTGACTTACCTAGAAAAGACTTGGAAGTAATTTATACTGAAACAATTTCTTAAAAAGGATTGCTACACAAATGACTGTAAAAATCTTCTTTATATGGATATTTACTAGCTTTACTCTAAACGATTGACTGTTCTATTTTAAGGAACTCATAGAAGACATGAAGTAGGAATAAAGAAAGAGGATCGAATAATTATGTAGTGAGAGGTGAATGGCCCTGAAGAGAGACGCATGCATCAAACTTAAAGGATGTTCTCATGATATCAGTACCTGGGTGGATCGCCAAGAAAACTGAGGTAATTGAATTATTCACAGTCTTACTGGGCTTATGTTTATGATCCATATTTGACTACATCGTCCTGCATGCCGGAAGTAGATGAACCTCTAGAATGTATTCATAGAACACGTGCCCCATGTGCTTGCTGTCTCTGGGGGTTAAAATTTAAGTTATTAAAAAAATGTCCCATCAAAAAGTAAAATTTACTGGGCCAGGAAATTAGATACAAGGGAAAAAGAAACCTTAAAGTAAAAAAAAAAGTTGCTTTTATTATTAAATGTAGGTGATTCCAAGAGAATACGTAAAGTGTGCCTATTAAAAACTTTTACATGTGCTTGAATTTACTGTAACACAAGAAATATCCTACTACAAATCTAAGGTTGTAGATAGTAAAATGTATTTTAAAATCTTTGTTTTTAAGAAAATTTTTGTACAGGGACTCTTTTTCTAGTATACTATACCATAGAAATACCTTTATATATATAATTTTATTTTATTGTCATTCAGTTACAGTTGTCCCAATTTTTCCCCCATTGCTCTCCCCTGCTACCTTTTCAATCACCTTACTTCATTGTATTTATCTGGTCCACCAGATGTGACCCCCCAATTCATGAAGCAGGCTCTGCATTATATCCTTCTTTTATCCCTGATAAGCAAAGTCTCCAGAATGGAGACAAAGGTGGTAAGCAAGACATTTTATTGGAATGCAAGAATAAAAATATTAGAACTTCTATTAACTTACTTAACCTCTCATTATTCCACTTATTAAATGTTTTATAACATAATATTTTCCCTGCAAATCACTTTTTAGGGAATGCATGTATAAAAATTCTTAATGAATAGTGACACAGGATTAAAATTATACAGACCATTGCCATCTGGAAACTAGCATAAGAAAAAAAAGGAAAAAATTATTAAAATCATGTGCTGACTGGGCTGTTACCATGCCAGTGGTGTAGCTGCAGAGAAAATGGAATGGATGCCCTTGAGACTGCATTCGTTCTTTCATTTAGCAATTATGCATTGGGCACCTACTACATGCCAGAGGCTGTGTGGGCAGCGGCCACTGGAGAAGCGATTGGGTTGTTAAAAATAGAGTGAAGTGACAGTAAATCCATGATTATTTTTCCCACTGGGGATTGTCTCTCCATTTCCCAAACAGTGCTCTGATCCCTTATCTTCAGGTAAGGGCATCCCTGGAGGAGCCCACCATTCCTGCACGGCTGAGAAACTGGGATCTACTGTGGTCACCTAGCGAATACTTATTGACGTACGGACAGTGGGATTGGCAACACACACACACACAAAAGATGAATTAATTCAATTATTTCAGTACTGCTGAGGATTTTCAAGCGCATACACTTTTCATTTATATAGGCCAGGATCCCAGGAGAGAAGATGTAATCCATATACAGTTGCCATGAACGGCAGTTGATAATTTCTCACTGTGTTCTAACAACTGCCCTGACAGATACCTGAGGAGCTCTAGTTGCTCCATTCAAATGTAACCATATAATTAAATAGACATAAACGCATACTCATAGAGCAAGACTGTAATTTAAGGCCAACACTATAGTGATCCCTGAGTTTAATACACATAAGAGGAAAAGTTATAATTGATAAACCACAAACATGAGGCATCCATCCGTATGATTCGGAATAGTACACTGCAAAAACATAAATATCTGACACAAGTTTGTGTTTTCTTTCCTACTTTTTTTTTCTCCTTAACATTCACATGGCTTGCTTAGTCCTGTGATTTTCTGTCTTGCAGACGTCTGGCTGAATACATCATAATGTTGTAATTCATGGTGTGTTTCTCAAAGGGCAGTGTTTCTCCAAAATTCAATGCCTATTTAAACAAAAGTAACATTCTCTCTCCGTATTTAAATTAAGGTCCAAAGAAATAGTTTGGGGTATTATATCACCAACCAGCATTTTCCACATCTATAAGCAAAGAACTTTACAGCAAAATGTGAGTCTTCTTCCAAAGATCCACAGTGCTCAAGAGAAGTCTATTTATATACAGATCACAATGATAAAACATGTGGTTTACTTGATTACGTTAGTTGGTGGGAGAGTAGGAATCAGTCATCCGGCTACTGACTTCTACTCCATTCACCTTGGGCATGTAATGAATGGAGATTCACAGCTAAAAATTATTACCTTCCTTGGCTCACAAAATCTGCCAGAAACATTTTCTGCTATGAAATACTAGGAAAACAAAGAGAATTTTGAATGCCACTGGCTTTTCTCCATCATCCTTTATTTAGTATGTCTCACAGCAGTTTTCAATAATTCTTCAATAAAATTACCAAATAATATGATTCTATTTGATCTCTAGAAATAAGATCCAATCTGAGTTAGGTGTACATGTTAAAATTCAAAGATATAATAATGTTACTATGGAAAGTAATTAAGAGTGAAGCTATCAAATGTTAAAGAATATATTAGTAAAAAAAAAAAACCTATTTCTCAAAAATATAAGTATAAATTTTGACATATCTCAGTGAAAGTGTTTATATAAAATAGGAACATATGTGATGAAAATAATATAGTATAGACTATGCCTCAAGATATCTAGTCTTAAACTCCCAGTCACAAGTGAAAAACCCTCATATTCTAGCAACAGAACCTTGAAGGAGAAAAAGTGGAAGCAAGCCAATTTGGGAACTAATTAAGTATTCAGCAGAGAATTTTCTGTGGCTTTGTCAGTGCATTTAACTATCCAGACAAAAGGTTGTTGAAATCACACAAAGGATTTTCCCAATTCAAATGCTACAGATGACACGATATTCACACAGAAGCACACCAGATCTTCAAAGCGTAATAAAGGCCACATCTATTCATTTTATGGCTTTAACTTGCAAGTGGAGTAAGAAATGAATATAAAATAAGCATTTAAAAAATCTCTTTAGGAATGGAATTCCTATTTCTACTTTACATACTTTCTTTAAAGTGCACATTCAGGAAGAGGGCCAGTGAGGGTCAGACACAAAGAAGGGATGTGAGCAGATTCTTTGGCCCCCGTGTAAGAATAGCATCCATTTCTATCAAGCTTTAAAAGCCTCGTTATGTGAAAAGTGGGCAAACACTTTTGTGTTAGAACATTTGTAAAAAGAGCCCGGCCGTTTAGCAGAACAGCCTGAGAACTTACATTCAAAGCAGCCGCATAGTCAAATTTGGATAAGGCCTAAAAAGTAAATAAAATGACTTTGTGTATTTAATGGCTCTTTGATAAAACTTCTTTACTTTCATGGGTCAGTGGGTACAATAGCTTTAATTATCATTAATTAGTCTTAACTGAACAACAGAGGAGGGGAAAAAGCAACAAGTCAGGTCACCTCCACCAGGTGGGTGTGAATTCTGTGATCCTCCTGTTATGGTTCTGTGCTCGCCCTGTAGTTCAACCATATAAGATTCCAATTAGAAAAACTGGGTAACATTTAAGAGGGAGTTTCTCAAACTGTGCCCCACAGACTCCTGAGCTCCATGGAGCTGGCAGGAAGAGTGAGATGAGAGGGCAGGTGAGAGGGCAGGGCCCCAGGCTGGCCTCTGGAGAACCAGAGCAGTGCTTTTTCTTAAACCACTTGATGGAGGTACAACTGACACATAAAAAGCTGCGCACGTATACACAACTTGGTGAGTGAGGAGATAGCTGTACATACACCACGAAACCATCACCACAATCAAAGCCATAACCATATCCGTCACTTCCAAAAATATCCTTCTACCCCTTTTATTTGTTTTGTTTTGTTTTTAATTAATTGATTTTAAAAATTTATTTAGCTTAGAGAGAGACAGACAATGGGCGGAGAGAGAGAGACAGAAAGAGGAAGAGGGAGAGAAAGAAACATTTGTTGTTCCACTTATTTATGCATCCATTGGTTGATTCTTATACGTGCCTTGACTGGGGATAGAACCTGCAATCTTGGTTGTGTGGATATACACAACCTTGGTATATCCAGATGATTCTCTAATCAACTAAAAACTTCCCAACCAGGGCCTTGTTTCATTGTTTTTTCTTCTTTTATATAATTTTAAATTGTTATTCTATTATAGTTATCTCAATTTTCCTCCCTTTGTCCTCCTCTGCCTACCCCATCATCCACTCCCGCAGCCAAGTCCCACATTGCTGTCCATGTTCATGGGTCACTCATACATGTTCTTTTTCTAGTCTCCTTCCCCCTCCCCTCTGGTCACTTTCAGTCTGATCCTTGTTTCCTTCCTTAAAAAAAAAAATTTTGTGTGTTGGGTTCAGTCCCAGGTAGAGGCAACTGATCTGTGTTTCTCCCTCTTTCTCTCTTTCTCTCTTTCTCTCTCCCCCCTCGCCCCTTCCCTCTCTCTCTCCCTCCCTCTCTCTCTCTCTCTCAAATCAATAAACATATCCTTGGGTAAGGATTTAAAAATAATAAAACCAAGATGCAAGCCATTCAAACTAGATCACTCCTGCAAATAGCCATCAACCAGGCTACAGAGTAGTAAATTCACAATTTATTAGGAAGCTAATAAATTAGGAATGGCTGGGTCTTAACTAGTTCTCTAAGTAAGATATACTTTTAAAAAGGAAACAATAATTAAGAAGAATCAAAATTACACAAAGGAGAGTTTAGTTTCAAAATGAAATGACTTTTTAGTACAAATCCAGTACTTTAACAGTTAAAACATTTATCAACCTAGCATTTTTCTTCAAATGCTTTCTCTTCATAAATGGAATAGTAGCAGATGATAACAAAAGTGGAAAGATCCTCCCTGGCTGGTAGCACAGTGGGTAAGGTGCCAGTCTGCAAGCTCAAGGGTGGTTGGTTCGATTCCCCAGCCAGGGCACATAACCAGGTTGCAAGCCAGGTCTCCAGCCAGGTCCCCAGCTGGAGCCAGGTGAAAGGCAACCATACATTGATGTTTCTCTCCCTCTCTGCCTTTCTCCCTTCCTCTCTCTCTGTAAATAATAAATAAAATCTTAAAAAAGTGGAAAGATCCTTGTAGGATCTGAGCCGGATGAAAGAGCATACATTGTTATGCACAATGATAGTTTAGTGTGTCTAAAGAAGATGAATCTTTATAAATTATTATCAGAATTGAAGTATCATAATTTTACCACTGACTCCCCAATTTAAGCTAATATTCTGTCCATGAATCTGTACCTCGGCCCATGGCTATACAGAAATACTTAGTCCATTTCACTTCTTCCTTAAGTTATCATTTGGTAAATATTGATAGATCAGTCAGGCTGTCTAACATGTTACCTTCTTGATACACCTCACAGAAAACATCAATAAAGAGCCATTTTTAGGATTCAAACTCACAATTAAAAAGATGCTAAAGAAACTCAATATTGAGAGATTTCAGGCAATTATGCAACTACAGTTCTTTTTTGTCTTGCACATGATAGACATAAGAAATCATTGTTCTGTATTGCTGAAAATATCATGTCCTATCTTAAGGCACATTTAATCAAAACATTGAGGAGTGTGAATGTAGCTAGGGCAAAAGGCTCTTTTGATTTATAAAACTGCCACTTGGTTATGCGTGTTCATTTGTACACCCTCAGCTGATTCCTTTAAATATTTCATCTATCTCTACCACTACCCTGAAGCAATGCAAGTTGGCTAGGTGACTTTTTGTTGTTGTTGTTGTTTTTTAAGTATATGTTATTGATTGTGCTATTACAGTTGTCCCAATTTTTCCCCTTAGCCCCCCTTACCCCCAGCATTCCCCCTTTGGTTCATGTCCATGGGTCATGCATGTCAGTTCTTTGTCTTCTCCATTTTCTTTTTAATTTCAATAAAAAGAGAGTGGGCTTACCACACATCTCCCCTTGTTTTTATTTATGAGATGTGCTTGCTTAATAAAGTACACATGCCAGGAAAGATGACAAGTTCAAACTGTGTGGCAATTTGGCCAAATCTGAACTGCAGGGGGAAGATGTAAAAAGGTGAAGAATGAGTAAACTGGATGGGGAATTTGGGGTGAGTGCTTTGGAAACACAACCTGCCAAACACTGAAACCTACAGAAGCATTGCTCGCATGTAGAATGAAGAAGGGTAACTGTGGAGAAGAATTAAGAATTGTAGATGAGTCCACCAGATGAAGACAGTTAACAGAGGGAATACACTGAAGTTACCAAGTGAGGACAACTGTCTTGTTAGCACTTAATTAGGATGATAGGTATATCCCTGGTACCCTATCAGGCCTCTTTTTTACTTTTAAATTGTAAGACTTGGGTTATTAGGCATGGTCTCTTTAATTACCTTTATATTCACTTGTCTAATAAAACTGATAACAGTCATAGTGTCCTTGAGACTCAAAACATTAACTCTACCAGCAGTGCAAATGAGTAAGAGGGAGAGGACCCTGTTCACCTCTAATGGTGCTTTTCAACCATTGCTCTCATCAACTCTACAGCCTGCTTCTCCCTGTGAGCCCGGAAGATCGGTAACAATTACACAAATACCGGAAGGGAGACTACTTTTCACTTCTTGTGCCCATGCCCAATCTCACCCAATCCCACATGTGTAAACTACTCAAGAGCCTTCTAGAAGAGGCACCTGGTTAGACCTGGATTCAGTATCTAACATTTTGTCTGCTCCATAATATATACCTTAAGTCAAAATTATCTGCTCTTCAAGCAATCAGCATTATGAGACTTCACTAACTGTGTCATAATCCTGGAATCCAAGATCCAGAAGGGATCTTCTTACACAATCTAACTTAAAGTTCATTCTGCAAGTACTGTCCTCCTCAATCACATGAAATGGATGATGATTTTGCTCTGTGTATAGTTCATATATATGTAAACTATGGACACTAATGCTGACAAAAGCAAAGGGAATCCTTATCTATGTCTATAATTTAGCCTTGATCATAAGTCAGTTGTGAACAATATAAATATCAACTTCCTTATAAAATGCTGTGGATAATTAAAATGAAGACATAATTCCTGACTTCAAGAAATTCCCTGTGGAGTGATAGAAACAGAACAAATATAGGTACACCAGATGTAGAAAGGACTTGCTCCCCTCAGCATTGTTTATCCTCAATTGTTTACCCTTGGCCAGGTGCCTAGATTCAACTCCCCTGCCCACCCTCCATTGGATGATATCTCAGTTGGGTTATCTGTCATGTTCGTCCTTCAGAATGAACCATGCCCCACTCTGCAGCCATGCCCGACCCAGAAGAGTAGAGCTAAAAAAGATGCATTGGATCCAAGAAATGCAGGTGAAAGGATCACAGAGGAACTGAGACAGCAGAGGTTTTTGCCTTGTGTTATTTCTCCAGTGAAAATGAATGAACAGTACCTATCACACCATACAGTAGTTATTAATTGAGCACTCAATCTACTATTTTCGTTTTACACTATCCTCATTCTTTTAAGGACCCTAGGAATTTCCCCTACTTCCAGTGTTTTAGCCACTTTTAAACTTTTAGGTCTTTCATACAACTCTAAATATATAACTACATGTTTTATAGCATAAAAAGGAAAGTTCCAGCTCCTGTGCGATATTATAAGTATAATTGATTAATGCACTGAATCATGTCATATTTTGATAAAGTCCAGTAAAGTGCCAATCTGGAAATTTATTCGGTTGGGTTCATGTCTATAATTGTATGAGGGAAACTCATTTAATTTGGCTAAATAAGATAAACAACTTATAATAAACATTATGGAAAAATATTGGGTAAGCTTATGCTTGGATGGAAATTTAAGACTTCAGTTTAAACAAAGTGTTAGCACATCATTAAAAGTAAATATTTTAATAATTTTCCATGTCTGGAGTCACTATAAAATATGTCACTAAAAAGATCTTTCATCTTCTTCACCATCCTGTTTGATGTTTCTATGTTGGTTATATCATCTATTAACCTTATGTGAATATAACTAGAAATAATATTTATCTTGGACACAATGTAATACTCAAGGATACTCTTACCCTACATGTAAGGAATATAATAATAGATTGGATGTTATGCTAAAGAACCTAAATTCTCACATTTTGGAACTTCCAATTGCAGAGACTAGTCTTCTGCTCAAATCCTAGACTCTTTTGGGCTGAGATCTCACTTGGAGATAAAGGAGGACTGAGACCACTACCCATCTGTCCCCAGGACAACTGTATTAGCCAGGGACCCAAGCAAGAAACAGAAGTCACTTCTCAGATTGTGCAAGTGAGGAAACTTTAATAAGGGGAATAATTACAGAGGTGAGGGCAGGGTTAAGGGAACCAATAAGAGATGGACACAACTCCGAGATATTAGCAACAAAAGGAAGTCATAACTATCACTTTGGTTGAAAGAAACAGGGGGAAGAAATACAATTATCAGAGCACATTCAAGGCTGAAGCGACAAGAGAGGATCTGCCAGACAAAAGCTCTATTTCAGCTGTTACCAAAGACAGGCCACCCAAAGGAGGAAGTGGAGATGAAATACCCCGATTATCTCTCGCCCTTTCATCCTCTGCCAGTGTTTCCCATTGGCTGGACCCAACCAGAATGCCCAGAAGCAGCAAATACCCAGGGATTAGCCTCTCGAGACACAAAGCAGGGCAAAGGAGAGAATAGGTTACAGGGAGGGCAAACAGAGATCTGGTATAATCACCAAAACCCAGCAAAACCCAAAATAAGGCAAAAAACTGTGCAATGTCTCCCAGGCCGTCTTCTCCAAACTTTTAGAGACTTCAGAGTACATTACGAACGTCTACACTATAATCTCTATAGCTTTCACTAGAAAATTCATGGGGCCTTTCCAAATGCTTCTGGCTTTTGCATACTAGGAGAAAACAGCCACTAGATGTGTTCAGCAAAGACAGTGATCAAGTAAAGTCCACTGGTGACTGAACACCACTCAGCTTCTCGAGAACCCTGAGCAACTAAGGACCTGGATGAAGACACCTGTTGTCATACTTCAGGGACCTAACTGAGACTCAGAAGCACAATTATATATCTTCCTCTGCTTCCAACCACCTCCATAAAATGAACCATCAGCATTTCAAACTCAATGAATACAAAAAACAAACATAATTTCTCCCTCTACCTGAACTCGCTCTATCACTCTCCACCTAAATCCACTAACAGACTCACACACACACACACACCACCAACCAAAAACCTGTTCACCTTTCTGTCTACCTTATGTCTAATAGAGGACTTTATAATACTGGAGTCTGACGAATCATCTTTGATTCCCCTCTACCCACTGAACCTGGAACCCAGCCTCTCTAAGAGACAACCTGCCCTATCATGAGCACCCTAACAAGATGAAGCACCAAACCATGTGCTTTGCTCACTCCGTTGTTCTGTATTCTCACTTATTACTCTTGTTCAAGTCTATTTTTATCACATTCAATTCATCTAATATTATAATGCTGTTGTGTTAATCATAAAAGAAGCTCAGCTGCCATGGGACCATGGGACTCGTCCACTCAAATATCTCTCGTCTTCCCATCTCCTGTAGATGGTAGATAAAATTACTTAGCATAGTAGCCAAGTTCTGGCCTCCACTTAACTTTCCAACTTTATTCTGTATTGCTCTTCTTTCATCTACCCAATATTCCAGCCAAATTCATTTATGATTTATTTCTTAACTATATCTTGTATTTCTGCTTCTAAGGCCTTCTTTCTTATAATTAGTATTCTACCATCTTTATATACCCAAATAATTCCTTTTCATTTTTCAAGTCATTCAATGCCAAATGCCACTTTCTTTTCAAAATGTTTTCTATTATCCTCAGATTTTAAAAGATTATAAAGTCACTGGAATACATTAGACCATTAATTTATGTCCCCTATCCTACCATCTTCTCTTATTTGAGAAGTCAGAGGATAATTAGGTTCCTCTTGTGGGAGTCATTACCTTCTAGCTTATATTATGGCTACTTATATATTTTTTGTACCTCACAAGATTATATTCATAAGAGAAAAAAGTAGATGTTATTCAAGTTTGTATAGTCCACAACTAGAGAAGAGGAATTCTTAATACATCAACCTCATACTTTGCAAGCATTATCTCATTTCAGGTCCATAACAACAGCAACTGATCCTAATAGCCCTGCTTTATCAATCAGAAAACTGAATCTCAAAATGGTTATTTAAGTCGCATAAATCAGAACCAGGACTACAGTCCATATCAGACTGTGTAAAAGCTCTTATTTTTCTTAAGGCCCTCTGTAACATCATGTGGATGGCTTCTACATGGTACTATAATAAGTTCAAAGGAACCTAAAGACCCTCTGTTCTGAAGGGCATTTCAATTTAGTAGTCATCTTTAGATACAGTTCACCCCCCAAAGAAGTTAACACTTTTATTGATCATAATGCAAGCAACATCAAGAGATTTGCTTAAAACAAAAGTCTAAGGAGGACTGTACAGACCTGAAAGGATAGTTTTAAAAAAATAGTGTTTATTCAAGTATAGCATACAAACAGAAAAAGACACAGGTCATAAGTGTTCAGCTTCAAGTGAACTCATTCATTTATCAGAACCCAGATCAAGAAACAATATAAGCACCCCCAAATCCACCATATCCACTTCCAGTCACTCCTAGCACACTCAAGAATAGCCACTATCATGACTTCTGTCACCATACATTAGCTTTAACTGATTCAAACTTTATGCAAATGGAAAGAGTACGCACCCTTTTGTGGCTGTATTCTTTCATTCAACACCATGCTTCTGAAATTCACATGTCATCACATATAGATGTCATGTATTCATTCTCATTGCTGCACAGCATTACGTTACAGGAATATACATCAACTTACTATTGATAATACTGTTGATGGGCAACTGGAACATTTTTTAACTTGGGGCTAATACAAATAATGCCACTATTAACAATTTTATACATACCATTTCTTTGGAGAATATAAGTAGAACTGGAATTACTGGATCATAGGGTATGCATATTGATATAGCAAATATTTTCACAAAATATTCCAGTGATTATTTCTACTTATATGCAGCCAGCAGTGTGTAAGCATTCTGGTTGCTTTACATCCTAAACAGATTTTGGTATTTCTGGGTGTTTTTCTTTTTCATTTTAACCATTCTAGTAGATGTATATTAGATCATGCCACAGTTTTAATTTGCATTTTTCTGATGACTAATATTCCTTTTCATATACATTTTGACTGTTTAGATACTATCTTTTGTGTGGTGCCTTGCCAAGTATGATGCCCATGTTTCTATTGGTTTTTATACTTATTTCTCATTAATTTTTAGGTACTCTTACTATGTGTTTGGAAATATTTTCTTCCACTCAGTGGATTTTCTTTTCTCTTCCTTAGTGGTGTCTTCTGATGAAAAGTTCTTAATATAATTCAGTTAATTAATTTCCTTTTTATGTTTTAGAGCTTTTTTGTCCCTTGTTAAAACACTTGATTCTGCTTCAAAATGATAAATATGTAGTCCTATGTTGTTGTTGTTGTTTTTCTAAAAGCTCTATTGTTTATTTCAACTGGATGTGGAAATTGATTATTTTTGGTATGACTTGTGATAGAGTCAAAGTTCAGTGTTTTTTCATATGAGCATTAGGTTAGCCCTGAAATATTTATTCAGAAGATCCTTTATCTATTATAGGCAGTGTCACTCCTGTCATAAATCAGGTGACTATATATGAATTCTATATCCCTTTCCATTGGTCCCTTTCTTTCTTCCTTATGCCAGGACCACAACCCATTAATTTCCTTTAGAAAGCATGATTGTTTAAATCTGGGAAAACCTAAAATGCCTCTTCTCTTAAACAGTACAGATAAAACAAACATATATGTATTTTTCCCCATAACCGTGAATTCCACATTCATTAATAGGTTAACGAAATCTGTATTTGGGTATATTGACTTAAAGGCTAGTGTAGAAGCCCTATCATTAAAATTGGTTGTAGACTCAAAAGCTGATCTTGCTCCTGTTGGTCAGGGTGATATTGACATGCTCAGCCAGTTTCTTTCTTTTTCTTTTTCTTTTAATAAAGACTTGTACATGGATATTCCCTGCAGCTTTACTCAAAAATAGCCAAGAAACTGAAAGCAGTCCAATGTCTAATAACAGGTCATCCATTTTGACAGGAAACTAGCAACCCATCTAAATCCACCTACACATCACTCTGAAGAAGAGCTCTTCTAAAATTTCTAAGCTCAAGTAAAATATTTAAAATATTTAAAATATTAAAATATTTAATATATTTAAAATATTTAAAATATTAAATTTAAATATTTAAAATATTTAAAATAAGAGTTTCTCTTATTTTAAAACATGAATGTTAGAATCTACACAAAGTTAGCATGTAAAGCAAACATAGGAGTTTACTCTCTCACTTTCCTCTGTGAGGCAGGATTACAATGATGTTGACTGTTCTTTGGATCAGTTGTTTTCAGCTTGGGTAACCATTGGCGTGACCTGTGGGATATTTCTAAAATACCTGGGTCCTACACCCATAGATTTTGATTCCATTATGCTGAATAAGGTCTAGGGAAAAGGATTTTTAGTTCTTTTAATTTTTTTTTTTTTTAAGATTTTATTCATTATTTTCAGAGAGAAGGGCAGGAAGGGAAGAAGAAGGAACGGGAGAAAAGCACCAGTGTATGGTTGCCTTTCCCTCCTCCAGCTACAGACCTGGCTGGAGACCTGGCTAGCAACCTGGTTATGTGCCCTGGCTGGGAATCGAACCAGCAACCTTTGGGTTCACAGACCGGCGCTTTTCCACTGAGCCACCAGCCAGGGCTTGAAAGGGACTTTTTAAAATTCCCTGCATCCACAGGAGATTCTAACGTGCAGCTGTTGTCAGCTCTGCAAGCTCTTGGCAGGTGGCATGATCAATTAGAAGGATGCATGGACTATTGTGACAACCAAATAAGGTCACACATATAAAATTGACTTACATGATGATTGGCACATGGTAGGTACAAAACAAATATTTTTTCCTATGACCTTACTTACCTTCCCATTTCCCTCTAAAATTGCCAGACTTTCTGGGGGAAGCCTTTTTTTTTTTTTTTTAGATTTTTTCAACATGATTTAGTTTAGCATATTTTAAAGAATTTATTTTATTATTTTTAGAGAGAGGGGAAGAAAAAGAGGCAGAGAAGGAGAGACATCAATGTGTGGTTGCCTTTCACCTGCCTGCAGCTAAGGACTTGGCTGGAGGCCTGGCTTGCAACTTGGTTATGTGCCCTGGCTGGGAATTGAACCAGTGACCTTTGGGTTCACAGGCTGGCACCTTATCCACTGTGCCACCAGTCAGGGTGCCATATTCATTTTAGGTGACAGTTGCATTATCAAATAATACTTAAGCAAAAAACTAGCCAGTAGAAACAAAAATCCTTTAGGAGGTTGAAGAAGAGCAACAGCAAAAATGAGAAGCTTGTTCATAGGGACAATGGATAGACAGCAGAACTTGGGTTTACCTAATACAGATTTCTAACAGTTGCTTGTTAGTTTCTTCAGGTAAGCCAAAATTCTGATACATAGACATTCTTCTCTAGTAGTTCATTTTTTTTCTTAAAGATCCTACCCACCATCACATACTCAACATTGGCCATTAATAGAAATATTTTTAAATTGTCATTAAAAAGCACCAGAAAGTCTCTTTTCCTGTATCTTTCTCACTTGCCTGCTAAAATCACCTTTTAGCCATCAAGACTCAAGTCCAATACCACGTCTTCCAAGAAACTTGCCTACATCCTCTGGGGTGGAATAAGTCTCTCCCTCCACTTACCATCATAACTGTTTGTTTATGAATGCAGTATGATCTTATTCGAGAGGTTTATATGTGACAGTCCTTGATAAACCATGACCCTAGAAGGCAAGGACCAGAATTGGTCATCTTTATATCTTCTACCATCGCTGGTAACACATGCTAGATAACTGTGGCATTTGAGTGTGATGATCTGCCTGCCACAGGGTGTGCTTCTATGATGTGATATTTGCATTTCGAAAAATCATCATGCTATGCACTGTCTTCCTATATAAGCCATAGGGTGCATTAGGAAACTCTGAGATTACAGACACATAAAAACAAGATAGGAACTTGGTAAAGACAGTAGCAGCTTTACGCATGTTCAGGGGTTAAGAAATGCTACAACAAATAGGGCACATACCTGGAAAAGCCCTGCAGTGTGCTGGCAGAAGGGCAGTGTGGAAGCACAGCGGCTTTGGGAGTCATTGTGGAGGGCGGAAGGGACTGACTCATAACGCTCCCACTGACCAGATAGACAGTCAGTGTCTCAAGTGCATGGGGTTGAGGTTGATGTATTCCTGGCTGCTGGTGTCAGCTGAGTGCAGTTGTCTCTGTTTGCCTGCAGTTCCTAAGGACACAAGTGCACCTACCTACAAATCTGAATTTCAGTCACACACAGATCATTTCCTAATAATCACGTCGAAGCAGATTTTCAAAATAAGTGTTATAGCAAAACAACCTTATAATACATATACACTGTAAAATGTTATTTTATAATTTATATTTGAAAATAGGCAGAAAACACTACATAAAGCCTCATTGATGAATGCTTCCAAAGAAAGCTCAAGTTTGAGGCGATGAGCCAAAACTATGGGTTATGATCTGCTTTTAGGATGTAATGTAGGCAAATCACTTCAGCTTACCCTGCCTTTCTTCTGCATTCTCTGCAGTGAGAATAACATGACATCTCCTTACCAGTCAGTTTCTCCGTGATGACTGGATAATGTTCCACATTCGCTAAAGAGGAAACTTATCCTGATAAACTTTAAGGAATGAACTTTTATAAACTTCATTACAAAGGTATGTCCCTTGCACATCAACGAATGTGCTTTGTCAGCATGTATGACCTGTAATATTTAGAAGTTCAATAGTTGAGTGAAAGTCAACATTTCCATATAAAGTATAAAGGTCCAGTGACAAGTAGTTTAAAGACAGCTTAGCTGGTCGGTCATTCCAGGGTCAGTGTTGCTTATGTTATGTTGAATGACCTGAAACAGTTTACTTCTCTAGCAGTAAAGAAACGTACAGATTTGGACTGTATTTTAATATCAAATTTGCTTTTCAAGGCAAGTATCAAGGATGCAACTTCCTTTTTTTTTTTTTTTTTTTTAACTGTACTGAGGAAATGAACTGAGGCTCCTCAAAAATGACTTAAGGCAAAAGACTTAATGGTTCTTTTCTTCTCAGATGAGAAGAAAATAGAGGGACACATGAATGCACATGAGATCAGCCAGTCATTTCTGAGTTGATGGTTTAGATTCATATGTAATAAGAAGGAAAGAACTGTATTTTTTTCATTTATTTGCTGTGATAAGTATATTTGTGAAATGAAATTTTTATATGTATTTACCATCTACCAGGAGGCTATTTCCTACTGAAGGTAGGAAGATTTTAATTTTTCTGCATTCTACTCCTTGAAAATTGAGCATTCCCGTTGCTGTCTATTCATTCTATATTTCTGACACACTCTGGACTTCCTAAACAAGTTGGAAATTTTATATTGGTTCTTAACATCTCATATTGATAGACCTTTCAAAAGTTATTAAGTTTGATACTTTAAACTGTTATCTAGAATCTATATGTTTGCATTCCAATTTTCATATGACTCCTTACTGGTTTTATAAATAACTATAGTATCAATAGCAAATAATAACATAGTGTTTACTAAGTATTATACTTAATCTGCACAATAGCCCCATGTGTTAGGTAATTATTTCTATTTTACAAATGAGGTAACTGAGGCATAAAGTAGTTAAGTAACTTATTCAAAGTTCAAAAGTTAGAGTTATTAAAATTGGTATTTGAAACTAGGCAGTCTGGCCCCAGAATGTATATATTAAACAACTCTGTTATATTGCTCCCTATACATTATAATATAGTGTATCTTATTAACCTTTTTTTTTTTTAAAGAAATTTATAAGTTACTTTGTTGACAATTCAGGATCTCAACCATGGTTTCAAATCAGTTCAAATTGCTTTTGCATCAAAACCTACCTACCCTCATTCCTTCTTGCATAAAAACCAAAATACCCTCATCCCTTATAAGTTTCCAGCTCTTGTTTTCTCTACACTTTAGTTGATTTTGATGATTAAAGAGAATTGTTCATCTGCAACAAAAGCAAAGACATTTCTGCCGATAGCAAAAAAATGACGGCTGAAACAGCATTTATAGTACATCTTGAATAAATGTTCAAAAGCATGGCCTTAGGGCAACTTCCTGTTTTACTGGAAAATCTACTTTGCTGGTGTCTGATAAAACTGTGTGAACAGTGGAAGCTTAATTCTCCAAGGCATGTTCTATGAAGCATTTGACAGCTTACCTGATGAAATCCACTCCACTATCAATTCAGAGAGAACACGTGCCCTTCATGGTGTGAGCCCAGGCTGAGTGGCTTTTGTAGCCTTGGGACTGATGTTATTAGTCCTAAATGAACTGATTAGTGTTTCGTTGACTTACTCCCCAGCGATGGTACCTGTGCTTGACACACCAAACATTTTCCATTTTGTATAATCAATCCACTGTGGAAAATGACTTGATTGTGTGTGGAAATCTTATTAAAGTGATTTAGTAGTTTGAACTATCCAGGTGATTCAATAAGTTTAGACAAAATTAAGTCACTATTTACATGAGATTGGGTAAAGTGCCAGTTCAAGCCCACAATTACATGTTCCACTTTCGTGAACATGCAAGAGTAAACAGTCATTCCCAAACGGAGTGCCAAGTGGACGGCCCCAGTGCAGCTTACTCTAAAATGCTACCATTGCACAAGCTGATAATACATTCATGACTCTTGAAATTCAAATACAATTCCTTAAGATTTCCTACCCCAGATCCAACAATATATACCAGGGCTACTAGCCTATTCTGAGCTTCAACTGTCAAAGTTATGATTACATACATAACCAGTAACAGAGGAGTCTTGTACTCTGAGTAGTTGCCAGAAGTTACATGTGGGGTGGGGTGGGGTGCATGTGCCCCCCGACACGCACACACCCTCCTGGCATCAAACACTAATTGGTACTGATCAGCTTGATTAGAGAAAGCAATATTCCCTAACTGAAGTAACCAGATCCTTCAAAAATGGTTTAAACTGTGTCTTTTTGGTTAAGCCCTCCCAGAACCAAGCTGGACAACCAAACAACATTATTTTGGGGTTCCCATAGGACTTCTTTTTGGTTCCTTAAAGAGTTGTTTATTACTTAAAGAAACAGTATGTTGATATGCTATCATAAGGGTAAAACATAAAAATTTTAGCTACACTTACCATATAAATACTATAGAAAATATTATTTCTCATATCTAGTGTACTCATTGTGAGAATAGCCAAGGGTACTTCTCTGGGGTCTCAGAGTCATTCTGCTTTTGAGCCACTGGTTAGTTTTGCCTTATAAACACCATGAGGACTGTAATTGGTTTTTCTCTTGCAGACATGCAAAACCAAAGTTCTACATGAACCAGTTTTGTGAGCATTTATATACTGGTTTCATTCTGCTTCATCCTGCATTTTAAATCTCAGCTACCTTTGGGAGGTTTTTCCTCTTTTACTTACTCAGCCAGGCATAGGATCTACCTTCAGGGTATGTTTTTCTGAGACACCGGAAATTTTGCTGGAGCATGTCCGGGGATAAATAAATGAATGAGTGAGTAAATATTTTAGGGTTAATCACATCAGTTGTTCTCACTCAAAGGTGATTCTTGTGATAGTATGACAAGGATAAAGATGAGAATAAAGACACAGTTGTTGAAAATCATGAAATGTGACAAATTCATTTACATAGAAAATTTTATTTGCTGGCTCTGTATCACTAAGATAATTACTTAACTTTTCCAAGTCTCTTTTTGTTTATGGTCTAATGAGAAAGATAATATTTTATATAGTTAAGAATATTTGATTACATAATGTACTTACTGATTGAACCAGTACAGTTTCTACCATACTATATATGGTGTGTGTGTGTGTGTGTGTGTGTGTGAGTATGTGTATATACACATGTATATGTATATGGTGTAATTGATATATTACTGTTCTGCATTCTGGGACAGAGCATAAAAGATAGGGTAGGTTCTTTGTCTTCATAAGTAAATATTCTCTTGAGGAGAGGCAGAAAATAAATAAATAAACCAATAAAATGATTTCAGATGGCAGTGAATGCTACGAATGCAGTGGGAGAAGTTGGCCATTCAAATCTTCTTGAGAAGGAGACATTGAACTCAGACCCCATCCATGGGAAGTATTAATTATATAAAGCAGGGAGAGAAGCATTTAAAAGCAGATCAGGTACAGACATCAGCAATGCAAAGGCTGTGGGATGGAAACACAATTGTTCCCATCAAAGGGCAAAAGGAGGATTGCCCTGCTGACTGTGGTGAGTGAGGACAGAGGGGTGAGAAGGAGAGGAATATATGGGGCACTTCCTCTGTTCTTGGCCTACCTTCTTTTATGGTAAATGTCAAGTACAGTGAGGCAACATTTCTAAGCAAGGCTGGAAAACAGAAATTGCTTAAAGTGATTTGCTATTTAGGGGACAAAAATACTACTTCATTTAGTTCCACCATGAGCCAAGACATAAAGCAGAAACCAAAAACGGTGATGGATCAAACGGAGCCATGTTAGCACCTGAAGAGGCAGCAGGTCAGTTCCCCAGCATGAGCATTAAACAGGAGCTGTGTCAGGTGCCTAAGGGCGTCATCAGGCCCTAGAGTCCCCACAAACTCCTTATCCTTGATGAGGACACAAAACCAGAACTGAGAGCTGAGGGGGTTGTCCTCAGCCCACTCCTTCTGTAATAACCGATTGGCTAGCCAACTCAGCTCCATTTCCCCTTCTGTGAAGGGAAAGGGAGAGAACCATAATAGAGCCTCAGCTTTTCAGGCGCTTGATAACTACACAGACAAGCCATACGCACAGGACGAAGCTGGAAAAGTACTACGGTGTAGTAGGAATGATCACCACTTTCTGCCAAAGCTGCTTAATAGTATGCAGTATAGGCCGTGTTTTACTAACACTCTAACTTTGGGGTATACAGGGGGGGAAAGTCTGGAAATTCTGTATCAAATAATCCTTAAGAAAAGCAACACTATTTATGACATTAATTAACACAATTGCAAGGGAGCTTTGGGAGAACATGAAGCCTTTTGATTATTTTAAACCACTTAAACTATAGCCAGCATCTCAAATAGTCTCAAACTCCCCAGTGGCCTTTCTTTGTTAAATGAGAAAAGCCTAGTAGTCAAACCTGTGTAGCTGAACTATCAGAGGCATCTAGAATTAGGTCAAATTCTTGTTTTCTTCCACTAACAGGGTGTGTTTTCACCCTGGTGAGTATGCTCTGTGTTAGAAAACTTGCGACCTCAACCCAGAACAACACAGCAGTGACTCAGGGAACACCGCTCATGCACATTCTACTTCTGGCTGCAGAAGTCCGCTTCTCCTTGACAGCTCTGGGAACTTGGTCACAAAGGGTGCTCCCAACCCTGCTCCCTCCAGTGTCTCAGGAGCCAAGACAAGCATTCATTGCTGGTGTTTAGTGGAACCGAGTGCTTTCCACCAGACACCACCCTTCACAATCGCATGAGAAAATATTGCAGGATCCCTCTCAGTTACTAGGAGTAGGTACAGATGTGAAAAGAAGGATGTTATTTATTTCCCTCTGTCAGGAAAATGGATAGAAAAGTGGCAAAGACAGGACAAAGAACTCATCTGCCAAAGTGACTTCAGGATAGCTATGTGAATTTTTATAAGAACCATCTGAAAGTTGTCAGATAGTTGAGCTTGGGATTTTGGTCTTATTTCTCTGTTGTTGTTCTTGTCATTGTTATTGTAGTTCATTTTATGTAGAAAAATAGCAGCAAGACTGGTTCTTGAGATCTTGCTTATAACATTCTCCCCTCTAAAACCATAGAACTTTCACATGAGCCCATCAAGTTGATTTATCATGAGGTTCGGAAAGCAGCCAAGCCTTTGTTGATTAACATTCTGTAGAGTTGAATGAATTTGCTATTGATATGATCTTTAAAGAAAAAAAAAAAAAAAACCTAGCCTTAAAACTTCATGTAACCCAGTGATTAACCTAAAGCAACAAATACATACATTTAGCTTCTTTACTGGGCAGAGCAAAAATAGGTGTAAGTTGTGAATATGTGAAACACAGATTTTATTCTTATATTATTGTTTATTACGTATTGAATCATTTTTCATATGAATAACTGTAAACCTCCTTTTGCACCACCCTGTACAAAATGCTGAGAAGCTAAGACCTGAGTCTGTTTGCAAAAGGCTAACTTTTTAACAATTCAAAATATTTCCTTTAATTATAATTTGTTGTGAGAATAAAAAATTACTTCTTTTAAACACTTAATTTACTTTGTGAAGATGAATGTTTCTAATAGGATGTGAATGAAATCAGCATTTGCCACTTGGGTTATTCCCTGCTACTCATCTGAGATGAGTTCAAGGATCTCCATGGTTAATCTTACAGATACTTCTTTTCAAAGTATGGATAGAAAGTGAAATGCAAGTAGACAGGACTTCAGAGTTCTTAAGTTTCTCCCATCCCACTCTGTTGCCTAGCAAAGAACTTCAACATTGGCCCTGAGCATGTTTCTCCAACGTCATATTTCCTGCATTTAAAAACAACTCGGAAGAAAAGAAAACAACTCCAAGCAATTGTACAACAACTTACATCATTTGGTAAGATCAAAATCTCCCCTACACACTAAACTAAAAGTTTGCTTCACAAATTGAGGCAAGATTCAAAATATAAATCACCGATGCTTGTTAAGATCATGTAAGCACATGATAACTCCCCAGAACTCAGGCAGCGAAAGCCTGTCTGGGTTCAAGAGGCAGAAAAAGCTCAGTTCCAGTCAATGTGTGAGTTCTGTTTTCCTCTGCACCTCTCATCAGTCTGCCTGCTTGCTCCCCCTTCACAGAGAGGCAGCTGAGTGTGACAAACACGACTTAGTCAAAAACCTAAGGGCGTCAGGATCTGTAACCCTGTTCAAAGTACGTCTTGGAGCACATCGTATGTCTACAGTTTCATTGACCTCCACGAAACCATAAACCAGCAAGTCAGTCCAATCCACAACTGTCAGGAGAGTAATCATTTCCCCAAGTTCTCTAGGGCTGTCTATATCGGAAATGTCACCATTTGTCACTGGCATGAAGGTCTCTACCTCCTAGGAGATGACTACGGAGTAACAGTGCAAGGCCACAGGGCCAGCTCTGAGAAAGCACCTCAGAGCCAGACTGAAGAACTCTCAGGGCTACATGGTAAATCAGGAAGGAAGGGTGGGAACTCAAAAGCTCCCCAAGTTCCCCAACTATGCAAAACAAAAAAGCGGTGAGGAAAATGGAGGAGATTGAAAGATACCACAGAATCAAGATTGATAGAAGTTTCCAGGTGTCTTTTATCTTATTTAGTCACCATCTACCAAGTGGAAACAGGTAAGGTCTCTGTGTTTAATCTTATGAAGCTGAAGCAGCCAGAGGAGAGTCAAGAAGTCACCTGGTAGGAAATTTCTAGAAAAAAATTATCTGACACTGCCATCTTTGGTTTGGACCATCTCATTTTCTCTCTAAAATCAACACATATTACTTGTAAAATTAGAAAATAAAAGGAAATAGAAATCAGGAGAAAAAAAGAAAACAGAAATGTATAGAAGGATTAAGAGAAAGAATGAGAGACAAAGATAGAGAGAGCTTCTTTAAAGAGAAAACCAAAGTATAGTCCCCGTCTAGGAAAAGAGTTCTCTGCACAATTACTGTGAACTGTACCCACACTTGGATGAGGCTGAAGCTTACTCTTTTTTTTCATTTTTAAAGATTTTATTTATTATTTTCAGAGAGAAGGGCAAGGAGGGAAGAAGAAAGGGAGAAAAGCACCCATGTATGGTTGCCTTTCACCTGCCTCCAGCTACGGACCTGGCTGGAGACCTGACTTGCAACCTGGTTATGTGCCCTGACTGGGGAATCGAACCAGTGACCTTTGGGTTCGCAGGCCAGTGCCTTATCCACTGTGCCACCAGCCAAGGCAGTGAAACTTACATTTTTAATTAAACTATTTTTATTTCTCCAGGATAAAAAAGTCAAGGTCATGAAAGTCCTTCTTTTTGACATGAGCTTCAGCACCAGTGACACAGTTGGAGCACTGGAGAGACTTTCCGGTACCTCTTCAGAGAAGGAAGCTAAGTGCCTGCACCACTTGTCACTTTGTTTATGTTATTCCAGTAAATTCCAGCAGTGATTTATGGACATAATCAATATGATTCCTACTTGATGCAAAGAAACCAGAACTCAAGAGGCTGCCTGAGTGAAGCTCACACAGCTGACAGAGCAGGGATTTGAACTCGGACCACGTGGCCCTAGAAACTGCGTACACTCTTCACCACACATAGCTTGTGAGCCTAAGCACCTGTATCTCAAGGGCCCACTTCCTGTATTGAATAAACTCAAGTTGTGTGCAACCTAACAAAGACCTTAAACTCTGGCGATGACAGCTGTTTTCATCTTAACAGCAATACGTTCCTAAACAAGCCTACTGGGGGTTGGCATTCCATGTGCCCGTTAGCCAGCTACCTAATCCCAACAGCATCAGTTTGTTTCGTTCAGCCCCACCCTGCACTTTAGTGGCTTTTGTCAAATCCAGTTGCCAAGATGGTCCTCACCTCACTTGACATAGTTGACAGCATTTTTTTTACCTTTTTTTCATTTTTTCTTACTTTTTATTGTTTATGCTATTACAGTTGTCACCCTTTGTCTCACTCTACCCAGCCCCCCTCACTCCCTCAGCCAATCTCCCTACCACCATCCATGTCCTTGTATCATACATATATGTATATGTTCTGCATATATATATGTATATGTTCTTTGACTAATCCCTTCAGCTTCCTTCAGCCAGTCCCCATCTGCCCCCTCCCCTCTGGGTTGATAGTATTTGACAGTTAATTATTTCCTCCATTTTGAAAGTCTTTATTCGCTTGGTTTTCAGAGCATTAAATGATCCAATTTTCCTTCTGCCTCAGCTAATGATCCTCTATAGTTCCCTTTGTAAGTAATTACTCCTCTTCTGCCTCCCTCTTTGTATACATCAACTCTCATTGATTTTATCCACTGTTTCAGCTCCAGATACCATCTGGGTACCCCATAAGCTCCAGGTTTACATTTTGAATGGCCCAGTCCTCTCCCAACAGTCATCTAGAAGGCAGCTCAGGCTCCATGTACCCAACAAAGCCCTTGCTTTCTCCTCAAATCGTGACCCATCATCACTCCTTCCAACATTAGTAAATGCAACCTCCATTTATCCAGCTGCTCTGGCTAAAAATTCAGTAGTCATTCTTAATGTTTTTCCCTCTGACACATTATATCAAACCCAATAGTAATATATTAGGCTTAATCATGAAAAAATGTTTTTCTATACTCCAAACACTTCTTCAGAGCCTCCTGCCATGTTCCTATCTCGGAGGCCATCATGTCTCACATGTACAACTGCAATAATCTCCACATCCCACCCCCAGCTTCTTCTCTGACACATTCAGGGTCTACTTCTAATGCACACGGAATAAAATCCAGCTCCTTGCCTCCACGCTCTCACATGATCATATTCTGCCTACCTCTACGATCTTATCCCCAACTCTCCTCATTCCTTTCCACTAGCTCCCCTTCCTGTTGTCCATCAAGTTCACAAACTCAGTTCTGCCTTCAAGCTTTTGCATTTGTTTTCCCTTTGCCCAAAATGCTCTTCCACCACACCTGGTGATTCATCCTCTCATTTCAATGATCTCCTTAGAACAATCTCCTCTACCCACCCAAATCAAGGCCACCTTCCTCCGTCTTTGCTTTGTAGTGCCTGTTGCATTTTATTTTACAGGATGCATTCCTAATACATTCCATATTATTTTATTTATCATCTATTTACCACTGGGATACCAATTTCATACAGGTGGAGACTTTGCTGCACTTGTTCTCAGTGGTAATTTCAGCGTAGAGAACAGTGCCTAATACATAGGAGGTCTCCCAAAATATTTATCACGTGAAAAAAGAAAAATGGATCAATGACGTAGAGTAAGCAAAAAAAAAAATTCTCAAGAGATAATGTGAAGGTAGGCAAAGGTCAAGTGACGGTGGGCCCTGAAGGCCACAGGAAGTAGTTTAAATTCTACTCCAAATGCAATAGAAAACCTACAGAGGCTGGGTGGAGCTGAACAAAGGGGAATAAAATGAGAAACATCTTAATAGTGGCAACAATAAAAAAATGTTTTTAAAAATGTACATAGGATTTTTTAAAATTTATTGGAGTGTCATTGGTTAATAAAATTATATAGGCTTCAGGCATACAGTTGTATAACACAGCATCTGTATATGGTTCACCACCCCAAGTCAAGTCTCCTTCCATCAGCATTTATCCCCACACTGCCTTTAACTTCTTCTACCTTTCCCTACCCTCTTTCCCTCTGATTTCTCTCTGGTAATCACCATCCTGCTGTCTGTGTCTATGTGTTTTTTTCTTAACCCCTTCATCCCCTCTGACAGCTATAAGTCTGTTCCCTATGTCTACTAAGTCTGTTTCTATTTTGCTTGTTAGTTATTTTGCTCATGAGATCCCACACGTGTCTTTCTCTGGCTGGCTTACTTCACTTAGCATAATCATCTAATTATTGTTTTAGGAGGTGACTGACTACTTTGTGGAGAATGATATACAATAACTTTATGAAATTTCTTAAAAATCTGTGTGCAACTATGATTTTGGCACATTGAGTAATAATATTAAAGTATTATAATATCCTTGATTTTATAAAATAAGGAATCCATGGGCAATGAAACTGCTACTTTATGGGAACAGATTTTCCTGTTAAGGTGGAATGAGAGCAGAAATAATAACAGCTATGAACCAAGCAGATTTAAAAAAACACAACACCTTAATATAGGAGAAAAAGAATTACCCTTATTTTTATCCCTGGCAAACTTATGGACCTACCCCTTTTTTATTTATGATTTCTTTGAACAAAAAGAAAAATACTACGTCACTGTCAGACATTTTAAAGTTACTTTCAGCTCAAGCAGGTGGAAAATAATGTATAAATATAGAAGCAAAACATAGTGTGAAAGACCAAGAGTGAAAATTACAAGACAAAGGAAGTAACTTACACAAGTTGGACTTGTTGAAGCTTATTTTTTCTTCATCAGAACAATATAACTTTCCCCAGAATAAGAATGAAGGCATGCAGCTGATTAGGAAATTCAAAGCAAACAGTGAAGAACACAGAAGAAATATAGAACATTACATGTTCTTGCTCTGCTTCATGGCAGTAGAGAGCCGTGTTTTGTGATGTTCCACAATCTTAAAAGTGGTTTAAACAGAAATAGCATCATTTCATGCCTGTCTGTGTAACCTCTTTCTCATCTCTTAACGTCTGTGAACTAAACAGAGCCATTACTCGAAAGGAATTCTCAGTATTGGGAAACTGAGGCAAAAGCATGCCTGAGTAGCAAGGGAAGCCCAGCCAAGCAGTAATAAAAAGAGGCCTCAAATGGTGCCTTCCCATGCACCATTCACATTTCCTTTAAAAATGTTTATATGTAGAAGATGGATTCAATTAAGGTAATGGAAGAAACAACTCAACCCCATGAGCCTTGCACGTAGAAATGTGAAACAGATGAGAGGCTCATTTACAGTCAATTGTACCTCAAGAAAAGGAAGGAGTAACACCCCGTACGCAAAAGGATGGGTGGGTTTGAGACAGACTTCCTAATGAAGGACTAATGAACCCAAACCAAAGGTGACGCATCTCCCTGTGAAAAAAAGAAAAAGGAGTTGCGCAAATGTGAGTGGCATGTGAGATATAACACATGCGTTTGGAAGACATGTACACATGACAGTAACAATATTTGTACTTAGAGACAAAGTGGAACAGAGAATGAAGGATACAATTTTAAATAAAGAGGAAAACAGAAAATGAAAATATGGGTTTTTGAATAAGATTTTCTCTCCTACTTAACTGAATAACAATCTCAAAGTTAAATGTTATTATACTGACTATAAGCTGCTTATTGACAGGAACTATGTCCTACCCCTTTTTTATCTTAAATATCAGGAAATAAGTGAATGTTAAATAATAATCATTGAAAAAGAGAAACAAAGGAGGAAAAAGCGAAGAAAAACAATGTTCTCATCAGAGGCCTCATCCCTGTCTCCCAATGAGAAATAAACAGGCAAAACTGGATCAGCACAACTCGAGGGCTTTCTTCATTTAAAGATCTGACCTAAATTACTAAGTCAAACTCTTACTCTTCATCGCAGACAACTGTCTAAATCAAAACAAATATTCGAAGGTCAACATTCCAAATGCAATTTTGCAACAGGCTCCTTCCAGATTGCATCAGAATCGGGGTTGTGGTGTGAGGTCACAGCCCTCAGTGAGGGAGGAGGTGGAAAAGGGCACCCCATTCCTCTGCACCCTGGGAAACTTCCCAAGGCCCCTCGCAAAATCCTGGCTCCTCCTCTTCCTGGCCTTCCCTCTCTGCCCAACTCGGCAAGGTGGGCAGAAGGGAGCCATCCCTGTCACCTCTGGAAGCATTTCACTCATTCCCAAAAAGCTTCAAATACTGCCAAGAAAACGATCGGGAGGCTAATGGGTCTCTAGGAAAAAGTCCCCTTTCCCCGGCTCTGGGCAGCTTGCGCAGGATTTGGCACTGTAACCTGCTAGATGGTGGAATGAGTGTGGCATTTGCTTTTCAACGCAGATAAATGTACTCTTCTGCTTGTGATGGTAGCAGTCACCCCGAATGATTTGGTTAAGCTAGAATAACAATTCTGTCCACTTTAGCATTACTTGTGTCAAGAGACACAGGACTGATCAAAAGATTCTAAAGTAGGAATCTGGTTCAGCAAGTGAGCCTGACGGATCCTGCAAAGCCAGGCAAACACTGTTCAAGGTATATGGCCAATTAATGTATGAGGATGGAAGGATAAATGGTAGAGCCACAAAAAACACCGGACATGGGTTCTGTGGAAACTAGGGATACTATAATCTGCCTTGACACGCTCAAGCAGGGCTTTCCAACTAAAAGGACTGAATTAAATGAATGCATTATCTCTAGCACCCACTAAGCCAATTAATAAAAACAAAAAGGGATTGTACATGAGACTATATGTCAATAACATTTTGTTAGATGGAAATTCCAGGGACTAGTTCCAACAGACTCAATGGCATCCAGAAGGCAGGGTACCATCCACGTAAATTAATTCCCACCTCAGGTCCCAGCCGGTCTGGCTGATAAAACAGGACTCACCCGAGTTGTTATAAGGAGGAGGTAAAATCCCAGACCCACTCCCCAACTCTTTTGGCTGAGTGACTGTTCCCCCAAACACAGACATGAATGAGGCAGGAGGTTTATTCTCTGGTAAAGTTGGACCGAACAGTCTCCCCTGGGGCAGTGCTGAAGAACCTCACTGGAAGCAAAGGGTTGTATCGCATTTTGCATGTTGAATGTTGTCATGTTCTGGTGTGTGTGAGTGAACAAAAGTTCCCAGGCCTAAGGTTGTGACCTGAGGAGGTGAAAGGAGAATAATGTGTAGGGACCAGTAGGTACAAATCATCATATGGGCCTAGGGCTCTGTCTTCCTGGGAACCTTACAATGGAGCATTCACACCGCATTTTCCTTAGTCAATAATTAAATAAAATGAGACGAAAATGGAAGAAACATAACATTTTAGCATGTAATTTTTTAAATAAACATAAAAAGAATGCTGTAATGAACCGATAATTCATAGTCAGCGACTATCCCTTATTATGTTGAAGCAAATCTCACTCATCATATCATTTCATATACAAAGAAGTCAGTGTGTTTCTCCAAAAAAGTATAGGAATTTTAAAACGTCCCAGATTTAGAACTAGCATATAGGTACCAACAGCTATCAAAGATCATGTTGATTGGTGGAATTTTCTATACTGTTTTTTTTTTTTTTTAATTACAAAAATAAGAAGGTAAACCCTAGAATCAGGATATCAAGATGTTAGAAAACCATTTAGAGATAGTATCTAAACACTCTTAACTAATCAATGCAACATCAGAAGGTGCAGGTGTCCAAGTGCTTAAGCGAGCTCCTAGAGGTCAGGTGCTAGTTGGAGGTGAAGCCTAGACCAGTACCAAGCCTGTTTGGAATCAGTGAGCTTCAGGTCAGGGCTGTGTGGATTGTGGAGCTAAGTAAAATCTCCTACCTACTATGATGACTTAATATTGTGTCACCCAAGTGGGGACTAGGGTTCCTCGCATGGCGGGAGTTGGGACTGGCTGAAAGAGAAGTTTGTTCAAGATTTACAAAGGTAAGAGGCACGTCACAGCCAGTTTTGCACAGGGAAGATCTGCTGCAAGTCAGGTGCTGAGCTCCCATCACGCACATTGTGGCAGACTCACTGGGTCTCATTGGCGTGGGGCAAATCCAGGCCCAGTTCTTCCAGCAACTCCCAGATGGCGTTCAGCTCCTGCATGGCAAAATGCAGATGCTCTGTTGCAGTCACCCGTAGCGTCCAAGTAGGAAGCTTAGAGGCAAAGACCATGTTGAGTCCCTGCGAGAGGCAGACATAGGGTCCAGTTCCTCTGCATGGTTTTCACTTCATCATCGACCTCCTATACTTCCAGCCTCCCCCCGCTGAGCCAGGCCCGGCACCAGCCACTGGGGAACAGACTTATGTAATGTCAAACCAGCACCCATAGCTGCATAAAGTCGAATCTCTAAAACGAATTCCCAGTATCACTAAATGAGGTACTCGCTGAATACTTGCTTATACACCTGCATGACCAAACACACTCAAATCAATGAATGGTGTGTGGTTTAGAAACATTTGAACATTGCTTTTGGCTACCATGTTTTTATCAAAATAGTCTCTTAAGATAGCTCATGTCTCAAAACCATAAAAGAAAATGTCTCTGAAATACACATGTAATTTTAATTTGTACAGTACCTTGAACTTTTTATAGTCACCTTCATTAATTTCATAAATTTGGAAGAATATGTAGGCAGTTTACAGAGGAAGTGTTGGGAGATTCTCATTAATAATAGTGAATAAGCTTAATTGAATGGAAGTTAGAAAAACTATTTCTTGGCACTTGTGAATAGGAGAACTGTTCAGTTGAGTTTCCTGTTTTTCTGCAGAGACATGGCAGATCTTTACTTCAAAGTTAATTGAAGGGTTACTATGTGTATGTGTGAAATGTGAGGCCTGGTTGAGAGGATTACCTAAAAATCTCATCATGATGAAATACATTTTGGGAGATGAATAAGTGATGGAAAAAATAGTGGCAAAACTAGTTTATTTATTTATTCAACCCTTAGTCCACAAATATTTCTTGAAAACATACTGCTATTATCTGAACATAAAGCAATGAGCAAGACAAATGGAATTCTGCTTGCATGGAACTTCTTTTGATGGGGATGTGGACCAGAATGAATAAATCAATGAAAGATAAATAAATAAGCAAACAAAATGGCATAAATACTATACATAACATAAAGACAAAGAGTAATAAACTAGGGTAATGACTGAAGAGAGTAAGCAGGCCTTGGGAGTGCCTACTGTAGCAGATGGTCAGGGGAGATGCTCTGAGGTGACATGGGTGGTAAGATTGAGCCAGCCACAGAACTATCTGGGGGGAAAGCATTCCAGGCTGAGGAACCAGCAAGGCAGAAGTGAGCATAGACACCCAATGTGGCTAAAGCCTGAGAAAGGCAAAGAATGTGAGGAGGCAGGCCCAGCCCAGTTGTGCAGAACTCATGAGCCCTGATTATTGCTATGGGAAACTATGAGAGATTAGAATCAGAAAAGAAATCCAATCTGATTTATGTGTTGAAGAATCTGCCCGGCTGGAAAACAAGAGCTGAAGGAGTGAAACCAGGTACAGAATGAGCCATCTTCTTGAAGGCATTTTCCATGATGTGGTGAATCATTGCAACAATTAGAAAGGACTAGATTCCAAAGGATAGTTAATTTTCCCTCCAGGTTATCAAAACAAAAGGCAAGGTCACAATCTGCGGGTGTCCTTCAACAGCTAGTGGCCGCTGAGCCAGCCCTACCATCAGGCTGCACGTACACCAAGTGACCAGTGTACGTGGACATTCCTCTGTTGGGGGTCAGCAGATGCTGGTGACAGCCTGTGAGGCCTGGAGCAGCATTGCAAGGTCACAGCTGCACTGCGGGTCCATCTCTGTTCTGAAAATGGTTGCAAAAGCTGTTGAAACTCACAGGAGGAACTGGGTTTGTCAGCAAGATGCTTCATCATTTGAGAAATATCTTAGTTGCAACTGATTTATCTCATCAGTAGCTCACTCTGTTATCCTGTTTGTTCCAAATATTTGGAGCTCAAGTTTTACTGCTTGGGAAGATCTCTCAGACAAAACCCTTCTGGTTTTCCTTGCGAGGCCTGCTGGGGCCACAAAATGCACTGTCAGGGAAAGGGAGGAAGAGCGTGGCTCTGCAGAGAGTGTGAGTCTCCCCCTAGCCATGGATTAGGTCTTTCTGGAGTGGCCAGCAGCCCAAAGCACAGTGTCCGAGGGCAAGCAGAAATGCAGCTGTGATTTATCCAGGTTGCTGGCTCTGCTAAGATGTCTGAGCTGGTGGAGCAAGTAGGGCCCTGTTTCTGATCCCTCTGGGTGGGAAAAAAACCCACACAATCAGAGCTGGATATTTGCAGGTAGAAGGGCAGCTACAGTTGAAAAGTTGTCACAACCCTAGCTGACACTGTTGTTAGAATTTTATCCCAAAGGGACAACAGAGGGCAAATCTGGGCCCCAGGTGGACCAAATCCTAGAAGTACTCCAGAACCACCTGCTGGGTGGGGTGGAGGCCGAGCTGGTTGGATTGACTAAGGCGCCCAGCAAGGCTGAGCTTACAGCTTCTGTAGTTCCTGCAGCTGAGTAAAATCAGAGGTGGGTGTCCAAGAGCCACGGGCAGGTGGCTTAACACGGGCTGTTGCAGAAAGTACCCTTTCTTTGCTTTGTTCGTTATTTAATTTTTCTGTGCTAATTCTTTTTACTTGCTTATCATAACCAGTTTTACACAAAACAGGCTGATAAGAGGCAGGGTTCTAGGTAATGACGTAGCCATCGCTACTAAATGTCGATTTTTAATTGTTGAGATAGTGGGCTCTATCTCCTTCTAGGCAGAACAGTGATTAGCTATCAATTTTTGTTTAAAGTAAAAGCTTTTGCTTCAAGACTTAAATTGTCTACTTCTACTCCATGCTCTAAGGCAGGAGTTAGCAAACTTTTTCTGCAAAAGGCCACATGGGAACCATTTTAGGCTTTGTGGGTCATGCGGTCTCTGTCACAGTTCTACTCAGCTGTGGCTGCTATGTAAACAAATGAGCATGGCTATGTTACATTAAAACTTTATTTACAAAATCAGGTGATAGCCATATTTGATCCACAGACTGTTTATCTTGACCCCTTGTCTATATCAGCATTCCCCACACTATTTTTGGTCACATAATCTTATATATGCCTACAAACATGATGTATGTATAACATATATCAGCTATAACTCATATATAAGATGTATATTATACCTGATACAAATGATGCATGTAGCATATAGTATGTATGTATCAACATGTACACAAAGGATTCATTTTTAAAAGCGGCAATGAAAATATAAAAGAAAGATCTTCATCGATCAGCCTGTGCACACAATGGGGGGCATGCACCCCACCGTGGAAATTATGTTAACATAATGAAAGCATGTGAGTGAACTTGTGTGTTGTGTTTGTGCACGTGGATGTTCTTGTTTGCATCATAATCTACTTCATCGTCCAAACGTTGAAGAGTAAAATAAAAAACAGGGTTGAAGCCTAGTACAAACCTAGACTTAATTCCACCTCCTCCATTTACTCCCAGCTTCGTTTTCTTTGCTAAAATAAATGAACGTAATAACATATCACTACATGTTTGCCACGTGGATTTAAAACTTCTTTTGAAATGTTCAATAAAGTGCCTAGAAAAGAGTAAGAACTTAAAAAACAAGTCTTTCCACCGGTGTTAAAAGACAAGTCGAAACTGAAATGGCCTATCTGTAGCCGTGAGCAACAGTAGCACTGTCCCATCCTCTTTCTCCAGATTTTCTCTCTTCTTCCTTCCGGTCACTTGCCCACGAGGCCACCTGACCCATCCCTTATGTAGAAAGACATACAGCAGTGCTTCACTGTAAAGGCTCTGGGGTGCCACTCTGCACTTCTGCCCCTTAGCACCTCTCTGCTCTCCACAGAGATAATCGTCAACATCATACCTGCTACCTGCTCAGCTGCTCAGCGAAAGGATTGGTTGATGTCTTCACTTTTCTGCATTCTTTATCGCTGTTTTTCTGGGTGAGGTAGCTGGGCACAGAGTGGAACCCACACCAACTGGACCACCGCTCACCCCCCTCAAGAAATAATACTACTTGTATCCATGGTGTTTTCTTTATCTTTTAGGGGGGAAAATGAAGCCATTGGCTGTGAGTCAAAGTAGTTATCAGGAATGAGGAGGGTAATGGCAGAAAGATCTCTGCAGACTAAACAAAGCAAACAGTGTGCTGTGCTCTCTGGCTCTACTTTAATCACTAGCCTGCAACATAAATAATAAACTCTACTACAGGGCTAACGTAGTTATTCTGTTCTTCTTTCGCCAAGAGAGAGTGGCTAATTTGGGCCCAATCAGCACAGATTTCCAGTTTCCCTGCATCACCTTGATGCGACTCTTTCTACATCTTTCCCACAGAGAACCCTGAAAACAGTGGCTTACAAACAGAAACCATGGAAACCTGCAGGAATTTTAAGGCAGGCACTGAGAGAAAATACACTAAGGCTCTGTCACAGTCAGAAGTATTGGATGCAAGTTCCTTTCAATGAAATCCAACAGAGAAACACATTGCCATTGTGCTCCATGTCTGTCTATCAAGCCAGTAATGAGATGAACCAAGTGCACTCTGGGCTAACCTATCTCAGCAGGACTTCCCAGGTCATTTCTCTTAAAACAAAGCCATTCTGGTTCCACCGGGAACAGGACAAGACTGGTGTGACCAGGCAGAGTGGTGCTGGTAATGTGATCTGCATCAGATTCCCAGGACCCCAGCGAGGCGACAAGAAGGAATCCGTGTGAACCTGCTTTAAGCTGTTCAGTAGAACAACTAAAAGTTTTGTTATTGATATTTCCAGCTGCCTTTGTGTTCCTCCTACTTGGCTGGATGTGCCGGATTGGTACAGGAAGATCAAAGACTATTTTTCCCTTCAAAGGGTCCCCATCCGGGAGGAAATAAAAACCTCCTGGTGGCCAAAGGCTTGTATCTGTTTGCCTTCCCTCTCCCTCTTGCAGCTTCTCCTTTGCCCCAGTGATTCCATCAGTTAGAACCCTTTCTAACTGGGGTTTCTGTGTGAAGCGGTGATAAACTGAGTCTATGACACTGGTTCTTCTCTGAGGTTAATTTTTAGAGGCTTACATTCCTATGTCTCTAATTTTATTTTTACATTTCAAAACTACCATATATATATATAATACAAAAGGTATCTGTGCATGCATTACCAAAAAAAAAAAAAACATTTTAATGTTTTGCCACATTGGCTTCAGAATTGTATTTTTTGAAAATGTGATAAAAATAGGTTCAGGTCCAATCTCCATCCCCGTCTTCTCTCACCCCTTAGAAAATCAGTATCCTGAGTTGGGGATTTATCCTTCCTTGCAAGTGTTTCCAAGTTTGTTTCGATATTACTATTTATGTAAGTGTCATTATTTGGTCACTCGCTTTCTTCATTCAGTATTGTGTTCTCCTTATGTCAGTTATATCTCAATAAATTTGAAAAAGTAGTTTTCAAAATTTTGCCATGTTATTTCATGTAGTTTAGATCATTTAGTGTAACCAGTATAGTCTTCCACTGTGTCCCAAGGATATTTTACCCATATTCCTACAGATGCTCATCTACACTATTTCCTAGCTTTCTCTACTGTGAAAATGATCTCAGTGAGTGTTTTTATACCAAATTGTTTCATCCATCATATATATATATGCTTTGCTCTTCAGATAGTTATTAGTTTTCTTTTAAGTACAGTTATGAAAAACAAAAGAGAAATTTAAAGGAGATAGGTTCAGCTCACCCCTCATCTTAATGTTCACATATGCATCTGTAACACACACTAGCTGTGCTTCTCAGACACGTGTTCTGAATTAAGAAAAGTTTGGTCAGTTTGTTTTCATCAACTGTAGTATCACTTGCGATGACAGCAAAGTAACTCGGGGTTCATCTCTTCACTTTCTGAGGGTTGTTATTACTAAGGGTTTGCTATTCCGTGACAGAACAGAGACTGTGTACCTAGCAATCTTCTGTAGGAGAGAAACTAGCCGATTTCCACACTATAGCTCAATTCTGAAGGTCAGGAATATGAGTTTTTTCCAGGGAATCTTCAAACTCTTGTTTAAAATGGTTGATGCCAGCTGGGGTCCCTAACTATGGAAACATAGGCCATTCTGTGTCCCCTCAGGGCAGGGCCTGACCCCATCTTCTTCAAACTTAGCAAGTTGAAGTTGAAGCTCTAGCAAGCGTGTAGTTTGAAACTTTTTCACCAGTGGGTTACTCCTCTTCTCCCCCAGAGCATGAGGCCCTCACCTCCCAGTGCTGTTCAGGGTCCAGGTCAAGAGCTAATGGCCCAGAGCATGAGCCCTCTCTGCCCACCCAGCCGAAGAGTGCCTTCTACATCGGGGACACCTCTTCCTTATGCCAAGCAGCAGGCAAGTCTCCTGTGCTTCCTCAGAGTCACAGCGCCAGAAAACAGGACGCTAAGCTGGAGACTGGTCGCCTATTCCTCCCAGAACCAAAGCACTCAGTTGTAGTCACGACCCACCCCTCCCAAAATGTTGTCAGATTCTTGGCATGTCCACTGTCAGCTTCTTTCTCATTCCCCGCGATTTCTTGACCTCATCTAACCAATCCAAACACCATGAATCCCCTCTCCCCTCACCATGCTGCCTTCTTTCTGCCAACTTGTCTATCAGTTGCTTTCTCTGTCAACTCAAGGTCAAGAGCAGCATCAGCCATTATTCTGATTTTGTTTATATAAAAAGTTTTGTGTATGCTTACCAGGCACTATGACAGGTCTAGGGAAAGAGCACGCTCCTGGTCTTCAAGGGGCACCTCCAATGGTAGACGACAAGGGGCTAATAAGACCCACCAGCCACAGACCAGACTCCCCCAAACAGATTTCAGGTGACCGCCAAAGCCAGGCGTGAAGACAAGGAAAGAGTTGTGGGAACATTATTTGGAGCAGGGCAAGCAGCAAGGGCAGAGGCCCAAAGGCAAGAGAAGGCAAAACCTAAGTGGCCCATTGCTAAGTAGAAAAATAGGAGATTCGAATAGGTAGCTGCTCATTTTACAAATGTAGCCCTGGCTGGTATGGCTCAGTGGATAAGGCACTGGCCTGTGAACCCAAAGGTCACTGGTTCGATTCCCAGCCAGGGCACATAACCAGGTTGCAAGCCAGGTCTCCAGCCAGGTCTGTAGCTGAAGGCAAATGAAAGGCAACCATACATTGATTACCTCCCCCTTTATCCCTCCCTCCCTGCCCTTCTCTCTAAAAATAATAAATAAAATCTTTTAAAAAATGTAGTACCACAATCTGGTTAACTCAACCCCTCCCAAAATAGAATAATCTGAAACAAATACACCGAGGGTCAGCATTATCACCTGTGACAACACAGGCCCAAGCAAAACAAAGGGAAGGGAACTCGTTCCATATCTAACCACAACATGCGGGTGCTCTTGCTTATTTCCTACTCATGAGTCATGGGGTGATGTTAAATCAGACCATGATTTTAAGGTGTGATTGTAGTGGGTCTGGAGTGGAGGGGAGAAGAAGGGATTCAAGGTAGGCCAACTCCTCCTATATTCATAATCAGACTTAAGCCTCGCAAGGCCTAATAGTCTGAGGGCCTTTGATTAGGCACCGGAACACATCTCCAGGCAGGACACCCCTTCACACCAGTTCAGAGAGTGGTATTGTTACCAGACAGGGACCAGCTGCAGAGCGTCTCAGGACAGCCCATGGTGTGTGGGTTCGTGACTTCCTGTAGGAAAGATCTCCTGAGTCTCCCGGTGACTTTGAAAGGACATATGTTTATGAAAGCTGGGGACAGTGAAACAAAGGAAGGACTTAGGGTAGACGTAACAGGAGAGCCTAGATGGTGCCCTGATTTGACTCTTAGAAATATTCTACTAAAGAAGTGAGCAGAGGCTGGGAAGTGAAGGTCACAGTGACAGAAGTGAGCCGAGGCGGGGCAGCTCCTAAGTTCACTGGCAAGTCAGAGACCAGGAGCCCTTTAGCAACAGGATCAGGGGTTCGCCAGGGTCGAGCTGCCACTGGCCACGGCTCCCTCAGCTGTAAGTCTCCTGGGGACTCGGAGTTGAGGAAGAAATT
Organism: Noctilio leporinus; assembly: GCA_004026585.1. Classification (NCBI taxonomy): domain Eukaryota; kingdom Metazoa; phylum Chordata; class Mammalia; order Chiroptera; family Noctilionidae; genus Noctilio; species Noctilio leporinus. The sequence continues at coordinate 120,309 of PVIW01000250.1, forward strand.
AGAAGTTCATGTCCAGGAAGAAGCCTGGGTATGTTCTAGAGCCAGCCCACCCTGCATCTTTGTCCTGAGGGCTTTTTATCTTATTTTCTCCTCTGGGCAAGAATCTTAGGGGAGGGTTTCAGCCAAATATTCACCAGCTTTCCAGGTGTATTTTTATTATACTGATGCAAAATGAGCAAGCGGAGTGAAGGCTGCATTATTCTTTGGTCTGCTTTACTGTTTTACTTTTATCTTGGGTCTGTCTGGCTCTAATGGGATTTTTGTTACTTGTTCCCCTGACTTCATCTGTCCTGGGGTTTAGCTGGCACAAATGGCATTAATTGGGTTTCCCAGACGAGATTTAAGCTATGCTTTCTCTGGTTAGGGAGGAGAGGTATAAACCATTTGCTCTCAAGTGTTCTTGATTAGGGGAGATCAAGTCTTGTGATTCACCAGCTGCCCATAAGTTGCTCAAACTGGTCTTATTCCACTTGCCCAGAAATTTCCCTAGCTTCTTACTGCCTATCGTAGTATCAGTTCACAAAAGTGACAGCACATGAGCCACTGGTTAGCGCAGATAGCAAGAGAGGTGGTGGAGGTCAAGTGTAGTGTGGAAACTGTGACTTTACAGTGAATCAAATGTTTACGACTGCCATTTCCGCAGGGCAGGAGGTTATTTGGTTATGTGAACCACCTGTGCAAGAACTAGGCCTGCAAAGGAAGAGGACCAAAAAAAAAAAAAAGGTAAAGAAACAGAAAATGGCGTAAAAAATGCAGGAGGAGAAAAGGAAGAAATGGAAGACAAAAAAATAAGTCATAGCTCTTGGTTTTGGTGGAGCTGATTCGCAGTTATTAAGCAGGAACACTTTGCTTAGACAGGATAATTGCTAGAATTCTTGCTCAATAGAAAACAGCAGGGTTAAGCCTAAAATATACATAGAGCAGATGCTGCCCTCCTGTGGACTGTAGTGGTATTGCTAATTGTCCTGTGATAATTTTAAGAAAACTTGGGAAGATTTTACATTTGTTTGTAGACCCACCTGCGCCTGTAATTTAGTCCATATTAATTTATTATGATATAATTACTTTTGCATGAATATACTTGAGTGATTTTTCTTATAAGTAAAAATGTTTTGAGATTACTAATTAAAATTTGTCCCCTAAGGCCTTGTTTTTCAAATCATAGATCCCAATATTCATTTTGTGATATTCATTTTGTAAGCCATGATCAGCTTTCTCTTTACTTACTTTTTTGTTTTCTGTTTTTAGAGAGAGGGGAAGGTAGAGAGGGAGAGGGACATCAATGTATGGTTGCCATTCATCTGCCTCCAGCTACAGACCTGGCTGGAGACCTGGCTTGCAACCAGGTTATGTGCCCTGGCTGGGAATCGAACCAGCAACCTTTGGGCGTGCAGACCAGCGCCTCATCCACTGTGCCACCAGCCAGGGCCTAGCTTTCTTTTTAAACTCATGAAATAGAACAGAGAAGAATACATACAAAATATTGTAAAGGATTACACAGACCCTTAGCAACACTCCTGCAGACTAAGAAATGGTCATTGTGAAGTATAAGACGCAACTGACGGGAATAAGGTGGCAAATGCATGTCCTAGTTAGCGAGGGTCATGTAACCTTTTTCTCACTCTATTTTCTGGCCTGTGATAGTTCATCTGACCATCTACACAATGGGCCGATGTAGTAGGCCGAATTCTAGGGTGCCCCCCCCAGGGGCTACTGATCGCCCCCTAGTGTACAGTTTGTATAATTCCCTCGTGCGTACATTTTGAACACCTGTAGAAAGTGGACTCCCATGATTAGATTACTAACCTGTTGTCTTCTGAGCTAATCAAAAGGAAGATGATCCAGGTGAGTCAAGTCTAATGAAGCCAGCCCTTAAAAGCAACCGAGCCTCTGAAAGAGATTTGCGGCAGAAGGAGAAACCCACATGACGAAGTAGGACGTTTAGGAACTGAGGTGGAACCCAAACCGACAGCCTGCACAATAGGGGACCCAGTCCCACACCTAGAAGGACATGAACTTGGCATGAGCATGGGAGAAGACCTCAAGTTTCGGAAAGGAAGGCTGGTTGTGGGGTATCTTGATCTCAGCCTTGAGAAAACCGCAAGCAGAGAACCCGGACTCCAGTGAGGTAATAAACTCGTGTTGTTCCAAGCCTCTACGTTGACAGCAATTTGTTAGGCAGCAGTTAGAAACTAACATAGTGGATGTTTCCAAATCTGATTTTATATTTTACAATTAATTGTGAAGCACAGTGCGGCATAACTTTACCTGCTAGCTGCAAAAATGCCAGGACTGTCTTTCCACTGAGTTTGAGTTTGTAAACTTTCAGAGTGCTCATCACAACATGTCCCAAGGTCCCCACCGTTGTGCGTTCTTCATGAAAACAGCCCAGTTGTCTTTCAGACCAAGACCTTGTTATTAGAAGGTATAAAGAACAATGACATGTAAAATACAGAGATAAAATCTGGTCAAGTTCAGATTTAACTGTTGGATTTAAAAGTATAAAATTTGTAGTATAAGAAAAATGTTTCCAGTCAGAAAACTTGGATTTCATTTGAGTGTCATTTTAAGAAGATAAAAAGGGCAGGATTTTAAATCTCTTTCTCTATATAATATCATGTCACTTGCAATTAGCGACAATTTTACTTCCCAGTTTGAATGCCTTTCCGCCCGACCCCACCCCACCTTTTTTGTCCTAATTACTTGGGCTTAGACTTCCAGTATTATGTTGAATAAAAGTGGCAGGAGTAGGCATCCAATGTTGTTTCTGATCTTAGAAGAAAAGGTTTCAGCTTTTCACCATTGAGTCTGATGTTAGCCATGGGTTTATCATACATGGCCTTTATAATGGTAAGGCATGTTCCCTCTGTACTTGGTTAAGAGTTTTTATCATAAATGGATGTTGAATTTTGTCAAATGCTTGTCTACATCTATGAAGATGATCATATGATTTTTATCATTTATTTTGTTAAACTGGTGTGTCCAATTCACTGATTTGCTTGAACCGTTCTTACTATCCTGAAGTAAAACATACTTCATAGTCATGTGTTATCCTTTTAATGTGTCTGAATTTCATTTGTTAATGTTTTGTTGAGAATTTTGACATCTATGATCATCCAGGATATTGACCTATAATTTTCTTTTCTTGGAGTATCCCTTTCTGGTTTTGGTATCAGGAGAGTGCTGGCATCATTAAATGTGTTTGAAAATGTTTCCTCCTCTTCTATTCTATGGAACAAGTTGAGAAGGATTGGTATTCTTCTTTATTTTTTAAAAGATTTTATTATTTTTAGATACAGAGGGGAAGGGAGAGAGGCAGAGAGGGAGAGACAGACATCAGTGTATGGTTGCCTTTCACCTGCCTCTAGCTAGGGACCTGGCTGTAGACCTGGCTTGCAACCTGGTTATGTTGCCCTGGCTGGGAATTGAACCAGCAACCTCTGGGTTCGCAGGCTGGCACCTTATCCACTGTGCCACCAGCCAGGGCTTAATTCTTCTTTAAATGTTTGGTAGGGTCCATCAGTAAAGCCACCTGCTGCAGGGCCTTGGTTTGTTGGATTGAGGGTTTTCTTAAAGATATTTATTTGTTTTTAGAGAGGAGAAGGGAGAGAGAAAGGAAGAGAAACATCAATGTGTGTTTGTCTTTCTCATGCTCCTAACTGGGGACCTGGCCCACAACGCAGGCGTGTGTCCTGGGAATCAAACAGGCAACACGTCACCCAGTCCACCGAGCCAGGGCACGATTTTCAGGGGGTTTTTTCCCTTGTTTTTGTTAAGTATTTCTAAAGGTTTGTCATTTTATCTTTTCAAAGAACAGCTCTTATTTCGTTGATCTTTTCTGTCTTTTTAGTCTTAAATGTATTTATTTCTCCTTCCTTCCAACTTTGGGCTTTATTCTTTTTCTAGTTCGTTGCAGCATAGAATTAGGTTATTTTTATTTGAGATTTTCCTTATTTCTTGATGTAGGTATTTATTTCTGTAAACTTCCCTCTTAGACCTGCTTTTGCTGTACTCTAAGTTTTATTAGTCTATTGTATTTTCGCTTCATTTGTCTCAGGTATTTTTTTATTTCTCTTGATTTCTTCTTTGACTTATTAGTTGTTTAGTAGCATGTTGTTTAATCTCCACATATTTGTGAATTTTCCAGTTTTCTTCATGTAATTGACTTCTAGTTTTATATCATTGTCAGAAAAGATGCTTGGTGTAACATCAACCTTCTTACATTATTATGATTTATTTTGTGGCCTAACAAATAATCTATACTGGAAATTTTTCCATGTGCATTTGAGAAGAGTGGACATTTTGTTCATCTGGGATGAAATATTCTATATATAGTTGTTAAATTCATCTAGTTTAATATGTCACTTAAGGCCAATGTCTCCTCATTGATTTTCTGTCTGGATGATTTATCCATTGACGCAAGTGTAGTATTAAAGTCCCCTGCTGTTGTATCACTCTCTGTCGCTCCCTTTCGGTCTGTCAATATGTGCTTTATGGTCTATTAGGTACTTCTACAGCGGGTGCATAAATATTTATAAATGGTGTATCCTCTTGTTGGATTGACCTCTTTATCATCGTGTAATTTCTTCTTATTTTTTTAAATCTATTTAAAAATATTTGACCTACAACATTGCATAAATGAAAGGCACACAGTGTATTGATTTGATACATTTATACAGTCTCTCCACTGTCCGTGGGGCTAACACAATCATCTTTGCATTTGTGTGTGTCCCCCTACACTGCAGAGGCTAGAAACCTAAAAGCCTCATCTATCTTTGCTTCAAGGATCCCAGATGTGAGTAAGAGCCCCTTGATCAGAAGAGATATTCTTACAGTAAAAGGTGACAGTTCAGGGGCATCTGACGTCTTTATTGGTAAGCCCAGCGTAGAGGGGCTGGTTGTATTCTGAAGGAATCATTAGCAGAGATCCCTTTCCTGGTTACCACAGCCACTGATGGGACACACAGGACCTGTGGCCTGTCCACTTTTAGTTGGTGCAGATCTGAAGGGCATTGTGACAGTCTGGAGGCAGCATCCTAACCCCGGGACCACAGCTGGGATATTGTGGCAATGAAGTCACGGTTCCTGTTGCAGCTTCCCATCCCCCACTGCCATGTGTCTGGTATCATTAGCTGGTCTCCTGGTCTGCGGTGAAATAGATGACATATGAGAAGCTGGTCGCAGAGGCCCACCAGGCCCACCTGTCCTTCTAATGGTATTACAGGCACTACTTTCCTCTACGCAGTTCTTTCTCCTTCAAACTAGAATAGTATCACATGGCAACCTTGCCTTCAAGTCTCCCGGCAGAGGGATCTTGTTCTGCATTCCTCCTTTGCATGGGCTACAAGGCCCTTTCAAAGTCAGATCCTCCCATTTCCTCAGTTTACTTTCTACAGCACTCCCTTGCACCTTCGGGATGAAACAGTCCCGAATTCACCAGCAATTGAACATACACAGATTAGATATAAGATTAGAGGTTCTTATGCTGCCTAGGAGGAGGTTACAGATAAAAATAGCATTATTCATTGATAGATTAATGATGCAAATTGTAATTACCTGGGTAACTGCTAAAAGAATAGAAAAGTAGGATTAGGGTATAATTTTCAAACTAATGGGAGAGAAAAGTAGAATGATAAAGCAATCTAAAAGAAGACAGAAACAAGGAAAAAAAGAACAGATATAATAAGCAGCTCATAAGATGTTGATAGATCTATTTCCAAGTATGTCAATGATTATTTTGTATACTAATGGCTTATCTGCTCTAGTTGAAGGAGAAAATTTCTCATATGAGGTTAAAAATTGAACTAGATGCTATTGAACATCAAAATGCTAAAAGTGTGAAAGTTTTTAAAACATGTATCATAAACACTAAAAGAAATCTGATGTAGCCATTTAATATCAAAAAATCAATTTCAAGACATTTAAAAAGGCTAAAAGAAGAATTTACAAAGATAGTTCACTGTGACAGGAAAATAAAATATATTTAATTATGTAAATATCAAATCATGGGGCCTCAAAAGACATAAAGCTAAATTTGACAGAACTATGAGGATATTGTAGACATGTCCACCACTGAAATAGGTTTTATTGTAATGCTTTTAAAGGTAGAATAAACAGAAATAACACTTCATTTTTTTCATTTATTTTTTAATTACAGTTGCCATATAATATAAGTTTTAGGTGTACAACATGGTGATTAGACATTTATTTAACTTCTAAAGTGGTAACCCCAGTAAGTCTAGCACCCATCTAACATACATAATTATTACAATATTATTAACTATATTTCCTATGCTTTACTTTCATCCCCATGACTAGAACTGATAATTTATACTTCTTAATCCCTTCACCTGTTTTACATCCTCGAAAACCTCTCCCATCTGGTAACCATCACACTTAAGTTATTGTCATTATTTTTCATACTTTTTGTGTGTTGGTGTGTATCCCTTAATTTATTGTTGGAATCACACATGATCTTCCTATTTTTGTACTAGCTTTACTTTTGTTTGACTCACTCTTTTTCTTTGTCAGTGAGAACTTTTCTCATTCCTATTTTCTTATTTATGTTTATCTTTTCTCCTTAAAGACATTCTTAATACTAACATTTTTAATACTGGTTTAGTGATGATGAACTTCTTTAGCTTCTTCTGGTCTGAAAAACACTTTCTCTATCTTTAGATTCCCAATGAGAATCTTGCTGGGTAGAGTAATCTTGGCTGTAGATCCTTGTTTTTCATCATTTTGACTATTTCTTGCCAGTCCCTACTGGCCCGAAAATTTCCTGCTGAGAATTCAGCTGACAGTCATATGGAAACGCCCTTGTAAATAACTTAAAAGCAGCAAGAGAAAAGCTGTTAACGTGGTCCTCTTTGGGTTTACCTTGTTTGGGACTCTGCACTTCCCGGGCCTGTAACTTGATTTCCTTTACCAGTTGAGGGAAGTTTTCAGTCATTATTTCTTCAAGTAGGTTTCAATCCCTTGCTATCCCTCTTCTTCTATTATCCCTATGCTGCAAATGTTGGCACACACAAATGTTGTCCAGGAGGTCCTATAAACTATTCTTATTTTTTCATTTTTATTTTATTTTTAAAAGATTTTATTCATTATTCGCAGGGAGATAGGCAGAGAGGGAGAGAGACGTCAATGTATGGTTGCCTTTCACCTGTCTTCTGCTACAGAGCTGGCTGGAGACCTGGCTTGCAACCAGGTTATGTGTCCTGACTAGAATTGAACCAGCAACCTTTGGGTTCACAGGCTGGCGCCTATCCATTGAGCCACCAGCCAGAGCTATATTTTTATTTATTTTTGTTGTTCAAGTTGGGTGTTCTGTTTCCTATCTTTCAGATTGATATTTTGGTTCTCTGCGTCATCTAATCTGCTGTTGATTCCATGTAATCTATTCTTCGTTTGTTGTACTTTTCAATTATGATGGAATTTTTTAATGACTTTTCTATTTCTTTGTGTGAGTTCTGAGTTCACCTGTTCTTCCCTTAAGTTCATATAACCAGTTTTGAATTCTGTATCTGGTACATTGCTCTGTCTCCATTCTGTTTAGTTCTTAAGAGTTCTGTCCTGTTCTTTCTCTTGGAGCACATTTCTTTGTATCCCCATTTTGGATGTCTCTTTGTATTTGTTCCCCCGTATTAGGTAGATTTGCTACTTCCCCCAGTCTTGGCAGAGTGGCCTCATACAGTACCTGTCCTGTCAGGCTCAATGGTGTAGTCTCCCTGTTCACCTGGGCTGGGTGCTCCAGGAGTGTCCCTTGTGTGGGCTGTGTGTGTCCTCTGGTTGCTGTTGGCACGTCAATGGGTGGGATTGACCCTCAGACTGACAGGTTGTGTGTGAGGGCTGGTCATGACTACAGTGGTTGTGAAAGTATAAGTTTGCAGACCTGGACCCCGTGTGGGTTCACCGGCAGGCTGACTGGCTGTGGGGTCCGGCCGCTAGTGCTGTAGACATGTTGGTTTGAGGGGGGATGGCCCTCAAGCAGGACGCAGCTCTGGAGGGGCTACCCCAAGGCTTCCTTCCAGGTGCTGGGTGGAGTAGGTGCTGCCTTGGAATGGCTCTGAGGCCCCTGCTGGGTGTTGCAGGGTAGGCTGCCACCTTGGAGTGGCCTAGGGGTGTGCTAGCCAGGAGGGGAAGGTTGACTGAGGTCGTCAGGGGAAGGTCAGGGTGGGGCAAACAGGAAGTTATGGTTGAGTGCCAGAACTGGCCTCCACCAGCACAAGACCTGCTTGGTGGAAGGAAAGCAAAATAAGTCAAGAGAAAATGTGACCCCCAGTGCTTCCATTCATAGAAGAATCTCCAACAGGCTTCTACCCCTCCAGCACACACCCCGAAACCAGTCAGTACGTTTCACGTATGACCCAGGCACTCTTCAAACAGCCACCTCTGCACCGGGACTCAGAGTTGGGCCCTCAGCAGACTTGGTTTCCCGTAGCTCTTCGGCTCCAACAGATGTCGCCCCATTGGTCCTCAAAGCCAGATGTTTTGTGGACTCCTATTCTTGGTGCTGGTCCAAATTCCAGACCCATACAAACTGCGATGATACTGTTTTAAAATACTAACATTGTACGGGGCTGTTATGCAGTCATAGCAGTTAGCTAACTAACACAAACGTACACTCGACCAGGTTGTTAACCCGGCACCACAGCTCCCGTCCATGTTGGAGAGCTAAGCTGTGCAGGATCTTTCCTGTGCGAGTCCCGGGGTGTTAGCCAATATGAGGAACTAACAGACAACCAAAGGCACGTAGGCACCCCAGGTCCCAGCCCTGAGCCCCCTTTTATCTACCGAAACTCGCTTTGGCAACCTCAGCCAGAAGAAGAGCTTTCCAGGCTGCTCCACCTCGGCCTTGCCCGTCTCCCGGAGATCCCACCCTCCACCCAGAACGCTTGGAATGTTTCCTTTGATTTTGAATCAGTGAAGAAATCCTGAAGGCTCTGCTAGAACAAATCCTGAAGCTGGCCGCTTTTTTACCATCTCCCCTGCTGTTTTAATTCTTTACGTTTTGCCTGGATTACTTTTTAAAATCGTTTAATCTACATTTGCCATATAATCTTTTCAGCAAACTCCATAAGCAGCAGCTGCCATTTCAGGGTAAAATGGGTTCTTACCGTGACCCTCACGGCCTTACCTGATCTTGCTCCTCCTGACTCTGCTCTTCTACTCCTCGTTCCCTCCGCTCGCAGCCGCACCGGGCTCTTTGCTCTTCGGACACACCAGCCATGCTTTGCTCTAAGCCTGCGCGTAGCCTGCCGCTCCTCTCCAGCAGCTTTCTCAAAGGGGTTCCGCCAGCCACTCAGCAGGCTGGTTTGACAGGTCTGAGCAGAGCCTGAGGATGTGCACGTGCACCGGGCTGCCCAGAGATGCTGCTGCTGGGGGACCGCACTGTGAGAACCACAACCCTCGGGCATCCATTGTATCCTCACCTGCTCAGTTCTCGCCTATGAATCTAGATTGATGAACGACGATCCCAGGGACAATGGTGGAAATACTAGCACCACTCTGTGTTCTCCAGGGAAAGGAGGTCAGGACAGAGCTTCAGGACTGTCTCCCTTTGGCTCTAAGTCTTTGTTCAAGTGTCACCTCCTTAATGCGATCTACCCAGGTGACCTTGTTCGTTACTGTGATCTCTCCCCACTCCATTTCTTGACCCCTTTGCCTTGATCTCCTTTCTCTTTTTTTCCCGTAGCTCTTAGGCTAAGACAAACTGGGACTTGTTTATGGTTTACCATCTCTGTCCCCCCAGTTAGACTGTAGAGTCTAAAATGCAGAGATTTTCATTTATTCCAAGGGCTGAACAAACTTTTTAAAAATATAAATGAAATATCTGATTGAAAATGAATTGAATCCTTTAATTTCCTCAGAATATAAACTCATTGTTTAAACATTTAACTACATGTGTTCAGAGGAAGACAGCACAAGAGTGGGAAAGAGACCTTGGAGAGCAGGTAAATCTGAATTCGGAAGTCAGCTTTACTGTTTATTAGCTAAGTATGTGCATCATGTTAACGTCACATTTCTTGGGCACACTTTTTTTTACCTGATAACAGTAGATGATTGTTAGAATTGGACAAATGTAAACGAAGTATCTAGCATGGTCATGTTGCTAAAGAAGTGCTTCTTCAATATTCTTCACCTTCGGTTATATCTCCTCCTCTAGCTCACATTTCATTTCTAGTACAGGCTACTTTAAAGCCAGTCTTCCTTTGAGATAGAATTTTACATAAAGGCACATTTTAAAAAATAATTTCCAATGACCTTTGGTAGAACTCATTTTAAGCTTAACATTAAAAACTTTGCATATCCTTGCCATAATTGTACCTTCCTTCAGGAGAAAAGTTTTCCAAATAATACCAAATATAATGTGGAATAGAGACAATATTTTGCTATTTTACTGACACTGAGAAAGGATTTCAAATTAAACCCCCCACAAAATATTAAAATCCTCTTGGACAGTGTTCACCCATAAATGTATTTTGGGGCAACAGGGTACTTGAATTCTGGTAGCCCTTCCACCTGGAACTAAAACTAAGCCTTCCAAGGATCTGAGAAATAATTTTTACAAATGTGGATATTTGGTCCACTTTCTTTAGATGTAAATGCTCTGCGTGAGAACATAGCAATACTAACCACTTCATAGATGCAGGGCGTGGGGAAACATACACAGCATTCATACGTTTCTGCTGCACATTCATGTATGGCCTGATATTGCTGAAATAGTCTTTATTTCTGAACATTCCAAAATAGTGTACACAGTAACAAATATTAAGTCATATACCATAAGAAAAGCATTCATTAGTGCAAATGGGTTTTGTAAAAGGTCTATCAAAAAGATTTATTTGCTTTAAAATGCCTTCATTTCCAGAAGCATTGTTAATAAAACATTACAGTTTCATCCTTGATAATAAAGTAGTGAAAATCAGTGTGGTACAGTAACAAACATTGCAGATATTAAGTGCAATGAGTCTGTGATGCCTTTTATAAATAGGAAACCCATGTATGACAGACAATAAATTAACAATGAAAAAGACAAGACATTGAACTTGCCGTCTGCCATCTCCTTGCAGTGCTTCAGATTACACTGTGCTCATTCAACATAAAAGTATGCCTCAAACTGTAGGGTGGATTTTTGCTGATAGTATCCCTAGAGCTAAAAAAATAGTACCTTACCACAAAAATATTTTTATGGCACAAAATTTAAGTTGTTTCATAGTGGTTCACATAGGTGTAAAAAGAAATAGGCACAAAAAATAAAATTCCTGTAAACTATAAAAGGAAATTTCAAAGCATACATTGATAGAACGTATTTGTAAATATGCAATTATTAAAATACAGAACATGTAATGGAAGGATGTTTAGAACATGTAAGTAAACTGAACAAGTTACTTTAAAAACCTCATATGGCAAAGAAAGCATTACTGATACACCTCAATTCTCTCAAAAAGTGTTCAGGGACGTAGCAGGTCTACAAAAGTTCCTAGATCTAAGTGTCACGGCACTGCAGCCATGGGTTCGAGAATGCCTCAGTATTGTCCCAGGCAAGTAGTTAAGTGCAATAGCCAGTCTCTGGTGATTGGTCCATTGGAAAACAATGCAGTAAGTACGTTAAGATGCGAAGGGGAAAGAAGATCCCGACGCGCAGTTACCCAGCCAGCTGGGTAGCGCAACCCTCATTTCCACGCCTTTCCATTTCCTCAGGGTCCATACAGCTGCATCAGTAGCAACCGTCTCTCCAGTTTCCGTCCCTCAGGGTGCTGAGGGAAGACAGAGGCTTTGGAGGCTGAAGGAAGCTACAAAGGTAAGACGAAAAGGAAGCGCGCTGTTAATGACCCGGTGAGTGACATCACTGACTTCCCTCCGCTCCCCTGAAAGGACAGTGGCAACCTGTGGGCAGGTTCCACGCGCACCCGGTCTGCACGCCCCCTGCTGGCAGCACAGTTCTCGCTGTGCCTGCACCCGGCCTGGGCCGCAGGGAAGGACAATCAATACCCTTAATGCTAACAAATATTTTTTAATCAGGAAAAAAAGATAAACAAGAGAAAATGGCCCCCAAGCAAGTGATTACTTCATTGAATACAAACAGCATATTAACATGGAAAAAATTTAAACCTGATGAATAATCAAAGATTTGCCTATCAGGTGGGCAAAGAATCTTTAGAGAATAATTCCCAATGTTGGCCTACATTTGGGAAAACAGATCTTCTCAGAGTCCAGCAGTGCCCCCTCTCCAGGTGCTGGCAACAGACAGCCAAGAATGAGTCCGTGGTCCTAGTCACCTCTCTGTCACGTAACTGTTCTGCCGTTAATGTAACACGGTGCTGCATTTACGGGGAAGGACAACTCAGAACGGGCTGAACAAATATGCACCAAGTTACATCTATCTGGGTAGCAGGATCATAAATCAGCCTTTATTTTTTGTTTTTCAGTAGCTTCTGAATTTGTTTCTGATCTGAATACCTATTCTAATCAGAAAATTATTTTTTAAAAACTCTTTTCTTCGTGCATTGGTATATATAAATTACTTGTTGCCAAATCCCTTTCAGACTTACTGATTCCCTCCCTCTCTTCCTTTATATCTTTGTTTCCTGTAAGAGTTGTCTATAGTTACTGCCTCCACTGTCTCCTCTTCCACATTCTCCTCAGCCCACAATTACAGAATTCTTTTTTAAATCAAACACTCCAGGATATTCAGGTTCAAGCAGGGTATCTCATGACCAAGATCTCCTCTACAATGTGCCCTGCCAAGTAATCTAGAATTTTTTAAAAAACCAAAACTGCTCACTGTACATAACAAACTTCCCTACGCAGGACAAAACCCAGCTAAGTTCCACTAAGAAGCTGATTGAGCCGGGAACACGAAGGGAAAGCAGGCCCACGCACGTGTGTCCAATTGCAACCCTACTCTGCACAGGACACAGCAATGACGGTCCCCTGCAGGAAGTCTGCATTTAGTGAGGAGAGTCAGGCCATATAAAATAGGTAGCATGTACAGCCCAGCAGATGACACTGCCATAGGGAACAAATGGAGCAGGAGCAGGTCCAGCTCACAGGAGTTGCGATTTTGGACAGGAGAGAGGGCGCAGGCCATGCAAATAGCCTGGGAGAAGGAAAAGGCAAGCGTTCTGGGGGTGGAGTGTCCCTGGTAAATTAAAGCAAAAGCAACCAGGGCACCAGAAGTGAAGTGAGAGTGGGTGGGGATGATAAGCAGGGGTCCCGACCACATAGGGACACCCGCACCCCCTCACTTCCCAGAAAAAGGGGACACAAGTCAGGCCATGGAGGGCAGTGTGACCTGCGACCAGGCCTGAGACTGAGTCCAAGGCAAGGGCAGCCCGGAGCCAGCGGCAGTTTCTAGATGCAGACTGCCAGCGAAGTCCCACAGACCCAGCAACGCAGATGCCTACCTTCTGACGGGTTGTGCGATTTTGCTTCGGGGCAGGTTACTCCCGTTTATTGCCAGGGAAGGTCTGGGAAGCGCACTGCGGCCTGTGATCCCAGAAGCGGTCGCTTTGTTTGGTGTGGGGATGCCAGTGTTGCAGTACAGCTGTAAGCCGTTGGACAAAGGCATGTTGCTGCTGCCCTGAACGGTTGGGCTCACGTAGGCTGTAGCTTTAAGGGGCTGTCGGACAGACACAGGGAAATGTCCCACACTGTGGATTCTGTGCTGAAGCTGTCCTGGTGATGGGACTGGAAGAGAAAATGGTGCTCACGTGAGAAAATTTCTATCGCAACCCAACTAGGAAACGTTACGTTAAAAAAACAAAGCCTCTGCCATCTGAAAGATTTATGTATATATAAAATGAAAATGTTACTATTTAACTATTTTGTTATACAATGTTGCTGATGGACAGAATTAAGGACTCTTGTTAAGAATTAACATTATTTAGTATTGGAAAATTCTAATTACTTTTAAAGATTTTGTCATGTTTATTTAGTTTTAGAGAGGGGAAGAGAGGGAAAGAAACACCAATGTGAGAAGGAAACACTGATAGGTTGCCTCTCATAGGTGCCCCAACTTGGGGGACAAACCTGTAACCCAGGCACGAGCCCTGACTAGGAATCTAACCCGCGACCTTCCGCTTTACAGGACGATGCCCAACCAACTGAGCCAAGAATGAGGCAAACAATCTCCTTCTCAACAAGAGAATCTTCTATGCCGTCAATTAGCAACAGTTTTGAGTGCCTAACTGTATTATTATACTATATTTTAAGAAGAACCTTCTTTCCTTTAACAAATCTGAGTTATCACAGGACAGTTCCTCCCTTGCTTGCTTAGAAGACATTAGGATTTCTTGATGGTTACTTTGGGGATGATTTCACAAAAATAAAGCAAGGGACCATTTGGCTGTAATTATAAAGGAGGACAGAGGTGACATCAGTAAGTACAAAGTATGGCTTATTACAGATGTACTACCTTCTAAGGAATTTCCGTCATGCCATTTACTATCTCATAGAGTTGGTGGGGAGATTAAATGAGTTAATCACCTACATGAAGCCTCACACTGGCGCCTGGCATGTTGTAACCACTCAACTAGTGCTAGCCTATCACGATCATGATAACAGAAAAACCTATAAAATGAACAGACGTCTCTGGGTAAGACCCTTAATTTCACCAATATAGTGGCCTTGCATTATGTATCATTTCACATTAAGAAACATAAACTGTTTGGCAGAAATTGTTAAAAATTTTTTTAAAGATTTTATTCACTATTTTCAGAGAGAATCACAGGGAAGGAGAAAGAAAGAAAGGGAGAAAATCTCAATATATGGTTGCCTTTCACTTACCTCCAGCTATGGACCTGATTTGTAACCTAGTTATGTGCCCTGAATGGGAATCGAACCAGTGACCTTTGGATTTGCAGGCCGGTGCCTATCCACTGAGCCACCAGCCAGGGTATTAAATTTTATACTTCTCTCCAAGGGAAAACGGAATCACAAATCGAATGGAACCTTAGGCATACAATCCTGCCTATTGGCTTGCTAACCACACCAGTCTTTGCTGCCCAGTACCTACCATTTGGGTAAATGGGAACATACCCTGTTTTCTGAAACAGTTTGGCTGATTTTGAACTTAAGTATAGAATATACAGTACCTTTCTGAAATAAAAATAGGGGAGAAAAAAATGTCTGATTTTATTTAATATCTCTGAACATTTTCTTAAATTACATGGTAAATGAAATCTGTATCTAGGAATGCTGATGTACATGTATAGTAGTAAAATCAATTAAAAAAAGTCTATACACAATAAGCCCTGGCAGGTGGCACAGTGCATAAGGTATCGCCCTGCGAACCCAAAGGTCGCTGGTTCAATTCCCAGCCAGGGCACACAACCAGGTTGCAAGCCAGGTCTCCAGCCAGGTCCATAGCTGGAGGCAGGTGAAAGGCAACCAAACATTGATGTCTCTCTCCCTCTCTTCCTCTCTCTAAACATAATAAAAAATATTTTTAAATATGTTCAAAAAAAAGTCTTTTTGCTATAGTTCCATTCCCATGATGTTTTGGGAACACAGTAATCTTTTGTTGGTTGACAAATAATCCCTAAGATCTTCTTCAATCAATTCTGCGATTCCTTAATTTAGTAACATCTAACCATGAATATGTCAATACTGGCTTATCAGTTGTAACCAATATACCAATACTGCATGGTAATGCAATATATTAATAATAGGGGAAACTGGCAGGGTGGGTAAGGGGGGCATATGAAAATATAGGGACTCTGAACTTCCTGTTCTGTTTTTCTGTAAATCTAAAACTGCTCAAACACTAGCCTTAATTTTAAAAAAATCAGTATAAATGTCCCTATTTCTTATGAAACATTTATGTACTTTGTGTATATTTTTGTTAAGTAAAATGAAATTTCAAACTGAATATACTCATGTAACCACTACCCATATCAAGATATAAATTATTACCAACACCTCAGAAGGCTTTCTCAAGCCTCCTGAAACAAAACTGTATTTGTCTCTGGTATCATCCTGGTCTATTTGGCCCCTTGCCCTAACTGTCTAACATAAAATTAGTAGCCCTTTCTGTTTCCCACCATTAGCAAATTTCAGAGATTATCTCCAGTGTCCTCACACAAGTCATTACTTGAAATATTAACAAATCAAGCCTGGAGATAAATCTCACAGCATTCACATTTCTATTCATTCAAACACTTAACTAAGAGCTCATTGTGTACCGGCACTGGAAACAGAAAATCAGATCAACCATGGCCCAAGACCAGAGGGAGGTGATCAGAATGTTAGATAAAGACAATGACAGTCAAGGATGACGCACTTCACAGAGGAATACCACAAACGTCTGGTCTAGATATGCTGTGGTGGCCCACGGGGCAGTCTATTAGGGTCATCACCGGATTCTTTTCAAAGGCAAACATGGGTAGACTGGTTGAAGTAGAGAGCAGAACAGCATTTGGGAGAAGATCAGTAGTAAAAGCATGAACTCCGAGGTGGTCAAACTGCTTCCACCTCCGTTCCTTCCCCTGCACGGCCTTGCGCGAGCTGGCTCCAAACCTAGATAGAGCTGTCTATCTAAAGCGGTCTCCTCATCTGCTAATGGGAACAACAGGAACGACCTTATACAGTTGCTGGCGGAAGTAAGGAAAATAATGAATATAAACCTGTTAGCACAGTTCATTGTGCCAAGTAGATGTCATTTTGTCTTTAGGAATTAAAGACATGAAACACCATCATGTGTTGGGAAAACAGCACCTGAGCGAAAACGCTGAATGTGTGGGAGAAGGGCAGCAAGCCACCTGGGTGCAGACTTAGGCACGTGGTTGGCGACTCTGGGCCAGCACATGGTAGAGACATTTCAGCACGACAGCTGAGCCTGCTTCCCAGGGGAAGGGGTCGCTTCTCAACCACCCACAGAGACAGACAGTGTGAGCAGGAATGGGGGCCTGGAAGCTTCCCCACAAAAAGTAATGAGTTTTGCTGTTTGCTGCTGGGTAACACGTAGAAAATGACTGACAGACTGTGTGCTTAGCTGAAATGGAGTACATAAAATATTAGATACACTAAACTGTAATTTCATTTTTGGGGAAAAAGCCATGGACTGCTGAAAAACTCCCAAGGAACAATTAAGTGTGCTTTCTCCAGAGTAAAGGTATCAAGTAGACAGAGGCAGATGTATAAAGAACACAGATTTTGTATAAGTAGACAAAGTAACGACCACTTAGTGATTTTCCTACTATCCTTGGGTATAAAGAAGGATAGTAGTAAAATCACCTATAATTTACTCATTATTAATTGGTAACATAGGCACTGGTGAAAATACTACTCAGTTTTAACAGTGGGAGGGGGGGCGGTCACAAAACAAGGAGAAAAGTGTCCGGTTGTGTTCCCACGAGAGAGGGAAAAGGAAAAGGAATAGGATATGTGCCTACTCGCGGCAGAGCTAAGGAAAAGCCACAAAAACCTGGGGATGGTTATCCTTACTACAAGACTGGATTCTCGAGCCCCCACTCCCGGCACCGTGCAAGCTGGAGTCGAAGCTCTGGCTGTTCCGCACGGTGACCGGGGAGCTGACGGTGCTGCTGACGGCGGCCGTGCTGGGCATCCGGGCTAAGTTAGGCATACTTCTTCGGAGCTTGTCTGCAAGAGAAGACATTTTTACAAAATTTAAAAAATCACCAATTGTGTGCCTATCAAAATACAAATATGAAATCCTATTTTGCTCATTAAAAAAAAATAAGTATCACGTGTGTGACGAATTCTAACAAGCTAATGGAATTAACCTTCTGTAGAAGGAAAGACACTCCGTCATCTCCAGAAAGATTTCACCAAATAAACTGTTAAAAAAGAAACATGAATTCTATAGAGGTAAGGATTTATAAATGACCTATCTGTTCATACGCAATAAGTCAATAAAATTGTATTAAAGTGGGGTTAGAAAATCTTACAGCCATTTAGTTAAAAAAAAAAAAAACACCACCACCAGCATTGTCACAACCTAGAAGAGTGAAAGCCAACTCTGGATCTTTTGCTTGCGTATCATAATGGAAGAAATTATTACAATTCAAACTTGAGATGTTTTGAGAAACCCACGGGTTACATCAACATGACATCAACTTCCGAAAAGTTTTCATTATCACGAATATGTTACCAAACCTTGGGAGGCCGAAAGAGAGAACACAGTCCTTTCTTTCTCCTTGCTAAGTACATCTTCTGCCACTAAGGGGCGGCAGAGAGTCGTGCACGCACGTCAGTGTTGCTGAGATGCGCCTCGAGACAGCACAAGTTCGTTTTCTCCTTAATACTGCTCCCCAAAGGAAAACACTAAAACACATAGGTCACTCCAGCTCAGAAAACAAAGTATATATTTCAATACTAAGCTAAAACCCACTCAAGCACAAAATCGGATTCAATTCTGTGTTTCACACCCAGGTCCTTCTACTTGACCTAGATCTGTTGCCTATAGCCTTGTCCAGAAAGTCACCTCATGCAGAAATCTGGAGAATCTCCTAACAGTCACCTCCCTTCTAAGTCCTCATAACTCTGCCTCAACTGTGTAATGAATCCTCCACTATATCCACCGAGCTCGGACCTCATTACCTGTCATGTGCATCTGACAATATCCTCTTAATTGTTCTCCACGCACCCTGTCTTGTTCCTCCCACCCATCTTCCACACGGCCAGGTTCATTCTCCCTAGAGCACACCTAGTCACCTTCAAACCTCCAATTACTTTCCTTCATCAGCTGCAAGTCCAAGCTCCTTGGTTATGGCCTAAAGGAGACACTTCCAGGTATCAGCCCTACACACACAGCCCTCCAGCTCTGTCTCCTGCTACCCCTCCCTCAGCCCACTGTCCAACCACCAGGGACAAAGGAAGTTCCCCAATACTCCACATTCTGGTACCTGTGAGCAGGCTAGTCCCTCCACTTGGACCCCATTTGCCCTTCTGAATGGGCGAATGAACAAGGGAACAAGTATTGATTGTGTATGTAGGGTAGGCCAGGCGCTCTAGTTGTTGGCGATATCCCAGTGTATAAGAGATACAATCCCCAACTTGCAATGAGTTTATAGTCTAGACTGTGTTTCTCAGTATGTTTTTCCATATTGATCCTAAGGAGGGAAACTAAATTTAACATTAGTTTCTCCCAAATAAGATTAAACATTTAAATATTTTGAAAGACTGGGCTGAACTTTGGAGACCCCCAAGCAATTATACTATTCTATTTTTCACACATTCCAGCTCGATCAGATATTTTCATCTTTATTAACATATACCCTAAAAACAATCATGACACTCAAGTTTATGGTCAACTTTTAAGAGCCATCTCTCTTGAACCTAGACAGTGTAAGAGCTATGGAAGAAATAAAAATACCACATTCTGGTTTAACTATTTTAAAATGCATCCTATGTTATTTTGGTAAGTTAGAAAAATATACATGAGTTTCAAAGTTATCATTTTACAATTTTGTTGAAATACTATCCCCTGGTAAGAAATGAAGGCTCTGATACCCGAGTCATGTTAGTAAGTGTTGTGTAGAGACATTTACTCACTTTCTTCAGCCCTTGTCCTACCGGCAATGCAACAGTCACCATTTCATTTTTTCCTTAGGTTGGGAGAATGTATAGCAGATCGTGTGATGAAATTGTACCTAAGTTTTCTAAGAGACTTTGTTCACAATTTTTAAAAATATTTTATTTATTATTTTTAGAGGGGAAGGGAGAGAGGCAGAGAGGGAAAGAGACGTAAGTGTATGGTTGCCTTTCCACCTGGCTCCAGCTACGGACCTGGCTGGAGGCCTGGCTTGCAACCTGGTTATGTGCCCTGGCTGGGAATCAAACCAGCAACCTCTGGGTTCGCAGGCTGGCACGTGCCTTATCCACTGTGCCACCAGCCAGGGCTATTATTCACAATTTACAACCAAGAAAAACCAGTGGTTCATGTAGATATGGAGACCTCATGGAGGCCTGTCAGTGGTGAGGAGGAAGAGGGAGAATGGGGTGAAAGGTGCAGGATCAAGAAGCATAACTGACAGGTACAAAATGGACAGGAGGACATTTAGACCAGTACAGGAAATGGAAAAGCCAAAGAACTTATATGCACGACCCATTGGACATGAATTGAGGGCATTGCTAGAGGTGAGGAGGGTACCAAACAGAGAGGGGCAAAGGGGAAAAAATTGGGACAACTGTAACAGCATAATCAATACAAAATTTTTAAAAAATCAATAGTTCAAGCCAGGAGAAACCTGTGAAAGCAATGAATGGTAGGCAGGACTGGAACTCGGGGTTGACAGAACTTCACAGCTTGTGGTCTTGGTCACTTAAGTGAACAAGTTAGAAGTTAATCCAGAAAATGACTGCTGTACTCATTTCCTTTGTAGGAAACCAGACCTCCAGGAACCACCCATCAGACACGGAGCAGTGACATGGCTCCCCTGTCCTAACAGGAATCATCACAGCACAGGTTTGGGGGAATCTAATCCTTTTCGTAATGGTGCTTCAAGTAAGTTAAAACCACAGTTTTAGGTAAGACAATGATCTCATTTGACAACACGCAGGGCTAGCACCTGCTTGACAGCTAGGATATGATGCTCTCACATCCATGTTTCTCTAAAACAATTCTTGGTGACCTCTCCCTCAATCGTAAAATAAGGCGATGACCTTCACTAAGCATATGGGATCCATAGTCTTTTTGATATGATGATTGTTTATAAATCAGTCACCATGACATCTTCAGCTGCTGCTGTTTTCTTTAAAATTTTAAAGGTACCAAAAAGAAATTATGACCAAATTTTTCATTATTTTCAGATTATCTCTCAACTAGCATGAACGATACAAGTACAGTTACACAGAAAGAAAAGCCTGGTAACAGATGGTCACTAACAGAATGTATAGTTGGCCTTGCAGGATTATAAAGTTACCTGCGTGAACTCTTCTGTCCCTAGCTGTGAGAAATGCTGCTACATAGTTAGAAGTTACACCTGTATAAATAAGACTTGTTTCTCCATATTATATGGATTTTTATATGCCTGATTATTAGTACAAAAGCATACCAGGCTTAGAATATTACACGATTGTCTCCCTATCTATCGCTTGTTGGAAGCCGAGGAGTGTACCTCCCGAGAGTGGAGAAGAAGGAAAACAGAAACACAGGAGAGAGTGACCCCTATCCCAACCCACCATGCTGGCATTAGGGCAGGTCAGCTGCCCACCAACAAGCCAAGTATCCAGCCCTCGTCTTCCTGCTGCTGCACAGATCTTCATTCTAGATGTCACTGTCTGAGGGCAAGACACATCCTAACTTCCCTACACCTGGACGTGACAAGCAGTGTCCGCTCCACGCATCATTGTCCACACTGGTCATGGCTACTCTGTGCTTGGGACAGGCAGTGGGAGGCTGACGGGTGTGGGAACGGGGAGGAGAGGCCACTCAGCACCGCAGGGACACCCGCTGCAAACTCCTGAGCCGCACAGCCCTGTGCCCGTCCCACAGCGGACCTGGGAGCAGCAGAAAGATGCTCCCAGTTGTGACCCATTCTCTGCCAGCTACATGACGGTGGTGTTCCCAAAGCGCTGTCTGTACACCGGGGACATGTAATCAGAAGCTGGTCAACTGCAGATATAAATTTAGACCAAACTCAAATGGTCTTGAGCATGTACATGATAAATCTGGGAAGTGTTGACCTATTGTTTACATTGACCTTAAAATCCTCTCTTGATCTTATCAAATCCCAGCAAGGGCATCGTCACCTACCTCCGTTGGTCCTGGTTGACTGCTGATCTGGAGTCTGGGCTTGGGGTGAGTAACACTGCTGCTGCTGGTAAGTGGTGGAAGGGAAATACTGGGCGCTGGGGCTCCTCCTACACTCCCGAATGCTGGAGAAAGTCTGTGAGTGAGGAATCCCTCTTTGGAACGGTGAGCATCTTGGGAGACGAGGCTGAGGTGGCGGCAAATGGTCGAATTCTTCCTCATCCTCTAGGCTGAACCGATCGTACTCCTGGTCACTACATGTCCCTTTCTTTCCTGAATTCAACGACACACTGGAACTGTGTCTTGACACAGATGCTGAAGTGGAAGCATAATCTTGCCTGAGACCTATAAAATAACAGGGAATAGTACTCTCTTAGGAGACATTTCAATCTAGCAAAAATTAAGTTCAAGTATTAGAGAAACATCTGTGCCAAATGATTCAAATGGAGACCCATTATCTTCTTGGTTTATTAAATCCCAAGAAAACAGGATTTGTTTACCACACGGATGCTGATTAGACTATTCTGTTTTTGCAAGAAGACTGCCTAATCGCAATGAAGATTAGATAGAGTGCTGCTATAATTCATCAATCAATGCCTGTCAATTTCCCCAAATGATCTCTTCCGAACTCTGGAGAGAGACCAAGGAAGGCTGCTTAGGAAATACTATTCATTACTATAAACCATTTGCTATGAGTCAGACCATTAGAATAATCAAATCTCTGAGCAAGTAGAACTGATCCTCACTCGCCCTAACTCGCAAAGTCAAAGGTAAGTTCAACACGCAGTGCAAGTATTCTGTAACAAGGTCACCTCTTGTTTGTTCTTTTTGTTACTAACACCATTTTCAAGGGTATACTGTTTGTTCTTTTGGTCATTAACACTGTTTTTCAGGGTATACTGACACTTCAATACTGGGATAGTTTTGGGTCACACTAAATGATAACCATCAAAAAACAGTCAAACTCTTAAGTTTCTGGTTATTTGTCTGTCAATACCACATTTTTTTCAAAGCAGCCTATCCAGGACTATTTCTGAAAACTGATATCCAATTTCTTAGCCTCATAGATTTAGAAAGAATTACTGTTAATTTACTGTTACTAAATAATTATGAATAATCATTTTTTGCCCTCAAAATGTAGCTTACTAAATTATGCATTAGCATTACCATGTTTCTCATGGCAGCCTTGACTAATTCTGAAAACAGGAAATTGTTATGATTAAATGATACCTGGGTGTTTCTCCTTATATTGGTTGGAAAAAACTCCAAAAGCAAGACTAACCTAGTTCTGTGATCTCCATCTTAATTGTGCCTTTTTATGCCATTAATAATCTTGAAGTATTTGCTCCCAGATCATTTATTATACCTTTATTGCAGAACCAAAGATAAAATTTTCCATTTCCAATGTTCTTCTCTTGTATAATTATTTACCCTGAGAAGTATATCAGTGCTTTTTAATTGAATTTTTATTAAGGGAACCACTTGCAGTTCTAAGAAATAATATAGTTTCCCCCAATGGTAATGTTGCAAAATTACAGAATAAAATGACAACCAGAAGACCAGGAGTGATACAAACCCATCTTAGCATTACAAAACTTTGAGATACAAAACCCTAATTTTACTCACGTTATGGGTATTTACAATTTTACTACCCATAGGATCAAGTGTCTACCATCAGTATCAAAATACTGAACAAACAGTTCCAAAAATCCACAAAAATCCCACCTGGTGCCCTTTTATAGTAACACATCCACCTCCCTGTTGAGACCCCACACTCCATTGCTACCCTGTAGCTACCACCAAAAATTGGCAGTTTTTGTCCCGTTTTCATGTCACCAAAATCGATCAACACATCCCCATTTAATGGTGAGACAATATGGATATCTTAATAATTTTACTTTTAAAATTCTGTCATTCTACATGGTATGTAAACGGAATTATATAGTATACAATCTCTTGAGATGATCATTTTTACACCACGCATTAACTCCCTGAAGGTTCATCTAAGATGCTGCAGGAATCCATAGTTGGTGAGTAGCACTCCACCACATGGAGGTCCCACTGTGTGGTTAACTCGTCACCTGCTGACAGACATCTGAGTTCACCTTCGTTTTTCACTATTACAGTAGAGCTGCTCTGAGCATTCACATACAGGTGTGTGTGTAACATAACTTTCCAATGCTCTGTGATAATGTCCCAGGGTGAAACATGCTGGGCCTTGTGGAATCACCCGTTTGGCTGTTAAGAAACTGACAAACTGTTTCCACAGGGGCTGTACCAGCTGTGGTCTTTACATCAACGCATCTGCATCAGAGCATGTCCTCACTCTGCTTAAGGTGCTCATGGGATGGGAAGCATTAGCTGCTTCACCTGCAAAGTCAGACAGTATGAGAGACAGAGTCAAGGTGCTGACCCATCACCTGGGAAGAAATACCTGAAAGCTCCCAGACCCTTCTAGTTCAGGTGGAAGCCTCTAGTGGAAAAGTTTTCAAGTGTAAAAGTGACTTACTTTCTTCTTGCAGACGAGCCATGATCTGCACATCTGTGAGGTCCTGCAACTTGTACCCCATGGAGATGGAATCGTCCTCCAGTTCCGAAGCGCTCAGCTCGCTGTCTATGGAGGACTGAGGACTCAGGGGGGAGCCCCTGGGGGTGTGACCTAAGAAACGGAGGCAACGGGTTCATCTTTAAGGAACCGATTATCTCTTTGCGTTTGGTAAGTCACATTGTCAACAATTAGTCACTTCTGTCCTGTTTCCGTAACGTCACCAAAAGCAAACACATCTCCATTTAATGGCGAGGGAATACGCATACCTGCATTTGTTCATAATTAATATACAAAATCATCTCTTTTGTTTTCTCAAATTCAGTTTTTACCATTAAAAAAAATCACTCTGTGCTATACTAGAAAAACTGTAAAAAAGATAGATCTCATGGGTTTTTTCCTATCACAGTAAGAAAAAAATCATAAATGCTAAATTCCGTATCCCAATATATAAGCATATATCTAAAAATATTGTATAAAAATACATATCCATGTTCACTTTCAATTACTAATCAGAAATACTTGTCTGTGGCAGTAATTATGTATTTTAAAACTAAATTTTAATATGGTCCATTTTTAAGCAGGTACAAACAACAGTGCTAGAAATCATATCACATATAAAAGGCACATCTACATACACAGAAGCATATACAAAACCTTTGAAACTGAAAGTAGTGTGGTTTTAGGAAACAGGTAGTCATGTCACCCAAGGGAAAGAAAAAGTAATGGTTTGAGATAAGAGAACCAAGGAAGGATGGACCCAAAAACTGTAGGAATGGAGTCACACCCATGGGACAAGGAAATTGTCAGACTTCATTTCATGGAAAGCCATTACATATGGCTACTTTCTATGTAGCTCTGGATGCATAAAAAGCTAGCAGAAAAATAAAATTTAAGAGAACAAGATATAAAAACCTTATGCTCTTGGATCATAATTTAAAAAGTACTTGACCCCAGCTGGTGGCACAGTGGATAGGGTGCCAGCCTGCAAACCCAGGGGTCCCTGGTTTGATTCCCCAGCCAGAACGCATGCCAGGTTGCACGCAGGGTTTCCAGCCGGGTCCGTGGCTGGGGGTAGGTGAGGGGCAACTGTACATTTGTGTCTTTCTCTCCCTCTCTCCTTTCCCCTCTCTCTGAAAATAGTAGGTAAAATCTTTTTTTAAAAATAAGTACTTGAATTGTGTTTTGGCATTTAATTTTAAAAGCACGTTAGGCATTTGGAAACACAAATTATATACATATACTCCTGCTAGAGAAGATCGCCTACCACGCTGAACTGAGAATAGATGAACAGTGTTAATCTATCAGCTTCTTTTGCACCCAGAGTTATAGTCAGCATACGCTCTCCAATGTGATGATTCCCTCAAGCTTTTCAATGGAAGTTGGATTTTCAAGCTGTGTTTAGTAACTAAATGACAAAGCAAGCAACTAGTCAAGAAGTTGAAATATTACCTGTTCTTTCAGGTGTTAGTATTGCTTTATTGGAGGTTTTAGAGAAGCTGGGAGTATTAATACCATTGCTATAAGGGCTGAGTCTTGCAACAGGACTATAAGGAAAAGCCAGGGAGACATTTGAAGAGAAGAGACTCCGCCACCGGCCAGCTGTCACAGAAGCAGAAAAGAAAGAGCAGCCGTTAGGGGGAAGGAAGCAGATGTTGGCTTGTCAGAAGGAGAAAGGAAAGAGGTTAAAAAATGAAAAGACAAAGCAACTTTTCATAAGAATATCTTACCAGATTTCCATTGCTCTAAGGGAAATACATATACATATATAAAAGGCCATTTCATTTGTCAGTGAGGGTCAGGTTTATACCTCCTTTAAGAAAAGCAAACCCATCTCACCTGGATTAAAGCCAGTGTGCCTGTACCACAATGCAAATGTGCTTTGAAAAACTCAAACTCATATCATCTTTAGAAATTGTGGGAAATACTATTAATATTAACTATACACAGTCCTGTATTGTTCCTAAGATTCATTTTCAACCCATTTAATATGAGGTAATGTTGAAATACTTTTATAGACACTTAAATTATGAAAGAAACTTAAAAGTGACTGTGGGCCCTGGCTGGTAGCACAATGGATAAGGTGCCAGCCTGCGAACCTAAAAGTCGCTGATTCGATTGCCCAGCCAGGGCACATAACCAGGTTGTAAGCCAGGTCTCCAGCCAGGCCCTTGGCAGGAGGCAGGTGAAACGCAACCATTCATTGATGGTTCTCTTCCTCTCTGCCTCTCTCCCTTCCTCTCTCTCTGGAAATAATAAATAATTTTTTTTTTTTAAAGTGACTGAATGGCCCTGAGTCCAAAATGAGATTTATGAAAAAATAATACAAAATCACAGAAGGGTATATATACCAAAATTTAACAACAGCTGTTTTTTGATGGCAAGTATAGAGATTAATGTTTTTTTTTTTTTTAATTTTTATAAAAATATTTTCCAAATTTTCACATTGAACATATATTATTCCTAAAACATTTAAAGGTAAAATATATCTTTAAAGATTTATTTGTATATTTATTTGTTTAGAGGGGAAAGGAAGGAGAAAGGGAAAAAAAATCAATGTGTGGTTGCCTCTCGCACGCCCTCAACTGGGGACCTGCCCCACAACCCTGTCATGTGCCCTGACTGGGAATCGAACCTGTGACTCTTTAGTTCAGAGGCCACCACTCAATCCACTGAGTCATACCAGCCAGGGCACATATTTACTACTATAAAATAAGAAACAAAAAATGAATTTTACCTACAATGGACAGATCACCTAATTCTTACATGCTCTCAGCTGTTTAATGTTTAATGATAATTAAACATTATCAAGACCTCATTATTTCTAAGTTCTTGGGATCATGAAAAAGACCCCAAACCATAAAAACTTGAGTAAGTCATACCAAACATTACTTTCTCTCCTTTCAAGGGCTACAAATTACTGCACTAGTCAGAATCCACTTTCCCAGAAAATCATTTAGACATATGCTAAGCGGGATGAGAATAAGTAAATACAAACTAGGTTAAACTTTACTGTTAAGCAATAAATAGTTACATTTGCTGGAAATCTGACACAGCTTGAAGAAAAACACATAAAAGGACTGCTTTGAAGTGCATTCCCCAAATCACGTTTAATGAGCAATGTTAATGAGCCAACAGTTGAAAAGTGCTTAAAAATGGGCAGTGGGGTGGAAAGAAAGGGATGTAGTCTTATCAAGAATAATCCGCTCCAAAATGTGGAGTTTGGGGATCTTTGTGGAGTATTACCAAGGTTATTTTATTTTAAAAGAATGTTTTATTATTTTTCCTTAAATGTGTTTAAAATTTTTATTGTTGGATTACATCCATCCCCTTTTTACTCCTCTGCCTCCTTCCCCACCCACCCACTCCCACACAAAGTCAATCCCACTTGTTGTCCATGTCCATGGTTCTTCCATGCTAGTTCCTTGACCAAACTCCCTTCTTTGCCTCCTCCTCCCCCGCCCCCCTTCACCAAGGTTATTTTAAAGAGCAAAACATTTCCTTTTACTTCAGCAAGCAGTCCTGAAATTTAAGTACCTCCCATTACAACAACTATTTATAAAACACCTTTTCCTCATGTAGGAGAAAGAAGTAGATAAGGAAGTCTCTACGCTCACAGCGATGGCACTTTCAGAATGCAGAAGATTTATCAAGTGGACACTGAGGCAAAGCCTAGTTCCCAGTTGACACCAGGCATGTCACTTGTCCCAGGTGAACGGGATGGTGGTTGAGCGTCTCCATCTGAGCCATAGAGCAGAGCCACACAGAGCGGGCTCTCCCGGCTCCTTAACTTCCCGAGAGGTAACGCTGACCTGCTGAAGAATGGGGTTAATAGGCAACACACTCCATAACTGTTCTCACATCTTCCATCTCTATTATTCGAAGTTTCTCATGAAAAATTCTATGTGAAAAAACAATCAATAGGTCTTTGTGACTGCTAACTTGCTTAATAGATCATGTTATTCTATCCCAGTTTGATCATTCGCCAGGCAGATGACAGTGACCGCGTGTTCTCATGCACAGGTGCGGGCAGCGACGAATCACAAGCAAGCAGCATTCATTACTCTGCACAATAGCCACTGTGACCCAGCCTCCCAGCACAATGGCTCAGTGACTGTGGCCATGACAGCAAGATGCCAGCTAAGCACACAATTAGCATCTACTGCAAGGAAGAATACTCCGCATTGTCCTTTGGCGTGGGGGCTGTACAGAAGAGCAAGGAGGATAGTGTGGAGGGAGCTAACAGAACAAGGGTGCTGCGTGAGGGCGGAGGGGGCGGTGGAGGCAAGGAGGGGAAGTGGAAGCCATCACATCCTACTTATTATTCTTCACTACGTGGCTGAAGAATTGTAACAGGAAGCAGTTCTATAGAGAATAAAACAGAAAGAGCTGTTTATAATTTTGGTTTTTTTAAACCAGTTCAATGGGTTTTTTAAAAATATAATGTTAACTTGAGAGGCTCCATGAGGATGAAAATGATTGTGAGAAAGAAGACAATTTTGCTAGACAAGATGGGTGATAAACCTCTGAACAGTAACGTTTTCCTACACTCCTACTTCCAAGTTTAGCTACAAGTAGAGGTCTCCCATCCTTGGACGGGGTATGGACTACGTAGCATTTCATCTTGACCCCTGGAACAGCTGAGATTTGGGCCCACACAGTGATACGCTGATTAAACTTCTATTGAACTTGGCAAGGTTTGCTTTCCCAAGTGCTTGCGTTAAGCTCACCTGTCGCCGGGAACGCTGCTTTCTGCACACTCCTGGGTTCCATCCCATTTCCCTAAACCGCGTGCCACCTCTCACCAGGCGGCTGCAGGCTGTTCCTCAGCCCCGTCTTGGCCCCCAGCACTGTTGCCACCAAGCCTGTTCTGAGCATCGCTGCCAATGCCGTTTAGTCACAAACTAGTTTAACTCTGCTACTTGCTTCCATTCAAGTACTACGTTGGCCTTTCATCTAAGACCTGAAAGGTCAGGTTCTGCAGAACAGCTCATGGGCATCGTTATCTGCTGCCCCGTGTCCCATGTCCACCTCTAGTGTTTCCGAAACTCCCTTGTTAAGAATTATACTCCTATTAGTTAAATGCCCACTTTGCCCCTTGCCTAATGAGCATTTTCTGTTAAGATAAACATTATCAATTAAATTGCTAGGGTATGGGATGGCCCCCCATCTTCCTGCAAAAATAACTTAAGTGTCTAAAGGTCTATTCATTTATTTTTTGGCACATCTTCAAAGTTGTCTGACCTGCAAAATAAATAACATATCTATGTAGGTACATGTGTACATCATTAAGCAAAGTACTAATAGCCAAAATTTATTTGATAAATATTCCAACAATGAAAAAATCACAACGGACATGATAAGTTTAGGGCAGAAACTCCACATTGAAAATTATTCTTTTGGCCACACAAGAGTTCCAGGAAACTGACATTTCTACCATGTGTTGATCATCTTTGACTAGACTCAGGAAGGAGTATATAGTAATTCACATAAAAAGAAAAAATAAGTGATCAAATGAAAATCTTATCAAAAGGTCAGTACCGCACCCAACTAAGAGTTCAAAAATAAGCAACTCTAATATATTCTGAAAACAATTGTTTTCACCCTTTCTTTTTACTATAAAAATAGCCACTTCAGTACCTAACTAACAATGTCTGGCACACCGTATGCAATCAATAAATGTTAAGTGTGGTCAAAATCTCAACAATTTCACTAACACTTTCTTACTTCAAACCATTCTACCATTCCTACCTTGACATCAAAGTTATTTTGCCCCATTTCTTAAACCTACTGTAACTATGATGTAGTATATCTTTGAAGACAAAGGTTAGTCTAGACATTTTAGCCCATCTAGAGTCTCAATGAAGAAATGTACATGAAGAAATAGTGCTTCCCAGTAACTTCTACATTGTTGACCTTTCTGTGCGTCAATATTCTGGCTCCTAGCTACATGATTTTCCACCCCTGATGGCTAAGACCTGTGATGGGGTAGCCGAGGCCTCCAGACTAGAGTCCCACCTAGGATGAGCGGGGTCCTACAGCGCTCGCACAGCACAAGTGAAAGGCTGTGCCAAGAACGCCAGTTGGCAGTAAGCCATGCAGGAAGGCAACACGATTTCCTCAAGTTTTGAAATGCTGCCATTTCTCACAATCAAAGTAACCGTTCACTAAGCAGCGGACAGCATGTTTAGTGACATTTCTGTAAACCTTACTGTCAATAAACTAGCCTCCAAGTTGAGTGGAGTAAGGCGGCTCCTGGCTCTTACTCTTCCTAGTGGCTCCTAACACTATGGCCACATTTCTAAACCAGGGGGCTACTGTCCGAATGTCTGTGTCCCCACAAATTTCTATGTTAAAACGTCAATGCCCAGTGATGGTGGTATTAGTAAGGGAGGCTGATAGGAGGTACTTAAGTCGTGACGGGGATGAGGGCTCATAAAGGAAGCTCTACGGAGGCCCGTGGGCCCTTCCACCAGGTGAGGGTCCAAGTCTACAGTCAAGGAGAGGACTTTACCAGGCCAGGTGGCTCCCTGATTTTGGACATCCTGCCTCCAGACTGTGAACAATACGTTTCTGCTATTGAAAAGCCAACCAGTCTGTGGCATTTTGTGACAGCAGCCAAAACAGACTAAGACACGGAAGTTACTCTAGAAGAGAAGCCCTACTCCGCGTACCCTTTTCTCCCTTCTCACTGAAGGACAAGACTAAAAGGCAAACGACAGCTCGCAGAGCATGTGGCTCGCGCTCATTGGCCATGTCTGTGCCTTGTCTCTCACGCACAGCAGGTGACCTGGAACCATCACCGCAGGTGGCATGACCCAGAGTGAGAAGAAACAGCCTAAAGCAGCCCTAGTATCTTCTTGCTTCAGTGCTGATCAAGTCTGATAAAAACTCAGGAGCAGTGCATTTTATATTGCTTTACTAAAATTCACAGAAGTTTCTAAATAAGTCCTAGTTTTTTATCGCCTTGCTCATGGCTCTCTTCTCGGCTACCCAAGTTGACGTTCTCCTTCGCCATTCTCTACCCCAGGTTCTGCCTTGAGGAACTGGCCACCTGTCATTTAACCTCCCAAGACAAAGCCTTGTATGCCCCTGGGACATAGGAAACACGAAGTACTCCACCCAATGCTTACAGACCACATGTAGAGTGGCTCCTTCATTCAACATACGCCAACAGTTACCAGCACAATCAAAAATCAATCAATCAGTCTCCAGTAGTTCTCATTTCAGAGATTCGCACGGCACAGTTACTTCTCTGCTCCGCAGTCATGCTGGACAATCTGCCCGGCCCTATGCTCCCACCTGCTTTTTCAAACTCATTTCTTCCTTCATTTTACAAGCACCCACCAAGGTGTTGACAGAGTATCAGATGCTGCAGGTAATGGAGACGTGTAACGTATGGTTACTCTTCTCCCTTTCTGTCCATTCCGATTTCTAAAGACCAACTAGGGCAGAAGGCAGGCAAGATGTGGTAAATGCAACAAAAGCACCATGAAGTGCTCTCAGAGTGAAGTGACAACCGTGATTCATTCTGAGGGGATTCACCGGCTTCACCAGAAGTCATTAACATGGTCCTTGAAGGCCGACAAGCCTCCTCGAAGAGCATGGTGCCACTGTGGACACAGACAGTAGAGCCAAGGCATGGGGCATGGAAGAGCAGTGCCTATTCAGGGAGAGGCAGACGCGCCAGACTGCACAGGGTGTACATGAGAAGGTTGCAGCTGGAGAGGCTGGTAGGGTCAGCCTTGGCTCTGTCATACACAGTATAACTTTCAGTCAGCGTTCTGACTTTGAGGAGGAGGGCATGACCAGAGAGCTATGCTATGAAGACATAAACAGATAATGAACCAATTGGGCGAGGACGGTTGACTTGGAGACCCATTAGAAGGCTTCCTAGCAGAGCTCATGAGACACTGCAAGGCACTGAACAAAAAGTATTAGCAGAACATTTGGTGGCAGTATACTCAGTAAGCCACATCGGAGCTGAAGTGGAACATCTGGTGACCCAATGAATACAGGAGTGGAGAAAATGTGGAATCCAAAGCTAACACCATGGTGTTTAAGATACTGAGGCTGCCCTCTAAGACAGGCAACATGACACATACATGCTTAAAGAAAAAACTGAGTTGAACTCAGCTGCCTATGAAGCATGCCTACATGCTGGTATCCAGTAAGGCGTTGGCAGTTCAGAGAGGACAGCTGGAGAGAAGGAGAGCAGGATGCATCAACAACTAGGTGTCACCCCAGTGACACAACAAATAGGTGTGAAGCCACCCAAGGAGAATGTAAGAAGTGGAAAAGAAAAGGGGCGTAATGAAGAAACATGTCAGAGTGGGTGAAGGGTGACTGAAAGATTGGGAAAGAATCCAGGAAGCTCCATGGTGATGGAGCCCAAAAAAGAAAAATGATACTGATATGAAAGTGACAGTCAACTTCACAATCACTGCAGAGAGATCCTACAGGCTGAGGACTTTAAAAAAAAAAGACTACTCTCTAGGACAACTGGGTCCCTAAGGGCAGATTGAACAGACGAGTTAAAGCATAAACCAGTGTTCACAGTCAAGCAGATACAAGATAAGAAAAAATTCCTCTTTTCAGAGAGATTGGGCTCTGAAAAGTGCAAAGAAATAGGGTTACAGCCTGAGTATGGAACTGAAGGGAGCATGGCTTCAAGGACAGAGGAGACCTGCATATTTTCAGAAGATTAGAGTCCACAGACAAGGGGAAGGAAGACCCTGGAACAGTGAGAAGAGGTGAGAGAGAGGGAAACGGAGGGTGATTTCTTCCCCGAAACAAACCGAGATAGTAAGAATGGAGAGAATGCAGGAGGTGAAGGCAGGTGTTAGGGCTTCCTGTCCACAGATTAGCAGGCAACAACCGTGCCGTGAAGGCAGAGGCTGGGATGAGGAGCCTGTGAAGCAGTCACCGCCTGGCCTCTCGGCACGAGGACAAGTGATGGCCTAGGGAAGTATGGGCAGCTCATCTCCGTGAACAGTGCTAGGCCTAAAACACAAGTGAAGATGTGAGCAAGTGTCTGTCTCATATAATCCTGTAAAGGCCATGCCTGTCTTACAGGTTTGGGTTTCAGTAGTTGAAGTGAGGTGGTCATGTTGTTTACAGAGATGTCCAAGTGACCCACTTCGTCATAAATAATTAAAAACCCTAGTGACTGAAGGTTGGTTATCGCTAGGGAATTTTAGAAATCTAGGATAAGATCTTGGCATAAAAAATGGTAGGCTGGGGTCTGGGAGGATTAGATGGCTGCATTCAATGCCAATGAAGATCAAAGATCACAGCAACGGGCTCAAACAAGAGTCAGGCAGCTATCTGTCATGGGGCAGCTACTAAGTATTTCAGGCTTTGCTGGCCATGTGGTCTCTGCTGCAACTACTAAGTCTGTCACCATGGTATTAAAGCCACCACAGACAACACAACACATAAATGAACATGGCTTTGCTACAATAAAACTTGTTACATGTAGTGCAAGTTGAATTTCCTATAAATTATGGGACATGAGATATCATTCTTTTGATTTTATGTTCAACCATTTAAACATTTAGAAGGGACCATGGAAGAATAGGCAGAAAGCCAGGTACCGCCCAGTTTGCTAACCCCTGGCCTAACATACAGGCCAGTTTTACGATGTTCGCTCTGAAACACGCGCGGGCTTAGCATTTTACTGCAAGGCTGTGTCTCAGGTTGAAACACAGCAAAGATGGCTAACAGCACACGTCTTCGCTGCAATTTTTCATGGCATGTTGTAATAAAGGCCAAGAAGAGACCAAATGGACAGTGGACTAGGAATCCAGACAACACAGCTGGCATATGCTGGTCCTGAGAGCTGGAGCATGGCAAGGTACCACCCCGGGAGAGAACAGGGGTTTGTCTGAAGGTAACAGGCAGAGCTGTGGTGAACACAAGGCAAAGGTTGGCAGTGTGCATTCTCAACCTTTCAAGCATTTTAAACAGCCACTGAAATGTTACATGTTGTAGCAAAAACATTTTATAAATTGTGCGGAAACATGTTCTAGAAGCTATGTGGGAGAAAGCAGAGTGCAGAAATTTTCCACTCTTTCATTTTGACCAATTTTTATGTAGTTTAACCTGATCTCTCAAAAAACATGGCCATGCCTTGTCCTTTATATTCTTTTTCCCAATTACAGTTGACCTGCATATTAGTTTCAGGTGTACAGCACAGTGGCTAGACATTTATATACTTTACAAAGTGATCTTCCCAATAATTTGAGTACCCACCTGGCACCATACATAATTATTAAAATATTATAAACTATATTCCCTATGCTGTACTTTATAGCCCCATGGCTGTTCTGTAACTTTGCCAAATTTGCACTTCTGAATCTCTTCACCTTTTCACCCAGCTCTCTAGCCCCTCTCCCCTCTGGCAACCATCTGTCTGTTTTTGATCTAAGCATCTGTTTCTGTTTTATTTGTTCATTTATTTTATCCTTCAGAGTCCACATATAAGTGAAATGATACGGTATTCACCTTTCTCTGACTTATTTCACTTAGCATGGTACACTCTGGGTCCATCCACGTAGTCACAAATGATAAAACGTCATTCTGTGTTAGAGCCAGGTGGTATTCCATTGTAAATATGCGCCATGTCCTCTACCTACTCACCCACTGCTTCCATATCTGGCTACTGTACATAATGCTGCGACGAACATAAAGGTGCATATATCTCATCTGGACAACTTCACAGACTTTGTCTCTCCTCGGATGTTACCAACTCAGACACAAAGTACCAAACTTTGAACTTGCAACTGAATTTGATCAGGCTAGGACACCTGTTCACTTATTTATCCAAAGACTATTTCAGAGGAAACAAATGTCCCAAAAGCCACATGTTTAAGAACTGTGGTTTCCTCAGAACCACAGACTAAGGTCCTGTCTTTGACTCTTTACAAGAGCCCTGGGAAGTAAGGGAAAAGAGGGTAACAAACTTCCAATCCTTCTGCTTTTATTCTTCTTTATGCCACATGGCCCTTTACTAACACTAGTTACAGGGCAATCTGAGATCAGTAAAGGGATGGTAGCTCTTTCAATACTTTAATCTCCCTTGTACAGGCATTTTGACCTATACCCACAAACCACTAGGCCAGGAAGACCTTAATTTTCACAACCAGTCTTTCTAGTACAAACTTCCTTGGTGATCATGTTACATCTTTTACACACTGGAGCCTTCAGAGGGGCTTGGCACACAGATACCCTCAGTTGCTTGAGCTAAGCTTCAGCAAAGGACTTAAGAACCTCAGGCAAAGGCTGTATTTCACTAGCACATTCATAAACCCTGAAGATTGAGGGGCGAGTTTTCCAGAGAGGCTGCACATTGCACTGAGTAAGCACTGCTGATGTGGCTCCAACCTGGGCCAGCCCCCTGCAGTAGTGACAGATGGCTTGCGGCTCATCTGATGCACTATTTTTACTGGGTAAACCTGAGTAGCATTCATTTCTCCACCACTCTCCGTGACCTGACAAATAAGCATATGGGATCCAGAAGGTCCTGCTAGTACTTTGACACAGGTGTTCATAATGTTCCTTCCCAGGCAAACACAAAGTAAAGAGGGTTTGGCTATCATGCACTTGCCAGTGTGTTCATTTAAGAAGAGGGCTAAGGAACTTGTAAATGAGATTCCTAATCAGTAGACGCAGGAAATATTTAATCAAGATAAGTTATTCATAACCCCCAAGTCTCTTAATCCTCAAATTATAGCTAGAAAAATCTTTTGGGTTAATTTGGATCTTCTCCCACAGTTCTAGTGCATTCTAACCAATGGTAACAAATGTAATGATTTAAGATTAGTAACCATGATATATATTCATTAATAACCCCGTAACACTGTAGATACCCAATATTTCAACTTTGAGTTGCATTCAAAATGTAACAACATAAAAATATGGCATCATATCACTTTTAAGAAACATCTAGTAGCCCTGGCTGGTGGCGAAGTGGATAAGGTGCCGGCCTGCAAACCCAAAGGTCTCAGGTTCGATTCCCCAGCCAGGGCACATAACAAGGTTGCAAACCAGGTCTCCAGTCAGATCTGTGGCTGGAGGCAGGTGAAAAGCAGCCATACATTGATGTCTCTCTCCCTCTCTGCCTCTCTCCCTTCCCCTCTTTCTAGAAATGATGAAATAAAACCTTTAAAAAAAAAAAAAAAAGATACTGAGTTTAAAAAAAAAATCTAGTAAAAGAATTCATATATATATTTAAATACTATCTAGAGCTCATCAAGAAAGTTACTTTCAACAGGATTAAGTTAGAAAATAATTCAGTAATTATATACCTTCAGCGAATGGCAGATAAATGTTTAATAAATATTTGTTCAATGAGAGTTACAAAATTTCACCATGAGGAGTACTGCTGAATAACATATTCCACAGCGATCAGAGGTTTATAATAGTAGTTCTTAATCTGAATTTACTATGCTAACTATTTCCTAGGTCTTAACAGCTGAAGCAATCTTGCTGGTCAGAAAACATTAAATCTCTTCTACTTCTCAGACCTTAACCAGCCCCAGGGCTGCATGTGGAACGCTCTCTCACTGCTGGATTCTTCCGTGGGTCTTCTTTAACCAGGACAGTGGTCTAAAAGTAAAGCTGAAAAGTGAGGGTCGGAGAGGGGAAATCCTCTTGACTGTCAGCTTCTCTTCACTTAATCGCTGGTCAAAATGGACAAAAGCTTTAAGCCCCCACAGACCAGCTACAGGGGTGTCCAGGATCCAAGTGATCGCTACAGCTCGTCATCAGACTTCCCACCTGTAGTTAATAGGGACAATTTTTTAAAGTCTACTTTAGTAGTAATTACACTTCAAAGGCATGTTTAGAAATTCCCTTTTATAGAAGCAACTTTTCCCTTGGGTCTGCTTGCTAAGGTTTAAACTAAATTTAAGGACAGTGAAGAGACAGCCCCAGAACGTGACAGGAGGGCCTGTGTGAAAGGAATGACAACCTGAAAACAAGGGAGAAGGGTGACCTAATAATCCGTCAGCCACGTGATGTTGTCATGCAGGTCTAGACAGCAGGTCTCAGTGAGGCTGCTGCCACACTGCTAGCTGCGACAGCCAACTACAATAACTTCCAGGTAGTTCTGCAGGGCACGAGTGAGGTCACTTAACGAACAGATGGATATTGTTTGCTACATGGGCATTAGCTTTTGTATAAAATTGCCAGTCAACAGTGTATTCAGTAAGATGCTACAGAATTTCATTGTAGGAAGGAAAGGCCAGATGATCTTGTGTCTGAAAGCAGTGGGGTTCCTTCCCCACCTCCAGAAACTAAGGATAGGCTGGATAACCAGTGAGAGCCTCCTAACCTTGACCATGGACACTGTGATGGGGACTCCAAGCCTGAAAGGCTATTAGGATGCACTAGGAGTTACTGAATAGAAGAGCCATGGAAGTGAAACTTGCACAACCCTTCCTATAGCACTCCCCTTTCCATGAGGGACACAATGCATGCAGCTATATTCCGACGCAAGAAAAGGCCCCTGACCCACTAATCTTGATAGCAGTAGAAAGTACAAATAAATGGAAGCACTTTGACAAAAAAATGAATCTTTTGGGGAGGTGCAGGAGGCCTAAAATGAACCACTTTCATGACTTTACTGTAATAGCTGCACAGGGAAGAACATTAAAATATATACAAAAGTGAAGAGCAGCCAGACCCACTCTCCAGGGGTTTTGTCTTAGAATCGGGAGGCAATTATGTATCAGCAGAGTGTATACTACCGTAAGTATAACTTTCAGTAGCCAACCAATACCACCTTGTTGCAGCTGACTTCCCAGGGTGGAAAGATTAGCCTTAGCACACACACACTTCCCAGCCGCCTCATCTCTAGATCCGACACACACACACTTCCCAGCCGCCTCATCGCTAGATCCGGCAGTTCGGTTTTTACATTGTCAGGGTTGACTGCATTTCCATTCCATTCTATAGTTGTGATCGCAACAGCTTTAAAGTGACTGTAAGGTGACAAAGCCCGAAATGTGGCTTTTCAGTGTTCTGATGTAGTAAGCATCACCAACTGAGAACTGACTATTGTAAGACTTGGACCAAGGAAAGAACAGTAACTGGCGCCAGACCCTAACCACCAGGTGAGGAGCATCACTGACCAACAGCTGCAACTTCCTGTCTTCTTCCTCTTTTCTGGCTCTTCCTCCCAGGTCATCTCGGTGGCCACTGTTCTCTGGACCCCACGGGTCCTTTTCCTTATACTTTGTCAGCCTCAAAATAGGGACACAAAGTGAAATTTTCTACATGTTGGCAGAACCAGAAAACACCTTCTATTGGCTCCACAGCTTATGATTTGCTGGGATACAAAATTATAATCTGAAAATAGCTTTCCTTCAAACCTTGAAAGAAAACATTCGTTTTTCATCTAGCATCCAG
This sequence comes from Noctilio leporinus, assembly GCA_004026585.1. Lineage (NCBI taxonomy): Eukaryota > Metazoa > Chordata > Mammalia > Chiroptera > Noctilionidae > Noctilio > Noctilio leporinus. Next base: position 158,984 of record PVIW01000250.1, read on the forward strand.
TGTTGCTCATGAAAGGTCTGAGGTCTGCTACCTTTGTGGATAACCTCTTTCTTCCCTCAAACATTTCTAGGATGGTCTCTTTAACTTTAGAACATCTGAAATTTAGTCAGGATGCCTAGGTGCAGGTCTTTTTTTCATCTATTCTACCTCATGCTGAGGACTTGCCTTTCTTCAACTCAAAGAAATTTTCTTCTGTTGTTCATAGTATATTCTTCCTCTAAACTACCTGTTCCTGCTTCTAAACTCAGTTAAAATGAGAGGCTCTGGGCCTGTTCTGTGCCCCCTGGCAGCTTCTCTATTTTGTCACTCTCTTTTTGGGAGATCCTTTTGACTAAATCAGGTGAACAACTTGGTTTTCAGCCCTGTTCATTCTTTTCTCAGATATTCCCAAGAAATTAAAAATGACCTAAAAATTATTTGACTGTTTATTTCCCCAGCAGTCTGTTCTTGTTTTCAAAGTGTATTATTGCCCTAACTGGTGTGGCTCAGTTGGTGGGAGCATTGTTCCATACACCAAAGGGTCATGGGTTCAATTCCCAGTCAGGGCACATGCCTGGGTCACAGGTTTGGTCCCTGGTTGGGTGTGTATAAGAGGGAACCAACAGATGTTTCTCTACTTCTCTCTCTCCCTCCCTTCCCCTCTAAAATCAGTAGGCATTGTCCTAGGTGAGAATTTTTTAAAAGTGTACTGCTGTCTTAACTCTGAGCACTAATTTCTCTATACTCCTAGATACTCATTTTCTACAAAGTCTGTTCCTCTGTTTATTTTCCCTTGCTGTTAGTTTTCCCAAAATGCAAGTAAGATCTTCTTGCTGGTTTATATTTATGAATAAAAACTCAGTTTCTCTTTGTTAACACACGTTTCTTCTGCACCGATGTAGGTATTTATTACCCCAACGGGCCTCTTAACTTAGAGAACTGCAGGGGTGCAGTGTAAAGGGAGGGTTTCCCTAACAAGATCCCCACACGGGGCCTGGCAGCGTGCCACCAGAGGGGTGGAGGACCTCTGCCGGGCCCAGGACCGGGCCTTTCGCTCAGGGGTGGGCTGCTACAGACGCCTGTCTGCCACTCCTCCCAGCCCTGCTCAGCCTAATGTGACTACCTGAAGTTAGCTTGAGCTCTGCTTCTCAATCAGGGGAGACATCCCACCCATCTCTGTGCCTTCTGAGATATCAGTATCTCAGCCTGGCCGGGTAGCTCAATGGGTTGGAGCATCGTCCTACACACCAAAAGGTTGTGGTTCAATCCCCAGTCAGGGCATATAATGAGGCAGCTGATGGAAGCGTCTCTGTCTCTCTCTGCCTGTCTCTCCCCCACCCCACATCCCCTCCTCTCTCCCTAAATCAATAGCATACCCTTGGGTGATGATACAAAAACAGGTAGATGGCTTTATCCTGCAGACTACACAGACATCACCACTTGCAGTCATCATGTGTAGCACATGCTAGCAACGCCTCTGCTTAGAATACCTTTTTACTGCTCCAACACTCCTTACCTAGGAATGGAAGATCACAGTCACTCAGCACGTGCTATATACACACACATGCATCTGAATGCACACACAACATGACTATATCAACTCTGAATTCCCAAAGACATCCTTTCATACCCCCTGCACACCACACACACACACATATTGTTCCTTGAAATACAATCTTACCGTTTTGACGATGTGAAACAATTAAACTCACAAACAGAAACCCGACAAGAGCTCCCACTCAAATACAACGCACGTGTTATTGCGTAAACATTTTAAAGCTCCATGTATTATAAATAAATGATAAGATCAAAGTCATGTTTTCAAAGTAAATGACGTATCATGAAGACTTTGGCCACGTTTCAAGCTACTATTTCCATGTTAAGTCACCCAAGAGATTCGGAATATTGCTCTGATGGTGAGGCTCGGTTGGTTGAGCATCTTCCCATAAACTGAAAGGTCACCAGTTCAATTCCTGGTCAGGACACGTGGCGGGGCTGCTGGTTTGGTCCCCAGTTAGGGCACATGCGAAAGGCAACCAATTGATGTTTCTCTCTCACACTGGTGTTTCTCTCCCTTTCTTTCTCACTCCCTTCCCCTCTCTCTAAAAATAAGTCGAATCTTTAAAAAAAAGAAATTCAGAATGTTATTGAGAAAAGCAGAAGAAAGCATTTCCAAGTTTATCTAAATTAAAGAATGCCCCTAGAAAGTGCTAAAGCCTATCTTTACTCACATTCCAAAGATTTTCTAAAAATCACTGTTTCACTATCCACATCTTTCCATATTTCAAAAAGGCTCAGCCACATAAGGTAATTCAGGCAATACCCCATAGCTCTCCTGTCCTGAACCATGTCACTTCTTCGCTTCAAACTAATCAGAGGCCTCCCAGTTATTTCAAGATGAAGTCCACATCCCTAATGTTCTGAAAACCCTGCACACTTCCCTAGTCTCTTTAGAGCCACTCAGGTCATGCGGCTCCCTCTTCATTTCCCTCCACTAAGCCCCCTCCGCAAGGTCCTGCCAGCTCCTCTCACATCAAGAGTCTCCTCCCAGCTCAGGGCCTCTGCGCAGGCTGTGCCTGGGCTCTGGGCTGTCCTTCTGCCCCACCCCGCAGAGGTGCCTGCTGATCTCTTGCTGACTCCGACACATCATGTCCTTGGGAAAGCACGTCCTGGCTACAGCCCTCAGACTCACATCTGTTAGCCTTACGCTTGTTTTAAAGGAAGGGGGGTGGGGATTAAAAAAGAACAAGAGCCACTACATTTACAACGTTTCTGACACTAGGCTGCACACTCGAGAAACCAGGTATGGAGTCTGTCCTGCAACTGTACCCTGGTCTCTAGCACCAGGCCTGCACCAGCAAGTGCTCAATACATTCATCTCATGAGCTAGCATGTGGATCATCTCTCTGATTGAGGCCCAGTATTCCAGAAAAGGAGAGTCTATAAATTCTCACGTAAATTCCATTTTGTACATAAAATATAAATATATATATTTTTATATATCCCTGTTATTTGGGATATATAAAATGTATTTTTACTGCCATACGGGCAAATTTAATCAATCATCAGAGTAACACACAAAAGCAGTAACAACTACTGTGGGAGAATCTCTATTGTTAAATTTTTTCTTACTGAGATAGGTAATAAAATAGCATGCCAATTATATATGTGTATATATATATATATATATCCATTATAATAAACATGCACTGTCATAAGTTATTATTTATTTTAATAAACACCTTCCTAATCATGGTAAAAAGGCAAAATAAAAATCAAAAACTACATAGAAATACATAAGAAAAAAACTGCAAACTTCATAGGAATACAATCACAAGTACTTGTTACTTTCTGTACAAAATAGCATTTCCAATAGTGAAGCAAATGCACTGGGATATTTCTGAACATAAGAGCAAAGATTTCCCAGCCAGGGTATATGACCAGGTTGCAAGCCAGGTCTCCAGCCAGTCCTTAGCTGGAGGCAGGTGAAAGGCAACCATACAATGATGTTTCCCTCTCTTTCTTCCTCCCTCCCTGCCCTTCTCTCTGAAAATGATAAATTTTAAAAAAAATCAAGAGCAAAGAAAATATGTGACAGAAGCTCACAGCCACAAAGATGTGTCTTCAATTTTCAGGACATGGGAATAATAGCAAATGTCAAGAGACTATGTCTCTACACAAAAATTTCAGTATGGTTCCAGATTATCTTTCCAATAAGAAAGGGAACCCTTTATAAAGCTTACCTAAAATGAACCCCACAGACTAAGTTTTAATTTTGCCTTCCAAATTTGACAGAGTACCTCAAGATTGGAAACATGAACTGATGAAGATAGCATCTCGGGCTACGTAAGGAAAGACTGGACTGGTTCCAGGAGACACACACTTAACAAGCTTCTTAATGTCTTAGTTCAATCTGTGTGGCTTTTACAAATGAAAAGGCCACCTTCAGAACCCTGCGATAGTCAACAACTTTCCTCTTCGTTGGATAAATTTAGAGAAACACTCTATCATAATCACCAAGACAAGTAATGAACCTGGCATCCTATCAAGGTAAAAGAAACACTTGATAAAGAAGTAATATCTATTCCCATTTGCTCAGCATAATCCCAGAGGAAATAAGAGACAGTCACAGGGAAACATGACCCAAGACAGTACCTGTGCAGACTACACTATTTGTGAAAACTATACCCACACTCCTCAAGTGTGACCTGTCCTGATTCAATAGTTATGGACATTCAAGTATCTTAAGGCGAGATAAGGTTTTATTAACTGGCCCCACATTAACTGAGCCACATATTGGGTGTTTCAAATTACTTAGATAAGCTTTGTGATATTATTTGGTTAGTTAACATCCCAGCCTCATGACCTAGACTTAGCAAAGACTCTAGATTATTGGTCTTATTCGAATTTAGGATATCCTGTGAGGTAAGGCTGCCCATGAAAGTTTTATGGGTGTTTGTTACTCATATTCTAAAGAAGTGGGGGATGTGGGGAAGAAGATAGAAAATCATGTCAGAAATGGAATGCATGTAACATCTAAGAAGAAACTGAAAATGAGGGAGTAATAGGGCTGTCTTGAATTTTCTACTATTCTTAAATAAACTTCACTTATAAAACTTTGTCATTTGAAACTTCTAACTCTAGTATCTTTATTCATAGCGTAGAGAATAGACACCCCCTCCAAAGGAAAAAAAATGCTAATAGTTTTCTATAATGTATAAATAGTAAGAAGATGGCTTCCTGTATTTTTCTGATTCAGTTTCGAAAAAAATAACTGCACACTAGGGACCCCGGCCAGGTAGCTAAGTTGGTTAGAGCACTGTCCTGATATACCAAGGGTGTTGGTTCAATCTCCACATCAGAGCACATATGAAAGGGAAGTGATGCAAAGACTCCACCAATACTAAAATACTCAAAACCCAAACTGAAATGATAACAGGGGTTATTGGGACAAGGGGTACAAAAAGAATGAAAAATTCATTTATTTTAACAACAACATATTGTCAGGTCAGATTCTCTCCTAGCTGGTGTGATCAACAAAAAGAAGCCTCTGTCTTTGAGCAATTTATACAAAAATGAAGGGAAACAGAACTGGTCTCAAAGAAAATGCTCAGTAATATTTATTTTTTGAAAATGCTGATTGTTCAAGAGAGAAATGAAGTCTAAAGAAAATGCTTTATCAAGGGAGAGTAACTTGAAATATAGAATGTCTACATTATTCCAATTAAATATTTATGCTATGAGTTAAGTTTTTAAGATAAAACTGTAATTTCTGCTATGTTAACTACCTATCTTTGACAAAAGATGCCCTTCATTGGAGGCCAGTAAGGATCCTTTGACATGAGGGCTCAGTAGGAATTCTTGTCTATTCTCTTACAAATCCACACTAGAATGGCAGCTCAACTCACAGTCTTATAAACCCAGATGGACGACTGAATAGGAGAGGAGACTCTATCAAACTAAATAAAGTCATCTCATTTACAAATGAAAAAAAAAAGGTAAACACTAAGTAATAGAGTTGGGTCACAGCAGTCACTGCTCACAGGGCCCACACTGGTCCACATGCCAACAAGGACCTAGGAAGGCTGTAGAACTGGAGGTTTAACATATGACAGTAGGGACAAGGGGTTCTAGGTGAAGCCCGAACAGGACAACTGTTTCAAAGTCTCCTAGGAAAACCCTGGGCCCCCTCCCCTGCCTGAGCAACTGCTCCTCACCTGCCTTTCTCAAAGTCAGGTTTTATTACTTAAACTGAAACAGAAAGCTGCCAGAGATAAGATTTTATACAAACAGCCAACCAGGAGGCATAAGTGAAAAGTCAGTACATACTAGAAGATAAACTCAGTGAGGGCAGGGACTGAACATCTGTTTGGATCACTACTGTACCTCCGTTACCTGCAACGGTGCCTGGCACACAGAACGTTCTTAATAAATATGCAACAAAGGAGTTTAGAAGAGGTTTTTTTCTTTAGTCCCCAAGAAAGTAGAACATAAAAATAAATAAATAATAAAAGAACAGGAGAGAAAAAAAAAAACTGTAACTGAATCAGGGAGGTTCAATGTTCTAACTAAAAGGCATATCTGGAAAGAAAGAACAAAGAAAACTGGAGGGGAGGAGAGAATTATAAAGCAATAATGCTTGAAATGTTGCAAAAGCTTAGGCTTCCAGGCTGAACTGCCCACTAACTGTCTAGCACAAAAATGAAATTTCAAAAAACCAAGAAGAAAAGGTTCTAAAATACCTGGGGTGTTAAATTAAAATGGTCATAAGAACCAAAAACAAGAACGAAACAGGGCTTCTAAAGCAACCCTAAAGCTAAAATATAATAGAACAATATCTTCTAAACTCCGTTGGAAATGGTTTCTAACCTAGAATTCTATACCTAGTCCAAAAGACAATCAAGTGTAAGAGCAAGGCTACAATACAGGCACTTTCAGACATAATGAGGTTCTCAAAGTTTACTTCTCACATATCCTGTATCCTTTCCTCCCCCAACCCCTAAAAAACTAGAGAATATATTCCATAAAAGAGGGAATAGAAGGGAAAGGAAGTCTCTGCATCTACGAAAAGGTGAACAACACTGAAGAGAGGAGAGAAGAATTCCAAGGAAGTCTCACCATGACAGCTGAGCAGAGGCCTGCAGAGAACCTGTTCAAGACACTGCCAGGAGGAATAGTTTAAAACAACAAAAAAACAAGAACAACAAAAAAAAAACTTGGTGGCTGTATGTGTCTAATAGCATAGAAGATGGGTGCGTTTGGAGAGTTTCGGAATAAATTAATGACAAAGACCAAAAAAGTCAAGCAAGTGTGTTCTTATAATTAGCTCTAGGAAAAACAAAAAGTTAGATGAGAAAAGAAACATAATGATAAAATATTGTGACTATTTTTATCAGAATCAATTGATGAATCTTAATGAACAGATAGATATGCTTTGCTACATGAGTTAACTCATGTTTGCACTTGCTTTAACTTGTGTATAAAACTGCCAGTCAACAATGTGCTAAGATTAGTACAAAGCTAACGGGAGAACATGTAAAGACAAAAGTATCATGAGGGGATGTTAAAAAAAGTAAAACTTTCACCATCCAAAGCAGAAAGCCAATGGATAATGTTTTAAATTGACAATTCAAGCAACAGCCATAGAGGCACGAAATTCACAAAGAGAGGCAAACAATACCATCAAAACAAATGGCTTTTGTTAAATAATTATATCTAGGAAATAAAATGGGCATGGGAGGATGGGGTAGGACTTTGCTATTTTTCTTATAGTACCCATAAGGCTAATACTTTCTAAACTACAGGCGTATTGCTTTATTAAATACACATTTTAAAACATTTCATCCAATGAATAATCCATTGGGCTACTTCTTATCTCACACTGGGATGACGGATTTTTGGGACAAAAATATTATTTTCACAGCAAGAGGATTCAGATTTATATACAGATCTAGCAAAAGGATATTTTTGGTTTTGAAATGCTAGTTCTCTGCTTAACATCTCGTACAAAATTTAAATTAAGTTGTGAATAAAACTGCAGCTTGTCAATTCACAACTTTGCTGTAGCCCCTTGTCAATGCAAGTAAAATCAGATAATCAAGCACTTAAGTCTGAAATCTCAAAGCCACCAGCAACTAGGGTTATTTACATCAAATTTAACAAAAGCCTCTTGTCTATTTTTTTTAAAAATCCACCTTCAAAGTCAACATACCCTGTATGCAAAGCAACTTCAGCAGGTCAGCAGCCAAGGCCTGCCCCTATTTTTGCAGGGCTAAGATGGTTTTTATACTTTTAATGCTTTAAACAAATAAAAAGAATGCCATTTTGTAACACACTGAAAAAAAACCATGAAATTCCAATCTCAATGTCTGCAGATAAAGATGATTGGGAACATAGCCTTGTTATGAATGTCAGCATCTAGGGCTGCTTTCTAGTGGTGGTGGAGGTTGTGAGGTCTGCAAAGCATAGTAAAGTCTTAATATCTGGTCCCTTTCAGAAAACATTTGTTGACCCCCGAGCTAAAGAACTCTAGTTCTGAATTTTATTTGAATTTTAAATAAAACTAAGTCAAATTCAGAATGTACATAGAGGAAGTCCTTGAAACAAGGGGTGCTGAAATAAGGAATTTGGGGATGGTCTAGACCACCTTTAGAAGTGCAGAGGGATAGATGGTTTGCTGAGGGTCTCCCAGGTAAGACGGGACAGAAGCAAGACCAGGTTGCTGTCTTAGATAAGCAGCTGCTGTCCAAGTTTAACCCCAACACTCCTGTGTTCCTGTTCTGCTCTTCAACCTTCTCCTAGTAAATAACTGATTTGATTTGAATCCAAATGTTAATAAAGCACACTTTTTTGATTTGATCTTCCCCAAATATTGAAGCGATTTCTCTTGAAAGTTACTTATGACCGTGCCACAAGAGCAGAAAGAGTACTGGGGTGAAGGACCTTCGTCATCTGTGAGACCCGGGCTCTGGACTCTGCCCTTGGCTATCACACTGGTCTCATAACCCTGTGAACTTCTCACAACTCCCCTTTTCTCACCTTCAAGAGTGGAGAACATACCTCAGATGAGTGTCGTGCAGCTGAACACAATGAAGGAATCAAAAACTTACCGTGCTGTCACAGAATTAAGAGCTCAAGAAATGTTTCCTATTATACATTATCGTATCATGTCCAAATACTTTATAATCATTCATTATCCCCGAAGAGCTTCATAGGCAGTGTTCTCAAATTTCAGCGTCCATGAGACCCACACAGGGAACTTGTCAATGTCGATCCACTTGGCCCTACCCCCAACTACACGGATTATTTCATCTGGAAGGGGCTCCCGCATTTTCAAACTCAGGTGCCATTTGGATACAGTATTCCATGGGATGGAAATAGTGCTCCTAGATGAGGAAGCAGGTGCTGAGCGGTTAAGAGACCAACAACAGCCCCAATCATCACAGCTCTTATTAACTAGTCTCCTGGATCGAAATAGTCAGGAGCTGAGTACGCATCCCTTTTACAACAGTCCTTCTTTTTTTAATTTAAACTTTGTTGAACTCTGTAACTTACTTTATGTTACATACAAGATTATTTCTCAGTGTATAAAGGTTAAAACTTTCAGTTATATCTCCAGCTAAACATTTAAGGAACTCAAAATGGTCAGTACTCAGTCCCAATGGAACCTCGCTCAGTTTTCTGTCTTGGAGTTCAACCACAACCACCTTGTCACCACCCGCAGACAATTTAAAACCAACTCACCTGAAGGTTTATTTCCAAACAGAAAGAAAAAAAAAGTAGAAAAAAAATGGATATTCCTACATCACAATACAAACTGACACAAGCACAAAGCTAAATCAATTCTCTATTAAGAACCCCGATGTGTAATACATGTAAAGCGAACTGCATGCAACAGCCATGTGTCAGGGTAAAGATGTCCCATTTAAGTGCTGTCTACTCCGGAACAGCAAAAATGGCAATGGCTGGCAAGAGCCTGAGCATGATAGACACGTGATGGTGGGCGATTACCTTGCTCCAGTCGATGGCACAGGGAGCGCCTTGCTGCTTCCATCTCCGGAGTTGGGTTATCTAAGACGTGTCTACACCACTGCAAAGGGCTCAGGGATTTCTCTGATGAGGAGAATGTCTTTGAAGAGCCAACGTACAACCTTTAAAAGAGAAATCTACATTATAGGTATTACATAGGTTTATAGAGATTACCAGTCTTCTAGAGAAAATAACATGTATTTAACAGTACATTAAAATTGAACTCCCACTTAGTTCGTTCAAATACCAAAAATACTTTTTTAACAGGCAACATCCCCAAATAGAATTTGACACTTTCTGTAGATTGGTGGGAAGAATTCAAAAAAACTACAAAAGTATGTATGAATCAGAGATTGGAGACTTGTTGTTATTGAACTAACCTTCAACAGATACCATGATGATCTGACCACCTCACTCACATTTCTAGAAATGAACATTTTCATCATTTTCTTGACTATAGACTCTTACATGAACTTGGGCTAATGTATGGAAACATGACATAGCAAAGCAAATCTTAAGTGCTTTTCGTAAGTGAAAGTTGTTTGCTGATTCTTTCAACCTTCAAATAATCATATTTCTCTAATCAAAGTCTGTACTAAATTTATTAAAGCCAAACAAACAGCTTTGAAAGATTCATTTTAGGAAGAGTTCACTTCCAGCAGCTATACCACTACATTATAATGGGTAAGATTCACAATAACCACAAGGTACTCTAAGTTAAAACAAAGACTTCTTCATTTCACTCATATACTGTTGTAAGGTAAATGTTAGGATTTCAATGATAGGGTTATATAAAAACGTTTATCTTGAGGATTAACCAAGAGTTAACTAAAAGAAGAAAATGACAACCATTGGCTCTAGTAATTGACCTTACTTTTTTGTGCTGTATTCTAATTACAAATCTCATTAGAGTAATACTCCAACAAAATCACCATAATACTGAGTGCACTTTCTTGAAATAACATACTTCCTCATTCACTTTTTGTGTGTGTGTGTAGATTATATGCAGTTTATTATGTGTTAATTTTACTTCAATAAATCTGTTTTGTTTTTTTAATTTTATTGTTGTTGTATTACATCCATCCCTTTTTTGCTCCCCCCTGTCCCCCTCCCCACCCACCCTTTCCCCCCAAAGTCAATCCCACCTGTTGTCCATGTCCATGGTTCCTTTATACTAGGTTCTTGTCTAAGGGGCTCCCCTTCTTTGCCTCTGCCTCCCCCCTCCCCCGTTCCCCTGACTACTGAAGGCCTATTCCTTGTATTCATACATTT